>CM060306.1:97004616-97012116 GCA_030674185.1 Monoplex corrugatus | reverse complement strand
ACACACACACACACACACACACACACACACACACACACACACACTTACGCGCATAAACTCATACACACACTCATACAAAACAAAGACTTTTGCGGTACTCTTGGCGAAAGGCAAAACTATGAAAGAAACATTCTGCTGCTGTCGCGTCGAGGCCAGGCACGAAAACCAATAGATTCCTTCAATGTGTGACTTTTCTCTGTCTGAGGGTACATCACCTATTGATGGTAAACTGACACAAGAAAAGAAAATTACATGATCACTCGAAGGAAATGTGAGCTCCCAAAAGACTGTCTTGCAGAGTACTTTCGATCTAGCCTTTTTTCTGAATTTTTTTTTTTTTCGTTATGCTATGAAAAATCTTTTTCGGAAATAAGTCACAAATGTTAAGCTTGATAAATATTAAAAAGATCATGATTAAAATTTCATCAAATTTCACATGATTTTTTATAACTCAGCACCCACATGTCACTTATAAAATGTCAGGAGGATTTACACGTTTTTGCCTCAATTTGTAACACATGCAACACACACACGCACACGCATACACACACACACACACACACACAACACACACACACACACACACACACACACACACACACACACACACACACACACACACACACACACCCCACACACAGTGCCGCATTTTTACAGAGACATAAATACCAATGTATACAGCGTACTCTAGTTTCCCAATCTCAAACCCTTGCTTCAATAAAGACATTTTTTTAATTATAAGACAGACAGACAGACAGACAGGACATGCAGACAGATCGATAGATAGACAAACAGACAGATAGATAGATAGCCAGACAGACAGATACAACATGATACATACATGCATACATGCATACATCATACATACATACATTCATACATACATACTAAACATATACATACGTACATACACTACTACCTACTACATACAGATAACAGACAGACAGATAATAGATAGATAGATAGATACTAGATAGATAGATAGATAGATAGATAGATAGACTAGATAGATAGATAGATAGACACACAGACACACAGACACACAGACACACAGACACACAGACACACAGATAGATAGTTAGGGGTGTGTGCGCGAGCGCGTGTATGTGTGTGTGTGTGTGTGTGTGTGTGTTGTGTGTGTGTGTGTGTTGTGTGTGTGTGTGTGTGTGTGTGTGTGTGTGTGTGTGTGTGTGTGTGTGTGTGTGTGTAACTAAACAACCGAGTGCAGAAGAAAATAATAATAATAATAATAATTATTACAATATTTATATAGCGCAAAATCTTGATAAAATCAAATCTAAGCGCTGAAACACACCACACGCACGCACGCACACACACGCACACACGCACGCACACACACGCACTCACGCCACACACACACACACACACACACACACACACACACACACAACACACACACGCACAGGCTATAAATGGGGAGAAAAGAATAAAAGCAATGGAAAATTATGATACAACACATATCTCTCGAGTAAAACATGGTTTGACAAAGTTTGAAAGAGGAGAGAGAAGCAAAGATGTGCTGTCGTGTGACCTGGATGCTCCCATCATCGTTTGAAACACATGGTAAACAAGACATGCTCTATGCCATTGTCTCGGGGGCGGGGGGGGGGTCTCTCTCTCTCTCTCTCTCTCTCTCTCTCTCTCTCTCTCTCCTCTCTCTCTCTCTCTCTCTCTCTCTCTTTTAGATAGTCAAGTTGTTTGTTTATCTTTCTCCTTTCCTTCTCATACTTGAAATCGGATTCCATTTTTCCAGACTTCAGTCAATGAATAGTCAAGAAACCATTTTCAACTGACATTTTCTCACCCATTTTCTATCCAAGATTGTAAAACTGGCCAAGTCCATTCAAAAACAGATGCATCCACCTCTGATTTATTTGTGTGCTTTTGACTGAAATTTGGTTAAATATGTCTACACAAATCTGCATAATTGATTGTAGTGATCAGGGTTTTTGTTGTTGTTGTTGTTGTTGTCGTTGTTGTTGTCGCTGTTGCTGTTGCTGTTGTTGTTGTTGTTGTTGTTGTTGTTGTTGTTGTTTTCACTGAAAATTGGGTTACACACACACACACACAACACACACACCGGAGATACAGACACATATAGTCACACACGCGCGTGCGTGCACGCACAGAGCGAGAGAGAGAGAAAGAGAGAGGAGAGATGGATAGATAGAGAGAAAGAGAGAGAGAAAGAGAGAGAGAGAGAGAGAACAAACAACCAGGCACGCCAAACACATACATACACATACATAGACAGTTTGGTCCAATTTTGAATACTTATCCTGTTTTCTACAAAAGAAAGAATTTCATTCACTGCCCCTCTACATGGCTTCACCAACAGGAGACCCAGATCTGTTCATGTGCACGTGCACGTGCAAGGAATCACGCAACCAGTTATGTGCAGATGGTAACCTCATAGTGCCAGTGACAGACTTATCAGGACAGAATTATGAGTATCTGTGCAATTATCACCATCAATTAACCACGTCGTTCGTGCAACCAGTCTTAAGATGTAGCACTGATCTACATGACCTGGGTCTTCTTATCATCTCGCCAAGCACAAGGAAACCAGAAGATGTTAACATGCCGAACTTTTCCAGTCAGTTTGGTTAGTTATTTGTTTGTTTGTTTGCCTGCTTGCTTGCTTGCTTGCTTCCTTGTGTGCTTGCTTGCTTGTTTGGCTGCTTGCTTCCTTGTGTGCTTGCTTGCTTGCTTTGCTTGCTTCAATGTGTGCTTGTCTGCTTGTTGGTTATTTTCTCTTCAATGTTTGCTCTTAAGATGGTTTCTATATTTTACAGACGTACAATCCATTGATAGATAAAAAACTTTCCTTTGACTGACAGCTTTATGTATGTGTATGTATGTGTTTGTGTGTGTGTGTGCTTGTTTGTGTATGTGTGTGTATGCGCGTGTATGTGCATTTGTGTGTGGTGTGTGCGTGTGTGTGTGTGTGGTGCGTGCATGTGTGTGTGTGTGCATTTGTGTGTGTGCGTGTGTGTGTGTGTGTGTGCATTTGTGTGTGTGTGTGTGTGAGTGCGCGTGCGCGCGCGCGCGCGTGCATATGTGTGTATGTCCTACATACAATCCAATATTTGGCAAGTCTACTCAAGCTAATACGTTCAAAGCTTCCTTGGTGAACATAAAAATCATGATGCAGCTTTGGTTGAATAATATCTTTGAAATATTTGCTTGCTTGATCTTTGTGTGCCCCTTCCTCTATATAAATTGGGTTTGCCAGTTAAAAACCTTCTTTTTCCGATCACACAACGATAAACAAATGTTACCAACCATACTGTGCTTCCAGCCACTTAAAATGACAAGGTAGCAATTCATACATGCAGCTCTCTCTCTCTCTCTCTCTCTCTCTCTCTCTCTCTCTCTCTCTCTCTCTCTATCTTCTATCTATCTATCTATCTATCTATCTCTCTCTCTCTCTCTTTACACCCCCCCCCCCCCCACACACACACATGCGCGCGCGCACACGCACACGCACACGCACACATACACACACATATTTAGAACTCAGCTGTCTGTAAATTTCTCCCTTAAAGTTTAACAGGCTGGAGTACAAGAACTACAGTATTGACGTACATCATTAAAACGTCCACTTCTCCAGGCATACTCACATCAAACACAATACAGACAAACACCTCACTGTCATGTTCGTGATATAACCAACAGACAGGTCCCACACCTCACTGTCATATTCGTGATATAACCAACAGACAGATCCCACACCTCACTGTCATATTCGTGATATAACCAACAAACAGACAGATCCCACACCTCACTGTCATATTCGTGATATAACCAACAGACAGTCAGATCCCACACCTCACTGTCATATTCGTGATATAACCAACAGACAGTCAGATCCCACACCTCACTGTCATGTTCGTGATATAACCAACAAACAGTCAGATCCCACACCTCACTGTCATATTCGTGATATAACCAACAGACAGTCAGATCCCACACCTCACTGTCATATTCGTGATATAACCAACAGACGGTCAGATCCTACACCTCACTGTCATGTTCGTGATATAACCAACAGACGGTCAGATCCTACACCTCACTGTCATGTTCGTGATATAACCAACAGACGGTCAGATCCCACACCTCACTGTCATATTCGTGATATAACCAACAGACGGTCAGATCCTACACCTCACTGTCATGTTCGTGATATAACCAACAGACGGTCAGATCCTACACCTCACTGTCATGTTCGTGATATAACCAACAGACAGTCAGATCCCACACCTCACTGTCATGTTCGTGATATAACCAACAAACAGTCAGATCCCACACCTCCCTGTCATGTTCGTGATATAACCAACAGACAGACAGATCCCACACCTCACTGTCATATTCGTGATATAACCAACAAACAGTCAGATCCCACACCTCACTGTCATGTTCGTGATATAACCAACAGACAGTCAGATCCCACACCTCACTGTCATGTTCGTGATATAACCAACAAACAGTCAGATCCCACACTCACTGTCATGTTCGTGATATAACCAACAGACAGTCAGATCCCACACCTCACTGTCATGTTCGTGATATAACCAACAAACAGTCAGATCCCACACCTCCTGTCATGTTCGTGATATAACCAACAGAGTCAGATTCCACACCTCCCTGTCATGTTCGTGATATAACCAACAGACAGATCCTACACTTCACTGTCATATTCGTGATATAGCCAGCAGACAGTCAGATCCCACACCTCACTGTCATATTCGTGATATAACCAACAGACAGATCCACACCTAACTGTCATGTTCGTGATATAACCAACAGTCAGATCCCACACCTCACTGTCATATTCGTGATATAACCAACAAACAGTCAGATCCCACACCTCACTGTCATGTTCGTGATATAACCAACAGACAGTCAGATCCCACACCTCACTGTCATGTTCGTGATATAACCAACAAACAGTCAGATCCCACACCTCACTGTCATGTTCGTGATATAACCAACAGACAGTCAGATCCACACCTCACTGTCATGTTCGTGATATAACCAACAAACAGACAGATCCCAACCTCACTGTCATGTTCGTGATATAACCAACAGAGTCAGATTCCACACCTCACTGTCATGTTCGTGATTATAACCAACAGACAGATCCTACACTTCACTGTCATATTCGTGATATAGCCAGCAGACAGTCAGATCCCACACCTCACTGTCATGTTCGTGATATAACCAACAGACAGTCAGATCCCACACCTCACTGTCATATTCGTGATATAACCAACAGACAGTCAGATCCCACACCTCACTGTTCATGTTCGTGATATAACCAACAAACTGTCAGATCCCACACCTCCCTGTCATGTTCGTGATATAACCAACAGAGTCAGATTCCACACCTCACTGTCATGTTCGTGATATAACCAACAGACAGATCCTACACTTCACTGTCATATTCGTGATATAGCCAGCAGACAGTCAGATCCCACACCTCACTGTCATATTCGTGATATAACCAACAGACAGATCCACACCTAACTGTCATGTTCGTGATATAACCAACAGTCAGATCCCACACCTCACTGTCATATTCGTGATATAACACAACAGACAGATCCCACACCTCACTGTCATATTCGTGATATAACCAACAGACAGATCCCACACCTCACTGTCATGTTCGTGATATAACCAACAGTCAGATTCCACACCTCACTGTCATGTTCGTGATATAACCAACAGACAGATCCTACACTTCACTGTCATATTCGTGATATAGCCAGCAGACAGTCAGATCCACACACCTCACTGTCATGTTCGTGATATAACCAACAGACAGTCAGATCCCACACCTCACTGTCATATTCGTGATATAACCAACAGACAGTCAGATCCCACACCTCACTGTCATGTTCGTGATATAACCAACAAACAGTCAGATCCCACACCTCCCTGTCATGTTCGTGATATAACCAACAGAGTCAGATTCCACACCTCACTGTCATGTTCGTGATATAACCAACAGACGGTCAGATCCTACACCTCACTGTCATATTCGTGATATAGCCAGCAGACAGTCAGATCCCACACCTCACTGTCATGTTCGTGATATAACCAACAGACGGTCAGATCCCACACCTCACTGTCATGTTCGTTATATAACCAACAGACGGTCAGATCCCACACCTCACTGTCATGTTCGTGATATAACCAACAGACGGTCAGATCCCACACCTCACTGTCGTATTCGTGATATAACCAACAGATGGTCAGATCCCACACTCACTGTCATGTTCGTGATATAACCAACAGACGGTCAGATCCCACACCTCACTGTCATGTTCGTGATATAACCAACAGACGGTTAGATTCCACACCTCACTGTCATGTTCGTGATATAACCAACAGACGGTCAGATCCTTGATATGTAAATATGCAAGGAAGCACGTGCCCCATCACGTACAGACGGCAATCTCTTCGTGCACGTGGCATACGCACTGGGTCAGGATGATCAACACCCTTTGTGCGAATCTAAAGATATATAACACTCACCTATGACCTGGACGTCCCTATCATATTGCATATGTAATTCATTCCGAGCGCGAAGAAACTGAACCTGAAACTGTCGTACTGTCAAACACAGGGAAACCAAGACATGTACATGTAACAAGTTTCTGATCAAGTTTCTTTCTTTTCGTTTTTGCTTCGCTTTATTCTTTTCCTTGAAAACAAATTTCATTTTAACAGATGCCCATCCATGAACACATGAGAAACAGATCTTAAATGGACTTTTTCCTGGATTTTGTGAGCTGGATTCCAGGATTGGTCAAGTCCATTGAAAATTGTTTCACAACCTCTCCGTGAGCTTATGACTACATTTAGTTGAAATGTTTTCTGTAAAAAGCTGCTTGTTTGATCATTCAGAACCGCCATTTTCCCTATATAGAGTGGGGTTATGTACCTTACGTGCATTCCTTTTAAACTCTGTATTTTCCATACAAATGGCCAGCTTTAATGTACATTTGTCTACATACAGTTGATGAAATCTTTGTGAGCATATCTACGCTCACGCACACACACACATGTACGCACACACGTTCACACACACACACACACAACACACACACAAAACACACACACCACACACACACACACACACACACACACACACCACACACACACACACACACACACACACACCACACACACACACACACATGTTAATATGATACGAGTATTTTACCCATTTTTAACGAGGGGCAAGAAGAAGTAAAAAAAAATTTTAAAAAAAACTACACTACTAGCATCCGTACCAGCGAAACAGCAATATCACTGGACAGTCACACACAAGACATAATGCGAAGAAACGCCTTACAGTCATGTTCGTGACTTAACCAATAGACGACAAGATCCATGAATGTGCACGTGCAAGGAAGTAGGAGACTAATTATGCTCGAGTGGTAAATCTCCTTGTACATGTGGCAGTCT
>CM060306.1:96949616-97002116 GCA_030674185.1 Monoplex corrugatus | reverse complement strand
AAAACAGCTTTCAAGAAAATGAAAAGCGTTCTTACCAACAAAAGCCTATCAGTTAACATCAGGAACAGAGTCCTTAAGTGCTCTATAGAACCGATACTGTCGTACAGATGCGAAGCTTGTACAATCAACAAGAAAAGTCAGAACAAGACTGAGGCAGCTGATATGGTTTTTGTTTTTGTTTTTGTTTTTGTTTTCCCCCTAAGTAGAATGTTAAAGAGTTCCATGGACAGCAAAGCAAACAATTGAGACGGTCTTAAAAGAAGCAAACACAAAAAACAACATTAATGATGAAGATTAGCAAAAGACAAGCAACATTAATAGGACGTTTTGTGAGACAAGAGAAATTTGAGCACCTAGTCACAACAGGAAAGCTAGAGGGGAAAAGAGCACCAGATAGACTCAGGGAGAAAACGCTGGACAGTTCTGGTGTGTGGATGTGGACGGTGAGGTTATGAGATATATGTGCAGCGACAAAAGACAAACTGATTCGTATGGAGGGCCATGATCGCCAACACCATGCGGTATGGCACATGATGATGATGAGGTAAGAAGCCAAAATTACGCGACACCTGTTTCACAAAGATTGCATTTATCAAGGAGCTCTAATCATCCAGTGTCACAGAAAAGGTAAGTGTTCGACATCATTGTTCAGGATCTCCCCATGCTGTGCAGTGATCTGTTGGGATGTATCTACATGAATACCTACATACATAAATGTATACATATTACACACACACACACACACACACACACACACACACACACACACACACACAACACACACACACCCACTCTCTCTCTCTCTCTCTCTCTCTCTCTCTCTTTCTCTCTCTCTCTCTCTTCCCTGTGGTTTTGCTGTTATGTTGCTGATCACAATTTTATCAACAAAATTAATGTTTTGCACCTTCCATCTCAGATTTAAAACATACTCGAAAACTTACCTTGAATGTAAGATCGTGTAGGCTGCTATTGTTTCTGAGAGCTAGATCTCGGGTATCTATTGTGTTGAATGTGTGCGTCACTGAAGGTTTTTGACGTCAGAAAGGATCATTAAGTTGTTCGAGACGACAGAAATGCGTCATACTTAGTTCTAGGTTAGTTATCTAGTGGAAACGCCGGGCTTGTTCCAGATAACTTCGGGCATAAATTTTGCAGGACTTGCTGATATTTCATGACTGCACCAAACAAAGTGGTTATCTACAAACCCCAACCCACCCAGCCCACACATACCAGGGTTTTTTGTTTGTTTGTTTGTTTTGTTTTTCTTGACTGCCTCCCTCACCCGTGTGTGTGTGTGTGTGTGTGTGTGTGTGTGTGTGTGTGAAAGATGGCACGTAGTCTAGAGAGGGATAAAGGGGCGACAATGCCGAGTTTTCTGGCTTACTTTCTCGCTACCTTTCCGGCTTCCTTCCTAAGTTCCTTGCTGCCTTTCCGTCTGACTTTGGCGATGCCTTTCCATTTTACTTCCTTCCTGCCTTTCCATTTTACTTCCTTGCTGCCTTTCTGACTTACTTCCTTACTGCCTTTCTGTCTTTCTTTCTTACTGCCTTTCTGACTTACTTCCTTACTGCCTTTCCATCTTACGTCCTTGCTGCTTTTCCATTTTACTTCCTACCTTCCTTTCCCTTTTACTTCCTTTCTGCTTTTCCATTTTATTTCCTTCCTGCCTTTCCATGTTACTTCCTTGCTGTCTTTTCCATCTTAGTTCCTTGCTGTCTTTCCATCTTACACCCCTCCTGCCTTTCCATTTTTCTTCCTTGCTGCCTTTCCATTTTACTTCCTTCCTGCTTTTTTGACTTACTTCCTTCCTGCCTTTTTGAATTACCTCCTTGCTGTCTGTCTGACTTATCTCCTTGCTGTCTTTTCATGTTACTTCATTACCTTTCCATCTTACTTCCTTGCTGCCTTTCCTTCCTTGCTGCCTTTACTTCCTTGCTGCCTTTACTTCCTTGCTGTCTTTACTTCCTTGCTGTCTTTACTTCCTTACTGCCTTTCTGGCTTACTTCCTTGTTTTATTTCCATCTTACTTCCTTGCTGTCTTTACTTCTCTGCTGCCATTCCACCTTACTTCCTTGCTGGTTTTCCATCTTACTTCCTTCACATCCTTGCTGTCTTTCCATCTTGCTTTCTTTCTTCCTTGTTGCCATTCCATCTAACTTCCTTGCTTTCTTTACTCCCTTGCTGTTTTTCCATATTACTTCCTTGCTGCTTTTACTTCCTTGCTGCCTTTCCATCTTATTTTCTCAATGCCTTGTCCCTTATTTTCATGCTGCCTTTCCTTACTTCCTTGCTGTCTTTTCATCTTACTTCCTTACTGTCATTCTATCTTAGTTCCCTTCTGCCTTGCCCCTTATTTTCATGCTGCCTTTCCTTATTTCTTTGCTGTCTTTCCGTCTTACTTCCTCACTACATCTCTCTGACTTATTTCCTCGCTACTTTGATAGTTATGTACTCGTTACTTTTCTGGCTTATTTTCTTGCTACCTTTCTGTCTTACTTTCTCGCTACCTTTCATCCTTACTTTCTCGCTACCTTTCTTTCTTACTTTCCCATTACTTTTCTGTCTTACTTTCTCGCTACCTTTCTGTTTTACTTTCTCGCTACCTCTTTCGTTCTTTCTACAGCCAACTCGGAAGATAGGGCAATGCTTCTTCGTCTTTACTCGTCCCTGTTTGATTCTCAACTGTCTATATATACATATCACAGTGAACAGCAATCAGTTATCATTTAACCGAATATCATGCCGTGCTGTTATCCGCACGCTGTTTACTGTCAACACACGTCACATCTCCCTTTCTTTAAGGAAACAAAATCAATTAATCATTTTTCCTATCTTTCAGTCCATACGAAATAAATGTGTTTCCTACCTTTATCACAACATTAACTTAACAAACACTCATTCTTTCTCTCACGCACAGAGCCCAATCATTCATTCACCTCATTTTATCTCTGATCATTATACTATCCATCATCATCATGTCCATATTTCGCATTGCTTTCAGTTTATCTGATTGTGGTAGAGTCTTCAGTTTCATTCATATTTCAGGAAATCTGGCCTTTTGCTTTGTCTTCCAGATCTTGTCCTGTAAGGAGAACTAACTGGTTCGGGTTGTCCTGACTTGTTTGTTTGATAACTTCATCTGGCTCCTTGATGCTGGTTGTCTCAGACAGGTTTGGTGCAAATTTCTGAAGGTATCCGACTACACCGAGGAGTCTCTGCACAGCTGCTTTGTCTTCTGGCACTGGGAGTTGTTGGACAGCGTCCAATTTCTTTGGGTCGGCTTTCAAGCCTTCTCTTGAGAAGATGTGTCCCAAATATGATATCTCTGTTCGTTTCATCTCAACCTTCTGCTTGTTGAGTTTGATTCCAGTATCTCGGCATCGTTGTAGCAAACGGTTCAGGTTGGTATCATGAACTTGTGCTCCTGCTTCGTCGATTGGTCCTCTGCCAAAAACAAAGATGTCATCATGAACCGCCACCACGCCTGGCAGTCCTGCCAGAGCGATGTCAATCCTCCTCTGGAATTCTTCTGGGGCTGGTGAAATTCCAAAGGGCATTCGTTTCCATCGGTATTTGCCAAAAGGCGTCTCAAATGTTGTCAGGTAGCTGCTGTTTTCGTCCAGTTCAACGTGCCAAAACCCGTTTTTCGCGTCCAGGTGTGTGAAGTATTTTGCATCTTTGAGGAGAGGCAGTACGTCATCAATGGTTGGCATGGGGTACTCGTTTCTCCTGAGGGCTTTGTTCAGTGGCTTAGGGTCGATGCACAATCTGACTTTCCCATTGCTCTTTGTTGTTACGACCAAACTGCTTATCCACTCCGTTGGCGTGTCTACTTTAGTGACCACGTCCAGTTTTTTCAACCTCTTCAGCTCGTCCCTCACTTTCTCTTGCACTGCTATCGGCCACTTTCTGCAAGGCATCTTCACTGGAGCAATACTGGGGTCTGTTTCTAGGTGTAATTTCCCTTCTAGTTTTCCTTCTCCTTCAAAGACATCGTTGTACTTTGTGAGCATATCTTTTGCATTTTCCTCCTCTTTCTGATTCGCCGCTATCGTTGCAATGTTCTCTTCATTGATCGTCAACAATTGCATGTGCTGTACAGCTTTCAGTCCCAGTACTGGCTTACAGTCCGTTTTGGTGATCGCGAAGTTGACTTTGTATTTCCTTCTGTTCTTGGGGTTTTTCACTCGCAGCACTTATCTCCCCCACAGGCTTCATTTCTGTTCCGTTGAACATCACCAGATTCTTCTTCGTCTCTTGCAGGTCAGACTTTCTTTCATCTCCTGTGACTTCTCTGTACAGGCTCTCAGACATCACGTTTGTTGTTGCACCTGTGTCAAGAAGAAATGTTACCGGCATCTCATTTATCAGCATTTTTGCTCGTATGTTTCTCTCCTTTTTTCTGGTTTTGTCTTCGATCCCGAGGATTTCATTATCGCTTTCAGTGTTAGGTCTCTTCTTCTTCGAAGTGCCGAACTCTTGTTTTCTTTTCATTTTTCTTGTGTGTTCTGCAGCATGAAGCAAAGTGATTATTTCCTCCACAAGCTTTGCATTTTCTTCCAAATGCTGGACATTTCTCTTTTGCTCTTGGGTGCTTTCCACCACAATATCCGCATTTCTCTCTGTACTCTGGTTTTTTGCTATACTGCTTTGCTGTCTTCTTTTCTTTGAAAGCTTGGACTTCCTGCGTGTCCTGCGTTTTTCTCATCATTTGGACGGTTTGATGTTGACTTGATTCATGCGCTCTGCGCATATCAATACATGCAGTCAATGTCAGCTGTCGCACTTCCAGTAATTTTGATCGCAGAGTCTCGTCATGTACACCCAGTACGATTTGATCTCTCAACAGTCTGTCTTCAGTGTACCATAGTTACAGGTCTTGATCAGTCTCCGCAGTTTCTGCTACAAACTGTTCGATAGATTCTCCTGCTGCTTGATGTCTGCAGTTGAATCTGAACGCTTCGTAAGTTTCATTGGTTGAACCCACCAGTATTCTTCGAATTTCTGGAGAACAGTGTCAATGTCATTTCTTTCAGCTTCATTACCAAATGCCAATCCTTCATAGATGTCCATAGCATCCAGCCCGATGCAAGAAAGAAAAACTGCTGTTCTGTATGTTGAGTCTTCTTCTGTCTGTGTTGTCACAATTTCATAACTGTCCCAAAGCCTCTTGAATTTCCTCCAGCTGCTCTGCAGGTTTCCTCCATTCACATCAAGTTTAGGAGGCAAGGGAATCTTGGCATGTCTTCGACTGGCTCTTCTCTCTTCTTGTTCATCTTCCATGGTTGAACTTTAGTCTTCAATATTCTGGATTTTTGTTAGAGTTCGTAATCCCACTTCTGACACCATCTTTCGTTCTTTCTACAGCCAACTCAGAAGACAGGGCAATGCTTCTTCGTCTTTACTCGTCCCTGTCTGATTCTCAACTGTCTATATATATACATTTCACAGTGAACAGCAATCAGTTATCATTTAAACGAATATCATGCCGTGCTGTTATCCGCACGCTGTTTACTGTCAACACACGTCACACTACCTTTCTTCCTTACTTTCTCGCTACCTTTCTTCCTTACTTTCTCGCTACCTTTCTGCCTTACTTTCTCGTTACTTTTCTGTCTTATTTTTTCGTTGCCTTTCTGTCTTTACTTTCTGATTACATATCTGTCTTACTTTCTCGCTACTTTTCTTCCTTATTTTCTCACTACCTTTCTGTCTTACTTTCTCGTTACTTTTCTGTCTTACTTTTTCGCTACCTTTCTGTTTTACTCTGTCGCTACCTTCTGTCTTACTTTCTCGCTACCTTTCTGCCTTACTTTCTCGTTACTTTTCTGTCTTACTTTCTCGCTACCTTTCTTCCTTACTTTCTCGCTACCTTTCTTCCTTACTTTCTCACCACCTCTCTGTCGTATTTTCTCGTTACCTTTCTGTAAAATTTTCTCGCTACCTTTTGTCTTACTTTCTTGCTACCTTTCTGTCTTACTTTCTCGCTACCTTTCTTCCTTACTTTCTTGCTACCTTTCTGTCTTACTTTCTTGCTACCTTTCTGTCTTACTTTCTCTCTACCTTTTGGCTTATTTTCTTGCTACCTTTTGTCTTACTTTCTTGCTACCTTTCTGACTTACTTTCTTGCTATCTTTCTGTCTTACTTTCTCGTTACCTTTCTGTCTTACTTTCTCGCTTACTTTTTTGAGAACACGAGTGTTTTTTGTTGTTGTTTTTTTCGTTTTTCTCAAGAGAGAAAGGGGCCGATTTAAACTGCTGACATCACATGGTCACACTCATTTACTCTACCTACTTTCTCACCACCTTTCTGTCTTACTTTCTCATTGCCTTTCTGTAAAATTTTCTCGCCACCTGTCTGTCTTACTTTCTCGCTACCTTTCTGTCTTACTTTCTCGCTACCTTTCTGTCTTACTTTCTCGCTACCTTTCTGTCTTACTTTCTCGCTACCTTTCTGTCTTACTTTCTTGCTACTTTTCTGTCTTACTTTCTTGCTATCTTTCTGTCTTACTTTCTCTCTACCTTTTGTCTTACTTTCTTGCTACCTTTCTGTCTTACTTAATTGCTACCTTTCTGTCTTACTTTCTTGCTGCCTTTCTGTCTTACTTTCTTGCTACTTTTCTTACTTTCTCTCTACCTTTTGTCTTACTTTCTCGCTACCTTTCTGTCTTACTTTCTTGCTACTTTTCTGTCTTACTTTCTTGCTACCTTTCTGTCTTACTTTCTCTCTACCTTTTGTCTTACTTTCTTGCTACTTTTCTGTCTTACTTTCTTGCTACCTTTCTGTTTACTTTCTTGCTACCTTTCTGTCTTACTTTCTCTCTACCTTTTGTCTTACTTTCTTGCTACTTTTCTGTCGTTTCTTTCTGTTTTACTTTCTCGCTATCTTTCTGTCTTACTTTCTCGCTACCTTTCTGTTTTACTTTCTCGATACCTTTCTGTCTTACTTTCTCGCTACCTTTCTGTCTTACTTTCTCGCTACCTTTCTGTCTTACTTTCTCGCTACCTTTTGTCTTACTTTCTTGCTACCTTTCTGTCTTACTTACTTGCTTCCTTTCTGTCTTACTTTCTTGCTACCTTTTGCCTTACTTTCTCGCTACCTTTCTTTCCCTTACTTTCTTGCTACCTTTCCTCTTACTTTCTCGCTACCTTTCTGTCTTACTTTCTCGCTACCTTTCTGTCTTACTTTCTCGCTACCTTTCTGTTTTACTTTCTCGCTACCTTGCTGTTTTACTTTCTCGCTACCTTTCCTCTTACTTTCTCGCTACCTTTCTGTCTTACTTTCTCGCTACCTTTCTGTCTTACTTTCTCGCTACCTTTCTGTCTTACTTTCTTGCTACCTTTCTGTCTTACTTTCTTGCTACCTTTCTGTCTTACTTTCTTGCTACCTTTCCTCTTACTTTCTCGCTACCTTTCTGTCTTACTTTCTTGCTACCTTTCTGTCTTACTTTCTTGCTACCTTTCTGTCTTACTTACTAATTTCGTTTCTTTCCAGCTTATAGTCCCACTGTGTTGTGGTTAATAATGAGCATGTCATATAAAAAGACAGCAGTATAATCTGATTCCAGATATTTTGTGGCATGAAATCTTAGCCGGTTCCCTGCGCTGCGTATTTCTGCTGTCCGTTTCGTCGTTGTATCTGATTATTGTGTTGTACGCGAATATAAATGTAAAGTTTTTACCCTGAGACTGTGTTTGTTTTGCAAGGGAAGAGTTCACTGCGCCGTGGTTTCGACCTTAACAATGAGATAGGAGGCCTAGTATTAATATTCATTATGGTTATCGCAAAAGAGACGTGACACAAAGACTAAGCGAGGACGGAGGTCGGCGGTTGAAATAAGTTTCACAATAATAGTGGGAATGGTTATAAGAGAAGTCTTTCTTTATCTACTACAGTGATACTTTTTGGCTGGTGGGGTTATTTTGGTTTGTTTTTATCGTATTTCATTTTATTTTATTTTATTTTATTTTTTATTTTATTTTATTTTATTTTATTTTATTTTGTTCTAACCTTCATGGCGCCACAAATAGCATGGTAACACATGCACAATAACAAATTCAAGCAAAAACAACACGAGGAAGATTTTATTGACAAAAGTCTCCCTGGTAGATCCAATAGACATAGATTGGACAAAAAATCGAGAATGATCGCTTTCAGTCAGTTCTCGTCAATGGAAGTCAGTCTGAGCTGTTAGGCTTTCTTGCGGATTTCCTCGGGTATCTGTGCTAGGGCCTGTCCTATCCACCCTTTATAATTATTTCACCCCTAGCCATCATTATCAACCAGCATAACATGAAACATCATTTTTACGCAAATGATTTACAATTTCAGAATAGCACGACCCCTGAAAATAATCACTTCCTTTATCTTAGAAGCATCCAGCTGATACGTTAATATCCAGAAGTGGAATGTCACGAAATATGCTATAATTAAATCGTGATAAAAATCGAAGCGAAGCTTGTAGACACCAAAAACCAAACTTGCCTCTCTTACCCTGAATACTATCCAGCTAAGTGGCAACATCATCCCATCTCTGATTCTGTCAAGAACCTGGGTGTGACCTTAGACAACACTGGGTAGAAGTTCCTGGCCCAGATCTGTCAATCGTGCCACAATCAGATTCGTCAAATTGGTTACATTCAAAATACCTTTCAACTGAGGCTGCATCTAAGCTTGTGACATCTCTCATTGTGTTTATTCTTGATTACTGTAACGCCCTCCTTTCTGGCCTGCCAGCTTCTTCTCTTTCCTGTCTGCAACGCATATGAAACAGTAGCTCGTCTTGTCTTCAGTTAGAAAAAACGTTTGACTATGTCAGTCGTCTCGTTCGCTCTCTACGCTGATTGCCTATCTCAAATAAAATTGAATATATGTCGGATACCTTACGGTACAAATCTAGTCCCATCAGTCTGCTCCATCCTGCATTTGTGACAACTTTATTGTTTAAACGCCAACTCGCACCTTGCACTCAGATTCAAATTACTCTTTCCCTTCGGGTTCCTAGACTTAAACTATCAACTGTTAGCCAGCTGTTTCAGGATCGTCTGCCTGAAATAGACTTCCACTCTCTCTTCGTCTAACACCTTCCATTTCTGCTTTTAAATCCAATTTAAAAGCCCACCTCTTTTCCCGACAATGAATTGTACATCTCTTTCATTCCCTCATTTTGTGTAGGTCTTTTATGTATATTGTAAGGAGTCTCTGTTGATGGTATGCGTATGTTCGGCGCATGAGTGCGCTTTGATTTGAAATATCCAGATTTGGTGCTAAATAAATATCATCATCATCATCATCATCATCATTCTTATTATTATGATGATGATGATGATGATGATTATTATTACTATTACTATTTCTTCTTCTCTTCTTATTATTATTATTATTATTATTATTATTACTATTATAATTATTCTAGAATAATGAATGTTCTAGAATAAGGAATGTTCTGAGTTTACCACTTTATGCTTTGTAGCTGCGTCTATGCTAGCTGAATGGGTAGCGCAAACTGTGTTGGGTTTGAGAAATTCTACATGGGAGATAACTCCGTGACTCTCAAGAGTTATGTTACTTAGTTGATATTTAAAATTCTCCCTGCTTCCCTCTTATTTCCTTTGGTATTCTAGAATGTCAAGAGGAATAGCGTGGTGTGCAGAGTCGAAGTTTTACTTTATTTCATTTTATTTATCATGCGTTGAAGGTGATCCGAGGGGATTCAGGTGATAAGGATGATAAATGATGTTGACAATTTGGTGGAGGCAATGTATCCTGTTGTCTGGTGAAGGATTTTTATGATACGATTGTGTAGGACGTTAGCGTCATCAGTTTTTACTGGAGGGTGTTGTGTGTGTGTGTGTGTGTGTGTGTGTGTGTGTGTGTGTGTGTGTGTGTGTGTGTGTGTGTGTGTGTGTGTGTGTTTTGTGTGTGTGTGTATGTGTGTGTGTGTTGTTGTGTGTGTGTGTGTGTGTGTGTGTTGTGTGTGTGTGTGTGTGTGTGTGTGTGTGTGTGTGTGTGTGTGTGCACTCGCGCGCGTTCGTCTAATCATTTTTTTAACATCAATCTTATTTTTTTTACAGTACAGATGGAGATATGAAGACGTCAAATTTATTAACAATGTAGCCTAAGTTATTTCAATGACAGTTGAAATAATGATTAACGTTAGACAAAACGCATTTGTCAGGTAGAACGTATATCTTATACACAGGCGTTGGCTTATGCCATGTTCGTACTGGATCTTCTCTATCACATGGTATCTGTGGCGTCAATGCATACAGAATCTATTCCGATTGTGTCTTGAGAAACTTGAAACTGAAACTGAAACAGTGCGTAGATAATGAAATTGATTCAGAATAGTACGAATGCAAAAATCAAGCTGATGTTATGTCTCTCTGTATTTTCTCTGTCACAGAAAATATTATTGTCTTTTATACATTTCGCCACATCAGCAGATACACAAGAATTCGAATGAGAATATCAGAGTCATCTTTACTTATAATGTCGGTTGACTGGAAGAACAATTCCGTTTCAGACTGACTATTCATGCTCTTATTTTCATGATGACAAAGGTTTAAGGAAACAGTGATCTAATACTAGATCCAATTCTAGCAGACATAAGACTGTCCGAGTTAATGTTCCTAAAAGTGTTTCTGAGTTGCTTTCTGCCAGATTTTTGTTATTGTTGTTGTTGTTGTTGTTGGTGGTGGTGGTGGTGGTGGTGGTGGTGGTGTCGTTGTTGTTCAGATTTCTTTCCATTCTTTCTGTTAGATCATAATCAGTGTTGTTTGGATATTTGTGCAAAGAAATCTCTACTTTTAAATGAATGTATGCCTCTGGTATAGTCTAAGCTTAGTGTTGATACTGCACTGGGGGGACTCCAAAATTAATGTTCTTCAGCATTTTGAAAGTGTTTCTGGCCTTGTTGAGACAGCAATTGATACCAGTGTCTGTTTCTCTGTCGAAAATTCTACTATAGATGCATGCACAGGAATTTTTGACAGAGGATGAAATCAAATAAATCCAGTCAGTACTCATCTGCTGTTAATCTACAATACTATAAGCTTTTTAGTTCCCCTAGGTCGGTGCGAGAATAAAGGTCTCTAGCTCCTCACTTTTCAACACCTTACGTTTATGGATCACATATGTTTCTAGATGATTTCAAGAGTATGTGACTGCCATTTAAACAGACCTTTCTATTAATTAAACAAATCGTGTGTTGATTTAAATAAAGTTCTCAATACGGATATTTAATACAATGAATGGGTCGAAGCTAGTGAGGCTGACCCGGAGGACAAGAAACACACCTCTCTCCCTTTTGGCCAAGTATCTAAATTAACAGGCAGCGTGCAAGGAAGCAGTGCAGAGAATTCTAAATAAAGATCGAGACCAATATGATGGAGATGAGCTGCAAGTTAGTTATCTGTCAGATTCCGTCACGCGTGATACACAGCTGCTGGACCGGAACACCGCCACACCACCCTACACCGGAAGTCTGCCCGCAAAAGAACTTTTCTAACTCTCTGACGTTCACTCACGTTGTCTGCGAGAAGGGACGAAATTATCGCCGTATCGGAGACGACCGAGTCTCCGCTTCTCCCTTCTCCCCGCTTTCCTGTAGTCTTGTCTATTCTTAGCCACCACATCTGGACCTGCCTGACGAGTCCACCTCTCGCTATTTATTGTCCGGTCATGATCACAGTCTTGCGGATATTTTAGGGGGTTGGCATGCTGGCGGTATTTCGTTATTAGTAGGACCACCAAAACCAGACAGGTGGACGAATAGAAGTCTGACAAGGTGCGAGTTCTGGTCCTCCAAATTTGGGGTGGGGCTGGGGGGTGGGTAGCAGTGGACTCACAATCTGGTCCTGGCAAGAAGCCTGATTACGGAAAACAGCAACAGGAGGAAACTAACACTACCGTTTTTGATGGTCTACCGTTTTTGATGGTCTACCGTTTTTGATGGTCTATACCGTTTTTGATGGTCTTCCAAAGTCATCAAAAGGTTCTCAAATGCCTGAAACGCACCTGGGGTATCATACATAGGCTAGACCAGATTGGTGTATTTCCATTGCTGCCCTACATGCTGGTGGAATAACAAACAAGAAGTAAATAATGTGATGGAGTCTTCCATCGTTCTCGCAGATGAATATGCATACTATATTGATCTTCAGCGCCTGGTGTGGGTCTTCACATAAGACATAAGACCAATCCTGGAGATTCATGTCCTGCTATAGCCAGCGTGCTCTGTTACGCGTAATGCCTTCCCAGTTGATGATGTTGATGCCACGGCTTGTGAGATTGGCCTTCAGAATATAGTAGTGGTCTTGACAGGTCACGATGTCCTTACTTCAGCTTACATACAGACATATCCCGTCTAACACAGCTGGTATTAGAAGAATTGACTCTCAGTAATTGGTAAGCCAAATTTCTTCAGAACTTGAAGATTAGATATTGGACCTCGCCACATAATGTTGCAGATCATGTGCAGACATCTTTGGTGGGATTGTTCCAGCAGTTGACTGTTAACTGAGTTATGCCAAAAGGACTGGCTAACCTACACGTTCCGCTTTCCGGTCAGACTGCATAGGTTTGCACGGGTAAAAATCTGGCCCTAAAAAATCTTCGTGCTTCTGGTCTCCGGTCCTCCCAGCTCTGAATATGTACCTGACCCTGTTCCTAATTGGAAAGGTAAATAGCCAAGGAATGGCAATGGACACTTTCCTCATAATGCTAGCCGCGAGAAAAGTTGAGTCTAGTCTTCACGCTCTTCTACGATCTCAGAGTTATGGAATAATCTTTCTCTTTTCTTTTTGTTTTACTTATTCGTCAAAAGTATGATGTGTGTGTATTTATCAAGGCTTGTCATTTTTGATAGACCGTCATGTCTTGTGTCTTGCTGTTTTGTTTTGCTTATTAAAAAAATCGTCAGTTTGACCTCTTTCTTGTTTGTGTTGTTTAAACCAGAAAACATGCAGTTTTATGTTAGAATACTAATATTGTAATAACACGTTATTTGTTGTGCTTTAATTTAAATAGAATGTGTATCGACCAGATGAAATCACATGCCCACGTATTTGTGTAATGTGTACTCTCTCTCTCTCTCTCTCTCTCTCTCTCTCTCTCTCTCTCTCTCTCTCTCTCTCTCTCTCTCTCTCTGTCGCTCGCTCGCTCGCTCTCTCTCCCTCATCCCTCCCTCCCTCTCTTTCTCTCTCTTTCTCTCCGTAGAAGATGAAAATGACCTAACTATAAACATGTGACAATCTTTTTTACACAGACAATTTAATACTAATTAACAAGCAAGTGTTGCTTCGTCAGGTGATATGAATATAACCGTACACAACTCACGTGTAAAATTAAGACGCCACATCAGTTCATTATCTCCATAATTGTGCCATGATATATAGCGGCGCTTGTGCGGCGTACGATAACTTTTGACCTCAGTGTCGAATTGAGTGTACATCAGCTTGTTACCCAGATTTACACCACCACTAAAATCATTTTTATGTTGTACAAGCAGCCAGCCGCCGTAGTTAGAGCTTACTGCATCGTACCAACAATGGCAAGCTGGAGTTTGAGTCTCATGAGTCCTAACTATCGTGGGATTTTCAGCCACATCTGTCCCCTACCCAAGCTGAGTGTACCATAGGCTGAGTGGGAAGACTGGGATCACAGTCTAGTTTTACATCTACGTCGCGAATACATCATTGAAAGCTGCTCTTGTTTCTGACCAAAGCTGGGGCTGTCTGTATTTCTGAGGCTTCGCTGACGCCGGCACATTTAGTAAAGGAAGCAGTAGAATAAATCTCTCTGTGTCTCTCTCTGTCTCTCTCTCTGTCTCTCTCTGTCTCTCTGTCTGTCTGTCTGAGTCTGTCTGAGTCTCTCTGTCTCTCTCTCTGTCTCTCTCTCCTCTCTCTCTCCTCTCTCTCTCTCTCTCTCTCTCAGAGAAGGCTATTAAAATCAGCATAAAATCTTTCAACCCTCGCTAATGCGTTTTATTAATTTGTGATGCAACATCTAGAGTTGTCGGCACATCCTAAAGACAAGAGAAATGGAAATAGACATTAGTAGAACGTGGTAAGCTCTAACCACGGCGGCTGCCTGCTTATACAAAAAGTGATTTTAGTAGTGGTGTAAATCTGGATAACGGGCTAAAATACACTTAATTCGACACTAAATGATTCAGTAAATACCTCATCTGCCTAAACCGGACATCACAAGCTTACGGAGAGTAGAGCATGCACGGATGTCCTTAGGACTGAATTATCCAAACCAGATTCCGGCACACGGCGTGTGAAGGAGGGGTGATAACTATATGAAATACAGTGCTGGGCGCAGTGGGCTGCCACCACACAGTTACCACACTTCCCTGCCACTCCGATAGGGCGCGCAGCACCACCTCAGGTAACTAATATAATAATCACACACGCGGCTGTATACGATTGGCTCGCAACTTTTTTCTTTTTTTTTTTTTTTTTTTATAAGAGTTGACTAGGTACAAATAAACACATTGCTGTGGCGATTTTGTTTTTAAATTCCACAACACGTACGTCAATTTGATGTTTACCTAGAAGTGACCAACAACAGATGTATAAACATCACAATCGCAGAAAGGAAACTGATTGTGGTAGTTGCCCGAGATTTAACGACAAACATCCACCACAAAAATAAACACGGAGATGTAGGGAGCGGTTCCGGAAATGGGTTGGCTAATGAGATGGAAGACTCAAGGGAAAAAATGACAGAACGAACAAGAAGACAAGACAGAAAGTAAGTCAAAGCGAAGTGAGAAGCTCTATGAAATATGATATACTTCTCTTTCGACGGGACAGTCTAGTGGGTTTAGTACACTTGCTCACAAAAGCCAGTTAACCACTGTCTAACGTTGTTGCCAAATGGATGGGTGACTAGGTTCATGTCCTTGCTTAACCCTTTGAATTCCCGCATCCTATCCACCAACTGCAAAAGCTAAAGCCTTTGATCCTTTGACCCAAAGGTTTAAAGTTTTTGCTTTGTCAACGTAGTTCACAATGCAGGACGCTAGTGACCAGGGTGCAGTTGTCAAAGGTTAAACACACAACTCCAGTCCACTCAGCTGTAAGTAGGTGCCTGTCCCTCTGTAAAGACGCAGAGATAAAAGAGTGAAGGCGAGGGGAGGCATACAACCCTAGTAATGCTGGCCCTGAAAGAAGCTGAGGTCTCCCATCATTTAGCTCCTCATAGTCCTTCGGAAGGGGACGAAACACGAGTCGGACCCGTGTGCCTTCTGGCTGCGTACTCTAAAGATCCCACGGCAGTTGAAAATCGTGAAGAGCAGGGCGTTGCCTGGCTGCTTGGAATAAAATTTGAGAGATAGGTTGATTTCCCAGGTCCCACCCTTGAAGACCAATTAGCCTTCTTGCCTTTCTGAAGTCTTAGCAAAAAAAATGTGAATATGAATATGAATTTGAAGTGAGGGAGAGGGGGGAAATATTGGACGGACTTGCAGGGTGGCTGACGACAGGGAGGGTGGAAGACGTGCTTGCGACAACAAGGGATAGATGCATATGGAGGGCCATGATCGCCAACCGCCAACACAATGCGGCAGGGCACATGATGATGATGATGAAAGTATTGATGGATGACATTTCTGTTTCAGATTCGGCAGACGTCAGCCCCACAGGAGAGAATGAGGCGAACACCACGGACGACGAGAGCCAACTGGCCGGCGGAGACACACGCCATCACACGCTGGTCTTCAACATAACCAGTCTGCTGACCGGAGAGGAAGTGTCACGCGCGGAGCTCCGCCTCTACACTCTTATGGAGCAGGACCGCAACACGTACGTGGGGGAGGACAGAATTGTGAGGGTGTACGAAGGGTTGAACACCCACCACCTCTCTCCAGTAGCGTCCAGACACATGTACGGTCATTCGGGCGGGTGGGAGGCATTCGACGTCACTTCAGTGGTGCAGGCGTGGGTCACGAAGGGGTCAAGGACAGGTGACGGGGTTCAGGTGCTAGAGGTGAAGATTGACACTCTCTTTCAGAGTGGAGAGAAAGGGTCGGGGACCACCATGGACATTGACGTGGATCCAGAGCATAACGAGGGTCCTATCCTCGTCGTCTTCTCCAAAGACACCAGCTGGCACCTGCAGCAGGAGTTGCGGGACCTCATCAACCACGAGGCTGTCAGTGAGGAGGAGACTGACGACAGTGACGATACGTCAGACTCTTCAGACTATTTCAGCAGCACGGAAGAGAGCAGAAGTGCGCGTGATGAGCCAGTCTCATCAAGGACACAGCGTTCTGTTGACCGCAGCCGAGATCTCTTCCTGTCCATGTCGGCAGTGCCGGCCAAACCGGAAGAGCCGTTGCGGAGAGTGCGCCGCGAAAAACGGAAGCGGAACAGTTGTCGGCGGAAGACGATGTATGTGGATTTTCAGGACATCAATTGGGATCAGTGGATCATCGCGCCACCTGGATATATGGTTTGTGGACCTCCTACTTTCTCTTCCCCTGACCGTATCTCTCCATCAGTCATTGTCTCTTAGGAAGAGGCCTGTTTGTAAACAGCATCCAATCTGCTCATCTGATTATTCACATACTAATGGTCGTGGGTTCGAATCCCAGGGTGCCCTACATTAAAACTGGCCTTCTCTCCGTCCCATCTTAACACCATTGCTGTTCTAGTGGTGTCAGTATAGAATTAGACAGGTCCCACTTCCCTGGGATTGTTATCCCCGTCGGCCATATCACCTGAGGTGGATGTCGACGTGAAAATTGAACCAAATCGATCAAATCAATCAATCATCTGATTATCCTCTGGAAAATAAAGAGTTATCTCTAGTGGTATCTGTCACCCTTTCTTAGATCAGATCTGTTCAGAGTATAAAATCAACCACGACCATTTACAAAAAGCACAAACACGCACACATTGCGCACGCGCGCGCACACACACACACACGCACACACGCACGCACGCACGCAAACACACACATACACACACACGCATGCACACACACGCACACACATATAGACAACACACAACACACACAGAGACACACACACGCACGCACGCACGCACGCACACACACACAACACACAAACAACATACACGCATGCACGCACAAGCACACACACACACATTTCTGACGTCAATAATATCACGATGAGAACATAACATGTACGGAAATTATGGGAGAAGCAAACATTAAGAAACAGACACAGGCACACACACAGACAGACGACAGACAGAGTTTCACACTGGCACGACTTTCTATGGAGTGAGAAGAACGAAAATGATTTCTTAACACCAGCCAAAGGGCATAATTCAAAATGAATAGGATGTGGTTGTAGGATTGGGTTGTGGCGATACGTTGCTGAGATCATGTGGCGTGCACTCTACGGTGGGGGGGGGGGGGGAGGCATTGAGAGAGAGACTGAGATATGACCAGCAACACCGGATACACCATACCGACTGAAAACTGGCTGAGTTGATAATGATAATAAGAATAATATTAATATTAATATTAATATTAATATTAATATTAATATTAATAATAATAATGTAATGTTGATGGTTATGATGATGATGATGATGACGATGACGATGACGATGAACGACGATGATGATGATGATGATGATGATGATGATGATGATGATGATAAGAATAATAATAATAATAACAGTAATGATAGTAATGATGACAAAAACAATAATAGTAGTAGTAGTGGTAGAAGTAATAATGATAATAATGATAACAATAATACTGGTATAAAACATTGAGGAGATATGTTCATTTCCTATGTCCCTCCGCTTGAAGACCACTTGCCCTTCTTGTCTTTCCGAAGTCTTGGTCAAAAAACATATGGGTGGCGCTGCACTACGGCGACACGCTCTCAAAAGGAAGAGCAGCTCGAGTTTCACGTGATAAATCCACTGTGACATAAGATATGAATATAGGTGAATATGAATGAATTATACAGCACAACATCATAGGAATCGTCATGTGTTTCACAGAAAATGTTAAACATAAAACCTTCAGACAACAGCGAAATTCATCATGCAATGACATGACAGAACAGTAACTGTAGCATTGATTGGTTTGATTCAGTTTTTACGTCGACGCACATCTCAAACGATATGGCCGACGGGGACAACCATCCCAGGGAAGTGTGGGAATGGGGGGCCTATCTAATCCTACACTAACACCACAGAACAACAATGATGTTAAGATGAGACAGTGAGAAGGCCAGTTTTAATGTAGCGCATCCCGGGATTCGAACCCACAACCATTAACATGTGAAACCGACGCTCAAACCAACTGAGCTATCGAGGCCCGCTAACTGTGGCAGCAGTCATACACCATATTTATACTTAACATTATCAATATACAGTTGCTAAGCTCAACAGAATGATCTCCCCCTAATAAAATCAATTCATAATTATATTATTATAAGCGTGGCATGACCGAACAAGCCACGCAGCAAAAGGCATACTCCTTTTTTATATGTAACACCATCAGTATGCTTTTGATGAGCTCAGCAACCTCATCATCATCATCATGTGCCCTGCCGCATGGCGATGGCGATCATGGCCCTCCATATATGCATCTATCCCTTATCGCCGCAAGCACATCTTTCACTCTCTCTCTCAGTCCCTGTCCTCAGTCGCCCTGCAAGTCCATACAATATTTTCTCCCTGGGTCTACGTAGTGTTCTCTTTCCCACCAGCTTTCCCGTTGTCACAAGGTGCTGTAATTCTCCTTTCCTCACAAAATGGTTTGTAAACGTTGCTTGTCTTTTCCTTAACTTCCTTATCAATGATCTTCTTGAGTCTGCCTCCATCAAGACTGTCTCGTTTGTTTTCTTTGCTGTCCATGGAACTCTCAACATTCTTCTTCAGCAACCTCAATCTTCAGTAAACACACACACACACACACACACACACACACACACACACACACACACACACACACACACACACACACACACAACACAACACACACACACACACACACACACACACACACACACACACACACACACACACACACACACACACACACACACACACAAAAGAAAGTACAGAAAACGAACGAAAAAAGAGGGGCATTAGTCAAGCACGTATATAGATACACCGCTATCGCCATAGCAGGCCATAGTCCACTATTACTATCACGTCTACTTAGTGCCAGGCTAGTGCTATGAATAACAAGCTAAGTGTCGCCCCCAAAATAGACTGGTCATTCCGCGACAGACTGGTTCCAAAGAGTATACTCTTTGCTGGTACTACGGGGGCGGGCGTTAATGCAGCAGCTGCTTGGAGTACTTGGGAGAATGAAGGGGGTAGGTATTGGGAAGGACTGGCGTCTTGCTAATTCTGGTCGCATTGTCAGGTCACACCAGCAACCCTCTATTTTCCCCTCTCCATTAGTCATGTTTTTTATATCCGCAGGGGATGCCAGGGGCTCTTTCAGTATAAATGATATCCCCCCCCCCCCCCTCACCTTCTGGAAATTCTGTGCTAGAAATTTCCTCTTTTCTGTCACTGTCTTTGTTTCTTTCTTCCTCCTTTGCTTTCTGCCATTTCTTCCTATCATTTTCTGCTTTGCTGGTCCATTCACCTGTATGCGTTTGATAAAGTTTTACATACTTTCTCTTAGGATTGATAATCGTACATGTATAAAGTGCATTTTTAGCTCTAGGGGAGCGAGATATGTGGAAGCGATTTTAGGATATTTAGGCCCGTTTTATATATGTTTTAGTGTCTTACTTATGTTTCAATTTGTACTCAGGTATGTTTTTTAAATCCCGTGTGTGATAAATTGGACGGAGTGGTCAACGCCAGGGGCAGCTCCTTAGATTATGTATACGAATGCATCGATATGTGTACTTCATTTTCTTTTCCCTTCTTTGCCTGTTGTATTGAAACGATTATAGCCTTGATAGGGCTCTATGCAGTCAGCTGGGCTTTAAACAAAAATAACAATAGCAATAACATCTGCAGTGTGCAAGTATGTAAGCAGCGGTCACAGAGTCAAGTCATACTCATGTAATCATCCGTCACAGGCCAGCTGGCTCTCCTTAACCTTTGACTCCCGCACCCTGTCCACTAGCACCCTACATTATCAACCATGTAAGCAAAGCAAAAACTTAATCCTTCGATTCCCTCACCCTATTCACCAGCTTTCTGCAGGAAGCTGGTGGGTAGGGTAAGGGAATCAAGAATTAATTTTTGCTGTCAGTGGATAGGTTGCAGGAGTCAAAGGGTTTTAAAGAGCCGTGGACTCGAAAGTCTCATGTCTTAAGTTCAATCCTACCCCGCAACATAAACAAATTGACTCGTTTGCTGCCTGTCTTAATCGATGTTCCAAACATTGTGATGATGTCAGTGTTCCCATGGTCACGTTCCCTTTCCCATTTTAAGACTTTGCCAGCGCTTTAAGATTTTGCCTAAAGAAGTATGCCAGACAATTGCTGGCAGATTTGGGTAAGAGTGCGTACTGAATTTTCCCAGTACAACGAGTCCCTTTTGAACAAACTCCAGACTCAAAATACCTACCCCCCACCCTACCCCCACCCTCTTTCTTTTTCCCCCTTAGTAGCCACGTTTTGTGTGGCAGTCACTATGAAAATGTTTGATTTTTGCAGTGGTGGCTCCCTATAGTGTTAAACGAAACACAACTGGCTGTCTCGTTACGTCCATTAAGTACATCTGGCTGTCTCGTTACGTCCATTACATTACGCCTTCTTACTCGATTTTCATATGTTTCTGTTTACGAAACATAGTACCAAAAAGTGGTGGTACTCCGTCAATAAACAGCAACTAATTACCCCGTACATTAACAGATATTATTCGTTGACAAGTTTTGTTCATACTTTGTGACGACTTTGTGATTTACAATCAGTTTTTGAATTGCGACTGTGACTGCACCCATGTACGCGCGCGTGCACACACACACACACACACACACAACACACACACACACACACACACACACACACACACACACACACAACACACACACACACACACGCACATACACACACACTACACACTACATACACACACACTACACACACACACACACACACTCACAACACACACACACACAACACACACACAACACACACGCACATACACACACACACACACACGCACACACATACACGCACGCACACATACACACACATACAAACACACACACATACAAACACACACACACACACAACACAATACAAACACACACACACTAGCTTTGATTACAGGCTCTCGATCACAATCTTCTTTCCATTTTTCCCCCATTTTTTTCAGGGAGATTGAACAATTACAGCGCTTACAACACTTAGTTTGTTGCACCATTCTCTGGCTTTGAGTGGTCCTTTCCTATAGGCCCATGGGACTTACTTTAGTGGCTTCGTACGATGGGTTTTTCCCCAATGTTCTCAGTTCTCATTATGCCAAGAACACGAAGAACAGAAGGTTATTTCGCCGTGTGACTATACAATTTCACGAGAAACATGCCTTGGGGTCGTTCACAGGCACACACGTACACTCGTACACATACATTCCTGTCTGGCGTTGGCAGTGTATTTTGTTATTTCACTTTTTTTAAGCGTTCTATTTTTTTTCTTTTTCTTTTCTTTTTTCTTTTTTTTTTAATATCGTCGCACACAGGGAGGTTACCTTTGTGTTCACCTTTTTTTTTTTCGTCCCATTTTCTACGCCTCCTTAATGGCCACAGAACCTGGCAGAGTTTTTACAATGCGATGATGATGATGTCGATGAGGATGGTAATCATGATGCTCTGGAATTCCATCTAGAATCTTAGACTGCGGTGACACGGCTGTACTCTACGCTTACTATCATAATATATCCTGGTGTCAACCAAGCCCGAGAGATACAGACACCTGGGGTGCTGGTCAGTAGATTTGAGTAACACCCTCAATGACGCATCTGTGAAGTGTATGAGACTCGACTGTGTGGTCCCAGTCTTCCCAATGAGCCCTAGCACGCCCAACTCTGGATAGTAACCGGTTAGAGCCGAAAAATCTCACAATGATTTCTGAAGGGACTGACGGGGATGCGAACCCACAACCTTCCAGTCTGTAGTCCGTTGAGTTAACCGTTACACCACGGCGACTGGTAAGCGTTCCGATCTTTCTCGAACGCGTATATACACGTTGTTTTGCTCACACTGTGCAGGCGATATGTTGCAGGAGGGTGGGGGGAGGGGGTTGGCACTGACAGGGCTGCACACGTATTGTGGACCTGAGAGACAAGGAAGATCTGTCTGCCTTTGCCCACCAGGCGGGAGGTACCACACAGGATCGAACCCAGACCTTCTCGTTGGAAGTCTGCCGTCTTACCCGTATCACTATCGAGCCCGTTAGCAGAGTCTTTTAACCCTTTGACTCCCGCACCCTGACCACCAGCTTTCCTGCATTGCCAACCGTGCTAGCAAAGCAAAAACTTAACCCTTTGACTCCCTCACCCTATCCAACAGCTTCCTGCAGGAAGCTGTTGGATAGGGTGAGGGAGTCTAAAGGTTAAGTTTTTGCAGTTGGTGGATAGGGTGCGGGAGTCAAAGGGTTAATCTTAAATCAAGTCCAGTTCCTGTTCTGGTATTGCATGCGTACTTGATAGACAAACTCTCGAGTAATGTCCAGTTAGATCATCACCATCATCATCAAGTGCCCTGCATGACGTTGGCGATCATGGCCTTCCATATGCATCTATCCCTTGTTGCCGCAAGCACATCTCCCACCCTCTCTGTCTTCAGCCACTCTGCAAGTCTGTCCAATTCCCTCGAGATTTCCAGTTGTGACCAGGTGCTCTAATTCTTTCCTCATAAAATGGCCCATAAAAGTTGCCTGTCTTTTCCTAATCTTCCTTATGAATTATCTTGTGTCTGCCTCCATCAGGACTGTCTCGTTTGTTTTCTTTGCTGTCCATGGAACTCTCAACATTCTTCTTAGAAACCACATCTTGGCTGCCTCAATCTTGTTCTGGCTTTGCTTGTTGACTGTCCACTCCTCACAACATATAACATTATCGGTTCTATATAACATTGAAGAACTCTCTTCCTGATGTTAATTGATAGGCATCTGTTGGTAAGAAGTGGAAATGAGGCGGTAAGAGTTTTTGCAAACACAAAGCCGACTTGCACGGGCTGCCTTCTTACCTCGCTGGCAAGATCCTCTCGACGCTAACTAACCTTACCTAGTAGCGAAGACCTAGCCATGCTTGCCGCGAGGTTGAACAAAGAAAAGCTCCTACCTAATATACCTTGCGAAAACCTCGCCTACTTAGCGTGTAAGAAAGGGGCCTCTGGTATGGTGTGAACTGTCTGATTGTTTGATTTGGTTGTTTTTACGTCGGCACCCACCTCAGGTGATATGGCTGACAGGGATAACCATCCCAGGGAAATGGGGGCAGGGGGGCTTATCTGATCCTGTACCGACACCACCAGAACAACAATGCTGTTAAGATGGGACAGTGAAATGGACAGTTTTAATGTTGTAAGACTCCCTTGGATTCGAACCCACAACCATTAGTACGTGAATCAGACGCCCAACCAACTGAGCAATTGAGGCCCGCGTCTGAAGTGTTCGGTGGACGTTCACAGAGAAACATGTTTGCTCATGTCCTCGTTGACTATCTTGAATTTCATCAGCTAAAATCACTTCATCCCGCTGTCCTTCCAAAGCCTGATCGCCTTTTTCTTTAATTTAACCCTTTGACTCCCGCACCCTGTCCACCAGCATCCTGCTTTACCAATCATGCTAGCAAAGCAAAAACGTAACCCTTTGACACCCTCACCCTGTCCACCAGCATCCTGCTTTGCCAATCATGCTAGCAAAGCAAAAACGTAACCCTTTGACACACCCACCCTATCCACCTGCTTCCTGCAGTTAAAGGGTTAAGTTTTTGCAGATGGTGAATAGGGTGCGGGAGTGAAAGGGTTAAAGAAGGAGACCCCCTTTCTCCATTCGCCTCCGTGGCTTCACGCTAAATCTTAGTTGTCTTCGCCTAAAGCAGGACGTTGGGCCCTTGTCGTTTGAAATAAAATTGTTTACACATGACATTGGAGCTTGTTTACCTCGGTTGTGATTTATTAAATGCCACTGGCTTCTTCTGAAAGTTTTTTTTATATCTAAACACTTAAGTTAACATTAATCACTAAGTGAAAATTTATCACTGTATTCGATCCATGTGTTTGTTTTGTTTTGTTTTGTTTTGTTTGTTTTTCGTTTGTTTTTTTTGGTTTTATTTGTTTGTTTGTTTGTTTTTGGTTTGTTTGTTTTTGTTTTTTTTTATTCCAGGATCAATTGTTAAAATTTAATGATGAGAAAGGTTCAAATGACGTAACGAAAGTAGCGTGTCGTGGCGTCAAATGTATTGAATAACCTTCATTACTCATTGCCTTTTAGAATGTAAAATGACACATATGGTAAGGCTTGATTACTGTTTGGACTGTACTAGTTGTTCAGCGTTCGTCACTTCTTTTAGAATCACAAATCGAAACGACACACTGAGAACTTACAGCTGGCCTATGTGCAAATACCGCGTTCTAAATAATTTATTTAACAATAACCTATCCACTGAATGTTGCTTTGGGGTGTTCAACACATCTCAGCAAGTTCTAACATACAGTACTGGTGTTTGATTTGCTGGTTGTTTTTGTTTTTGTTTTGTTTTATAAACGTATTAGTGTGTGTGTGTGTGTGTGTGTGTGTGTGTGTGTGTGTGTGTGTGTGTGTGTGTGTGTGTGTGTTTGTTTGTTTGTTTGTTTAGTTTTATTCATACATCTATACATGTTATCATTCTTTCGAAAATCTGAAGGTAACTTCATATTCCATCGAATACTTCCGTCTTGGGGCACCTCTTCTCCCCACCTCCCGCTCGCTCATCGTACCACCATCAAAATTCGAAATGTTGTTCTCGTACAAACATAACATTCGTGAAAGCTTTACCAAGCTGTTTGGTTAAAACATATTTATGTAATTATGTTTTTGACTTTAATTTGCAGTTTTTTTGCTTTTTCATTTGTGTGAATATATGGAATCCAATATTGCAACAGTCGCCCAAAATGTTGAATTATTACATGTTAATATGTGTTGAAGGATATCCCTGATTTCGTTTGTTCTTTCGTTCATTTGTTGGTTGATTGGTTGGCGGGCTGGTCGGTTGGGTGGTTGGTTTGGATTGATGTTATTACATGATCTGCCAAACTGGGACAGAACTGTTTAAGTTTAAAGGCGGGTTTATTTTCGATCTACAATCACGGCAAAGTTTTGCCACTTGAATGCTGTGCCCAGATCGATGGTATACTACATGTTGCTAAATGACTTCAAACGGGCAATGACCGCTGCTCCGATCTGGTCTCTTTGGCAGTACTACGATGTTCAGGGTTACGGTTAGCTCCTTGTTTGGATTAAGGTTATGGTTATGATTGTTGTGAGGGCTGGTGTTAGGGATAGAGGTAGAGTTAGCTTTGGCGCTTTCAGATGGTCAAAATAAACATTGCCAAGTATTAAAGATTTGCAGTTTCGACAGTCTTATGGTTCGGACGTAATGTTGCGTAGCAGCGAATCCCAGTTCCAACTGTTGGCATGTTTGTCCTCGTTGCTTTTGCCATTGAGTTATGGTTTTGTTGGATCACAACAGGCACTGCTGAATTCTACTGAAGTGACTCAAAAGCAGTGCAGAATCCTCTCTGGTGGGTGGTCATAGGGCGGCTAAACATCTCTGGTTGTCTGGGCTTTTGACACTGGGATTTCGACTGGGTGAACTTGATGTTAGCGTTGCGTCGTGGGGCCGAATGAGCGCCTTAGATTCTACGCCACTGAGTCGGTGCGCAAAAAAATAAAACAGAAAGAAAAAAGGATTATGAAATAAATCTGTGGGAAAGACTGAGATCGATAGCCCCTTTGATTTGACGCTAAACGGGTTACAACCTGTCATATGGCAGGGAAAGGAACGGCCCTGTGTATATATGCCCGCTCATATACGAGTGCACGCGGGGGGTTATGGCCCTTGAACGCAGAAGAGTACATCAGTGACAGAAACTCGGCCTCGATCTCCATGCTGTCTTTCATATGATCGCTGGTAAATTTGGGTGGGCCGTGTATGGAACTGCACGGCCCTCTTGAACAAAATTCGGTTCTGATTTCAGTTCTCAGCACGTATTTTCTGCTTGTTTTCAAATGTTATGAAATTCTATCCCGTAGATAATGTCTATTCTTTCAATTATTTTCCTTACTGTTTTGTCATTAAGTCGTTCTCTTTCTTGTTTACTTACAAAATTTTTCTATGCCTTTCTAATATTTTTATTAAAAAAAATTCTATGTCTTTGTTTTGTTTTTGTTTTTCCTTTGTTTCGTTCGTTCGTTCGTTCGTTCGTTCGTTCGTTCGTTCTTCTTTTTTTCCCATGACTTCCAGTCTCTCAACTCGTACTTGGGTGTTAGACATTCAATTACGTGTGTTTTGTTTTTTGTTTGTTTTTAGGTGAAAGGGGTTTGCTTCTTGAATTTTTTCAATACTTTGAGAATGAACTTAGACTCTATCTGACACGAATCAGTTCATTTATCTTTGTATTATTTCGATTCACGAAGTGTGTGCCTGAATACTATGGTACAACAAATTCACCAAAATGAACTGTCTCTGTCTCTTCTTCATTCACGCACGCCGAAGTTCCTGTCCGTCTTGACGCTTTTTTTTTAACTTTCAAGCTATTGTGCCCGTATGAAGACGTCTATCAATGATTAAACGGAGACTGAGGTGACTTAGCCATAGTTTCACTATTCATATAATTAAACAGCTTTGCAAATAATCCTCTTTGCAGCAAGGGAAGAGATGTGCCGTACAATTCCAAAAGGTGATGATGCTTGACACATGAGGTCCTGAACGAGTTTGTAGTTTATTAAAAGAGGGTTAATTGCACTCAGTCCCTCATTGCGCTCTGTCCCAATTCCCAGTTATCTGCACATGTTCCCTGAACGGAGTTTGTAGTTTATTCAAGAGGGGTTAATTGCACTCAGTCGCCTCCATATGCGCTCTGCTCCCATCTGCCCAGTTATCTGCCAGACTTCCTGAGCCTTCACAATATCCTATGCACTGTCGGGGTCTTAAATTGGGAAGAGGGCGAAGGGGAAAATATCTGTAAAACAGAATGCTTACACCACCAGCATGATTGAAGTAATAGGATGGGTAGTAAACAGGTCAGTTCTGAGCTAATGTTGCCGGCGGGACTGAACTCGGGACATCAGATCCTCCTGTATTACGAAATCCAAAACAAGTGTGACTGCCCGCGTTCAAGCAAACATTCCTTTTCTTGGACACAGCAGCAGGGAAGTTTCAGTCTTTTTCTCATAATTTTTGTATCTGGTGTTTTGTTTGTTTGTAATCTTACGCTTGACAAAGGCCAGTTGGCCGAAAATTTGTGCCTGTCTTGTCTTGTTGTATTAAATACGCGTTCTGATCTTTTTTTTTTTTCTTTTTTTGTTGTTTTTTGTTTTTGTTGTTGTTTGTTTGTTTGTTTTTGTCTTGTTCCTATCATATCCTGTGTTCAGGACTCTTTCAAAAGCACTAACCAGCCCACGCTAAAACTCTCCATAGCGGGTAAAGAGTCAGAGAACTGAAAGGACACGGAGGGCCCTAACGGTCAATTAGATTAACCATGTGACTCCCGCACCCTATCCACCAACTAAAAAAAAAACCCTGTCACTCCCTCACCCTATCCACCAGAGCTGGTGGTCACGGTGACGGAGTCAAAGGGTTAAGTTTTTGTTTTGCTTACAGGATAGACAAAGCAGGATGTTGGTGGACAGGGTGCGGGAGTCAAATACCCTATCCACCAGAGCTGGTGGTCACAGTGAGGGAGTCAAAGGGTTAAGTTTTTGTTTTGCTTACAGGATTGACAACAGAATGCTGGTGGACAGGGTGCGGGAGTCAAAGGGTTAATTAATGGATTCTTCCGTCGATACTGCAGATGAGTAGGCATTCTGGTCTTTACCGCCTGGTATGGGTCTTCATGTGGAATACAAGACCGGTCCTGCGGCACGTGTTCTTCCGCCGGCACTGTATGGAAAGGGATTCTGTGGCCATGGGTTCTGATTCCCCTGATCTCTGTTTTGTTGAATGGCAGCTGTCTGCTCTGTTTCAATGTAATTGTACCCTGTGTGAACTGGTGCTGCCTGCTTACTCTGTTGTGAGCAATGTCTTCCCAGTTGGTGGAGTTGATACCACAGCTGACGAGGTTTGGCCTTAAGAGTGTCCTTGCATTGTTTTAGTGGTCTTCCTGAAAGGGTGTATTAGACGATAGGATAGTAAAGGTCATTCATTCATCAAGTGCCCTGCTGCATGGCGTTGGCGATCGTGGCCCTCCATACGAATCTATCCCCTGTCGCTGCAGGTTCCACCCTCCCTGTTCTCAGCCATTCTGCAAGTTTGTCCACTATTTTCTTCCTGGATTTACCTGGTGCTCTCTTCCCCCCCCCCCCCAGCTTTCCTGTTGTGACTAGGTGCTCCAATTTCTCTTGCCTCATAAAATGTCCTCAAAATGTTGCTATGTTGCTTGTCTTTTCCTAATCTTCTTTATTAATGTTTTTCTTGTGTCTGCCTCCTTAAGACTGTCTGGTTTGTTGTCTTTGCTGTCCATGGAACTCTCAACATTCTTCTAAGAAACCACATTTCAGCTGCCTTAATCTTGTTATGACTTTGCGTATTGACTGTCCACGCCTCACAACCGTACAACAGTATCGGTTCAATTTAACACTGAAAAACTCACTTCCTGATGTTAATTTGATAGGCATTTGTTGGTAAGAACGCTTTTGTAGTAAAAGGTAAAGGTAAATAGTTTATCTTAAAGTGTTTGTGTCTGGTATGCTCCATAAGTCAAGCAAACGTTTTGTTTCGTTTTTGAGTTGCCAGAATAACAACTGACCGTTGTTTTGTGTCGTTGGACAGGCATTCGAGTGTGTGGGCAAGTGCTATTTTCCCATCGGGGCCCATCTGTCGCCAACCAAACACGCCATCGTGCAGACCATGGTACACGAGACACACCCAAAGCGAGCAGCACGTGCATGCTGTGTGCCGACCAAGCTGGACCCCATCTCAATTCTTTACCTGGACGAAAATAACGTCATCACTTACAAGTACCATTATGACGGCATGGTCGTCGCTCGATGTGGCTGTCGATGACATCGTTTGATGATTTATGTTAATGAATTCATTTCTTCTTATCTTCCCCTGAAACAAAGGCAAAGGGCATGAATTTAGATCCATCGAGGCATGTATAAATGTGTGTATGCATCTGTCTGTTGGGGGAAGATGTTCGCAAAGATTTCAAGGGAAGGTGTTCACGAAGATTTCAATCTGGTTTGTTGTTGCCCAAAGACAGAAAAAGGACTGTGTCATTACAGAATGGTGAAGGCTAAAATGTGCACAGATCTGGTCATTGCCATTATCATTACCGCAACTCAAACTTTATAAATGAGCCAGCACAAATTGTACAGGTGGTTAGGCTACGTTCATTCTGATGCCGGCCATTTGCTGCCAGTCAGTTGCTGTCTGTTAACACAGCAACTCTCTTCATAGTGGACAAAGCCAGCTGCCGTCAGCTTGGCAGGACCACTTCCCTTCTTGTTGTTCACCGCGTGTCTTAAATAAGAGAAAAAGAAATGAGTGAATTATCATGAACATCCCTAGGCACCGTGTTCATATTTACAGCACAAAATCGTAATAGGCCTACCATGAATACTATTTCTGAAATATACCGCAACTTCAGTACTGACTTTTAGAAGCAAAATGCATGCAAACAAGATCCCAGACTTCAAGGTTTATTGGAGCAATGTGCTGAGGACTTAAAACGGTGGTCAGTAAATTTTCAGTCATGTAAATGTTCCGAGTCCGTAAATTTTCAGGTGCCCATATCATCAGCTGTATCGTTTAAATTTTCAGTCCCTCCCAAGCAAAATAAATAAAACTGTTCATGCTGTGAATCAATAAGTTAACAAGCTGGTACTGGTTGGGTTCGTCATGAACACTACCGCCAACTCATATGATGGGAGATAGGAAAATAATCACTGAAGTTCCACATTTTTGCCAGCAGCTGCTGCCTGCAATTTGTTGGCAATAGCATAAACGCACCCTAAACCAAGTAGTAGATGTTTATCGAATTATTGTTCTTGGTCTGACCATAAAGGAATGTCTATGTAAACTTTATTGGTTGTGATCCTGGATAGATCAAGATGATCTGCGACATACAATTTGTTTGAAAGAATTTCTTGGCAATAACAGATGGATATGTATGAGACTGGGATCACGCCTTTTGGTCCATCAACATCAACCATCACGCCTTTTGGTCCGTCAACATCGACCATCACGTTGGTCCATCAACATCAACCATCACGCCTTTTGGTCCATCAACATCAACCATCACGTCTTTTGGTCCATCAACATCAACCATCACGTCTTTTAGTCCATCAACATCAACCATCACGTCTTTTGGTCCATCAACATCAACCATCACGTCTTTTGGTCCATCAACATCAACCATCACGTCTTTTGGTCCATCAACATCAACCATCACGTCTTTTGGTCCATCAACATCAACCATCACGTCTTTTGGTCCATCAACATAAACATCACGTCTTTTGGTCCATCAACCATCACGTCTTTTGGTCCATCAACATCAAACATCACGCCTTTTGGTCCATCAACATCACCATCACGTCTTTTCGTCCGTCAACATCAAACATCACGCCTTTTGGTCCATCTACACCAACCATCACGCCTTTTGGTCCATCAACATCAAACCATCACGCTTTTTGGTCCATCAACATCAAACATCACGCCTTTTGGTCCATCAACATCAACCATCACGCCTTATGGTCCATCAACATCAACCATCACGTCTTCTGGTACATCAACATCAAGCATCGTGTCTTTTGGTCCATCAACATCAACCATCACGCCTTTTGATCCATCAACTTCAATCATCACGCCTTTTGGTCCATCAACAGCAAGCATCGATCATTTTGGTCCATAAACATCAAACATTACGTCTTCTGGTCCATAAACATGAAACACCAACTCTTCTGGTCCATAAACATCAAACATCAAGTCTTTTGGTCCATCAATATCATGCATCAATCCCTTTTCGTTCATCAGTGTAAAACTCTTCTTTTGAGTTCAGGTGAGTTTGTCATACAAGCAAAAGGCAAAAAAGTGTACAACGGCACGGGTAAAAGGATTTCTATGGTTTTCATCACTGTGGTCTTTGTTGCAGTTTTGAAAACATGAAATAGAGAGATCGTCTCAGAATGACATGAAAAAGGACCGAGTGTTTAACCTCATTTGATAATCAATCGTTCGCCATGATGATTTCGGAGACATTGAGGTTTGTATTACGGGATCAAATGGAAACGAATTTCGATTGTCAGTGACAATGGTTGTGATCTAGCAGTGCTGAGCTCAGTCGATGGTGACTGACCAAAGTCTACTGACTATAACTCTTACCAAGAGAAGGTGACATCATGTTCATAGACTATTTGTTGGTGGCTATGCCATACTGCTGAACACACACACAGCTAGCTGTGAAAGATAATCTCAGAGCTTCTCTGTATTGTGTGGGTGTACAATTCTCAGTGAAACAAACCAAAGAGCTGTTCTGCAAAAACTAAAAGCGTCAAGACTTCTACTGCTGCCTCTTCTTTTCTTGAAAACAAAGAACCCTGGAAATCTGTATTTTGTTGAATATTCTATTGAGAGACAGTTCTCTCTGTCTGTCTCTGTCTCTGTCTCTCTGTCTCTCTCTCTCTCTCTGTCTCTCTCTGTCTCTCTCTCTCTCTGTCTCTCTCTGTCTCTCTCTCTCTCTCTCTCTCTCTGTCTGTCTGGCTGGCTGGCTGGCTAGCTATCTGTCTGGCTGGCTGTCTGTCTGTCTCTCTCTCTCTCTCTCTCTCTCTCTCTCTCTCTCACTCTCTCTCTCTCTCTCTCACTCACTCTTTCTTTCTTTATTTCTCTCCATCTCTTTCAGAATATATAGGTATTATCTTTTTCTATATTTCTCGTAATGTGTACTTTAGTCTCACTTTGGTCGAAGGTAAATATATGCAAGCACGCTAGTGCATATGTATTCTTTTCGTAAATAAAGAATGTTTCTCTTCTCTCTCTCTCTCTCTCTCTCCTCTCTCTCTCCTTCTCTCTCTCTCTTCTCTCTCTCTTTCTCTCTTCTCTTCTCCCCTCTCTTCTCTCTCTCTCTTTTCTTCTCTCTCTTTCTCCTCTCTCTCTCTCTCTCTCTCTTTCTTTCTCTTTTCTTCTCTCTTCTCTCTCTCTTCTTCTCTTTCTTTCTTTTCTCTCTCTCTCTTCTCTCTCTCTCTCTCTCTCTCTCTTCTCTCTCTCTTTTTCTCTCTCTTCTCTCTTCTCCTCTTCTTCTCTCTCTCTCTTCTCTCTCTCCTCTCTCTCTCTCTCCTCCTCTCTCTCCTCTCTCTCTCTCTCTCTCTTTCCCTCTCTCTGTCTGTGAAGTAATACTAAAAACACTGTTGCATGATTTGGAACATTCTTACATCTATCGTCATACAACGAAACGTGTTTATATCAGTCCTGTTTATCACTGTACTCTTATTTGTAAACATGTATTGCGCAGTAAGCCCAAACGAGTTTAGAAAATAATGCTGTACAAGGATGGTTTATCATTTATCATTATGTTTGGTCGTATCTTCTTGTTTGGTGCCTTACATGACAAAAAAAAACTGTTTTGACATTTTGTCGAAGTGTGATCATTTCATCGCTCATCTGTATAATTGATGACTGTGTATAATTTTGTTATAATGATATGTCATGCTCCATCTGGGGCTGTTGTTTTTGTTATCTAATGTGATGCTACATACTACAGCTGTACATAATTAAAGAGCCCAAAATTGGATTGGATTGATTTTTTTTTTCTCAACGGAATTTTTCCGCATGAAATGCGGGTTACTCCCTCCAGAGAAACCAAATTGCCATGGTATTGCGCCATACATTTTTCTCTTTTTTTTTTTTTTTTTTTTTTTTTCGCATGTACTTTTGTTTGCCTATGAAGGAAAACTTTTCTACAGAATTTTGCCAGGGACAACTCATTCGTTACCTTGGGATCTTTAACGTGTGTTTAGTACATGCTGCACTGAGGACCTGCATTTCGTTTCCTCATTCGAAAGGCCAGGTCTAGTGGAGGTAAGAGGAAAAAACTCTGTTTGATCTTTGAATCGAACCTGAGTTCTCAGCGCGTCTAGAAGAGTGCTTGATCCAGAAGGCCACTATTCCCCGTTAACCCTTTGACTCCCGCACCCTGTCCACCAGCATCCTGCATTGTGAACCGTGGTAACAGAACAAAAAACGTAACCCTCTGACTCCCTCTCTCTATCCGCCAGGAAGCTGATGGATAGGGTGAGGGAGTCAAAGGGTTAAGGTTTTGCAGTTGGTTGATAGTGTGCAGTAGTCAAATGGTTAGCCGCTAATGCTTAGAAAGATGTGGTTTCTGCTACCCACGTTTCAGCGTTTGCGTGCCTTCTTGCTTTGCTTGTTTGCTTGTGTATTTATTGGTTTATTTGTCATTAGTCTGTTGATAATAATAATTGTATTACATGCTATCATATTGATCACGTGGTAGTACTATTTCAACTCGCTGGTAATATTTTCACCTCGGAATGAGATGTCTTTTGAGGTCCTTTCAGAATGAATCGTTTTACTATTTTATCTGAACTTAGTCTATAAAGCGCGCTTGAACAATCACACACACACACACACACACACACACACACACACACACACACACACACACACACACACACACACACACACACACACAAACACACACGGACACACACACACGTACACACACACACACACACACACGGACACACACACACGTACATACACACACACACACACACACACACACACACACACATTCGTCAAAAAGCGCATATTTGAATAGACGTTGAAAGAAATAACTAACGAACACACACACGCGCGCACATAAACATACAGAGCATGTATAATGGTCTTCTTAGCTTTACAACCTTATCATTTGTGTCCAAACCGAGTCATTTGCTTCAGTTTTGCACAAAACACAAGATTTCTTTCTCTACGACCTCCGCTGTTTCGTTCATAGTTATTGGCTGGCTGACTCTTGCAACAGAACCATGGACTCAAGATCTGGCCAAGTGGAACATCTCTGGAAGAGCTCTGGACCAACAAAGAGGACTTCACGAAAATTACATCTTTCAGCCAAACCACCCGAATGATCTGTAGAGGTGTGACCATGCTCGAACAGAAACAAACAAACAAACAAACAAACATACATACTGAAACAAACAAACAAACAAAAACAAATTAACAAACAAACAATACCGCAAAATTACACCTAAACAGATGTTAGTCTGCACATTGACGTTAGTGTGCATATGAGTGTGTCACGGCTGACACTTCAACACAGTGAACGATGCTGCCCTTCTGTCTATGTGCTTTGAATGTGCTTTGTACGCGTCAAAATTGTCTCACTGTGCCTTTTGCACGTCAAAATTGTTTAACAGTTCCTTGCGCACGTCAAAATTCTCTCATAACGCTTTGTGCACATCAAAATTCTTTAACTGTTCCTTGTGACGATCAAAATTCTTTAATGTTCTTGTGCATCAATCTTTAATTGTCTCGTGCACATCAAGATTCTTCAGTGTTTGCGCGTTTCATCAGATCTGTTAGTCAAAAGACCCCCGTCCAACACAACTGAATCAGTAAACATTTGGTTCCCAATGTTCCCAGGTATATATCTTACTTTTTTCGCCCTCTTAAAAAAAAACGGAATATAACACCCGGGTATTTCCTGAGAGATCATTTGTGACTGATTCGGCTATACAGCATAAATTTAGTCTTTTGACTTAGTTTTCTTTTTGATTAGTTCTCTTTTCCATCTATCAGGTACACACGGCAAGTCATGACTTTGGGCAAGCTGGAGTTTGAGGCAGGCTGTAGGCTTTGAAATGTGTTGGATCTTGTAACTACCATGAATGGACGAGTGGTTGGCTGAGCGATAACCATATCAATAATGAACAGTGATTGGTATTGATTAACGTTCATTTTAGGCGTCCAAGTGTTGAGTTTTCTTTGATTTATTCTATATGTGTGGGTGCATATTTTCTTCGTTAATTTAATGTACACTTGCGGTCTGTAGCATGAAATTGTTCATGTAACTGTGTGTTATTATGTCATGATAAACAACACTGCTTTGCTTGTGGGATTACACGATATCCCTTATCATCGCATTCGTCATTTTCATGATAATCATTTATTATTATCATCACCATTGTCAGCGTTATCTTCATTACCGATGATCGTTGTCGACGTATAATTTATCACCAGTATTATTGCCTTTATCGCTTCTCCATTGCTATGCAATTGTTGTTTTATAGTTGTTGATGTTGTTGTTATCACAATTTCTCGTTAAAACACAAAGAACCAGTCAAGCTGACAATTAAACGTAGCAGTTATATGACCGCCCAACATAATCGTTGGGCAACTGGCCTCTTGATATAATTATTAGCTGTATAACATGGATTTGACCTCTTCACATGATTTTAAGCTAATGGTATGAATTTGACCTCTTCACATAATTGTTAGGCTAATGGTATGACCCTGACCGGTTTACATAATTCTTAGACTACTGACCTATTCACATAATTGTTAGGCTAATGGTATGACCCTGACCGGTTTACATAATTCTTAGACTACTGACTTCTTCACATAATTGTTAGGCTTATGATGTCGACTTCACTTCTTCATATAACTGTTAGGCACCTCTTCACATACTTATCAAGGTAATGTTATGGACCTGACCGGTTTTTGTGATTATCAGGTTACTGACCACTTCACATAATCGTTAGGTTACTGACTTCTTCACTTAATTATTCGACTAATAGTTTGAACTTGAACATTTCACGTAATTATTAAGCTAACGGTATGGTCCTGACCTCTTCACATAATCATTAGGCGCCTCATTTCTTCATACAATTATTATGCTAATGTATGGACCTGACTCTTTATATGGTCATTTAGACTAATGGTATGCATCTGACCTTTTTACATAATCATCAGGCTACTAGCATGTACCTGACCTCTTTACATAATTGTTAGGCTAGTAGCGTACAACTGATTTTTTTTTATATTAGTATAAGACAAATGGTATGCACCTGACCTCTTTACATAATTACCAGGCTAATTGTAGAGTCATAATTGTAGAGTCATAATTGTAGAGTCATATCAGGCTACTTTCGGTCACATGGATTTATTTACCATGCAACACACACACACACACACACACACACACACACACACACACACACACACACACACACACACACACACACAACATACATACATACACACACACACACACACACACACACACACACACACACACACTCACACGGCATCATAAACATACATAGTGTGTATATATAATATATATATGTATTCGTGAACGCAAGATTCGATAATACTAGAACCATAAACAAAACGAAACATTTATAAACAGGCAGCGCGTAATCTGGAAGATTTATAAATTCACTGCCTTCTAAGAGATGTCTCCGTTTTACCAAAAAAAAAACAAAAAAACAAAAAAAATGGAGGGAGGTGTAGAGTTGGGCTAGCTGAAACAGCGAAATTGTCGTTTTACACAGCTTGTGCCTTACTTCTGTGTTATGTCGTCGTCTGTTCTGTAATCTGTTTGTTGCCTCCTCGTCTGTTTCCCATAATCTGTCTGTTACTTTTAACCCTTTGACTTCCGCCGCCTAACCACGAACTACAAAAACTTAACCATTTGACTCCCTCACCTATACACCAGCTTCCTGAAGGAAGCTGGTGTATAGGGTGAGGGAGTCAAATGGTTAAGTTTTTGCTTTGCTAGCATGGTCGACAATGCAGAATTCTGGTACATGCTGTGCAGGAGTCAAAGGGTTAAACTAAGTTTTAGAATTTATCATAAAACGTAAAACAACACTGTCGTGTAAACTGAAACAACTTGTCAATCGTCGGTGCCTACGACCATAGGTCCAGCAATTAATACATATATATGGTAAGCAAGTACTTGATCACTGAACGAAATAATATATACATAATAATGAGATATCTTCTTCCTTCGTTGTTGATCGATGTAAACATTTATGGCATCTGTAGTTTCTTAGGAAGCCGCGTGGTACCCAGGATCACAGGACTCCTTTCTATGTAGTGCCGTCTAACATGTGCCTCCTGGACCAGTCACCGTGGTGTAGTAGTTTGCGCAGCGGATACCGACTGGAAGGTTGTGGATTTGAATCCCCATCAGTCCTTTCAAAAATCAGTGTGGGAATTTTCGGCTCTAATCGGCTCCTACCCAGAGTCGGGCGTGCTATGGGCTCATTGGGAAGAGTGGGACCACACAGTCGAGCCTCATCCACTTGACGGATGCGACATTGAGGGTGATGCTCGGATCTTCTGACCAGCACCGCAGGTGTCTGTATCTCTCTGACCTGGTTGACACCAGGATATATTATGATAGTAAGCGTAGAGTATAGCCTTGTCATGTAGTCTGAATCCTACATGGAACTCCATAACATCATGATTACCATCCTCATCGACATCATTATCATCGCATTGTTAAAAACTGTTCCAGCTTCTGTGGCCATCAAGGTGGCGTAGAAATTGGGACGAAAAAAACAGGTGAGCACAAAGGTAACCTCCGTGAGTGCGATGATCCTAAAACATTTATTTTTTAAATGTGTCTCCAGGATCGGTCTTCTGCTTCACATGATGACCCACACCGGGCGTTAAGATCAGTCTGCCTAATCATCCGTCGGACTGACGGGAGATCTAACCAGAAGTGTCTGGTTAACATTTTCCTCGGTTTGTTTTTGCTTAGTGTTTGAATAGGTTTGTTTTGGGGGTGGATTATTATGGTGGGAAAAAAAACAAAAATGATTCATGTCCACCAGAAGCGAGGCTGTGTGTGTTTGTGTTTGTGTGTGTGTGTGTTGTGTGTGTGTGTGTGTATGTGTGTGTGTGTGTGCGTGCGTGTGTGTGTGTGTGTGCGCGCGCCCGTGTGTGTGTGTGTGTGTGAGAGAACGTTTATGTATGTACGTGTGCGCGTGTGTGTGCAGTGTGTGCAGTGTGTGTGTGTGTGTGTGTGTGTGTGTGTGTGTGTGTGTGTGTGTGTGTGTGTGTGTGTGTGTGTGTGTGTGTGTGTATGTGTGTGTGTTGTTTTCTACAGTAAGATTTTTACAAAACGTGGATCGTCCTTTGTGGCCTGTTAGACCCACGTACGCATGTTTTCTATCTGAACGGGTTTAGACTCACTTTCAATGTTCTCGCCACCGACAAAAAAAAATTTTTTTAAGCTGAAAACAAACCAACAGTGGGAAAGTAGGAGGGCGCTGAAATGTCAAAAAGGAAGAATAAGAAAAGAAATGGTTAAGGAAAAAAAGAGAAAAAAAAGCGAGCTGAAAATATACCATGTTGGAAAAGTACAAGGATATTAAAATGTCTCAAATAATAATTTTTAAAAGTTTATAAAAATATTAACAATACTTACAATGATAATATTAATATAAAGAAAAAGAAGAAGGAGAAAAACATACTGACACATACCATCAGTGGGAAAGTACGATGGTTCTGGACTCTCCTTAAATAACTAAATAAACAAATAAATAAATAGATAAATAAATAAATAAGCTGAAAATATACCAGCAATGGGAGAGTGCAAGGGCGTTGGAATATCTCAAACACACACAGACACAGACACAGACACAGACACACATACACACACACACACACACACACACACACACACACACACACACACACACACACACACACACACACACACACACACACACACACACACATACACACACACACACACAAGTGAGAGAAGCACATATTTATGGTACGTGAACTCAATTTGCATACATGTAAATAAGGATCACGCGACTACAGTTTACTTCCTAGGTTGCAATTTATTGATTACCAGTCCTAAGGTACCACAGCTGTTAAAATACAGTGTACTCCATATGGCTCGACTATCTTGTTTTCAGTTTGTCAGAATTAGGTCTGTAATGTCTCTTTGGAAAATTCATTGTGTTGTTGATTTTGATAAATAAACTTTACATTACTTACCGACTTGTTATATTATTGTGTTAAATGTACAGAAACCTTTGTGTGAGTATGTGGATGTTCAGTACGTATGTGGATGTTCAGTACACACACACACACACACACACACACACATATATATATATATATATGTTGTGTGTGTGTGTGTGTGTGTGTGTGTGTGTGTGTGTGTGTGTGGTGGTGCGTGTGTGTGTGTGATATGAGAGTGTGTGTGTGTATGAGAGTGTGTGTGTGTGTGTGTGTGTGTGTGTGTGTGTGTGTGTGTGTGTGTGTGTGTGTGTGTTCCATATCTACCAGAACCAAACTGGATCTCTCTCTCTCTCTCTCTCTCTCTCTCTCTCTCTCTCTCTCTCTCTCTCGCTCTCTCTCTCTCTCTCTCTCACGCTCTTTCTCCTTCTCCTCCCTCTCCCCTACATTTTTACCCCCTTTCTCTCCTCACCCACAGCTCTCCCTGTCTCTGCCATGACACTCTTCAAAGTCAAAATCTCCACGAATCATCGTTTTCACATTATCGTCCTCACTGGCGCACTTTGTTTTGAGTACATTCGTTTCGCCTACACTTTTCGCCTAAATTCGTTTCGCCTACATGCGTTTCGCCTAAATTCGTTCTGCGTAAGCTCCGAGATTCGCCTAAGCATTTTCACCACAAATTTATTTCTTTCCTTTTGCCTACAAGTTTATTCTGTGTGTGTCTGTGTCTGTGTTTGTGTATGTGTATGTGTGAGTGTTTGTGTGAATGGGAATGCTGAAAACTACACATATACACGCGCGCGCGCACACACATACACACACACACACACACACACACACACACACATACACACATACATACATACATACATACATACATACATACATACATACATATACATACATACATACACACACACACATACACACACGCGCATGCGCGTGCACCCTTTCTTGTCGTGTAATCACAAACGATGATTGCCTTCATTGTCACTTTTCGATAAGTAGAAAAGCAATCACAGCGCGAGCTTTGCACAGTGAAACAGGTGGAAATTACCTTCAAACGAAATACTGAACACAACGACAGAAAAAAGATAACACACACACGCACAGAGAGAGAGAGGGGGGGGGAGAGAGAGAGAGACAGAGACAGAGAGAGAGAGAGAGACTGAGAGAGAGACAGACAGACAAAGACAGAGACAGAGAGAGAGAAAGACAGAGACAGGGAGAAGAGAGAGAGAAAAAGGGAGAGAGATAGAGAGAGAGAGAAGGAGGAAGAGAGAGAGGGGGAGAGAGAAAGGGAGAGAGAGAGAGGAGGGAGAGAGAAAGAGAGACAGACAGACAGACAGACAGAGAGAGAGAGAACCAAAAAAAAGTGTGTTTTACTTGTTTTCATTGAGCATCGACTTGATACGTCGATGAATAGTTTGCAAAACAACAGCCAAGATTTTACAAAAGGCATAGATGGTTGACGCCGCCTAGATCATAGGACAGGCCAAACGACTTTCAGCTAAACGATGTGGTCCACATAGCCCTGAATACACCTGTTTCTGTGCATCAGTTTGGGTCACACAGTTATACAGCCAGCCATTTCATCATTAACATGCACTTTGTAGTTTAATTGTTTGTTCCTTGTTCATTTTCACCCTTTAACTCCCGCACCCTGTCCACCAGCATCCTGCATTGCCAACCATGCTAGCGAAGCAAAAACTTAACCCTTTGGTTCCTTAACCCTATCCACCAGCTTCCTGAAGGCTGGTGGACAGAGTGAGGGAATCAAAGGGTTAATTTTTCAGTTGGTAGGCAGAGTGTGGGAATCAAAGGGTTAATGCTTGCATATTTTCTATTCTTATTTGTACGTTTGTAAAAATTTTTATACTCTACTTCCTTTCGTTTTTCTTCTTTTTAACTGATGTGCTTAGTTTTCTTACACATACATGTATGTACGCTTATACTGTGTGTATAGAACAGCAAGGACCACCTTACGCTTTTTTTTCTTTTCTTTTTTTTTTTTTTTTTGGGGGGGGGGGGGGGGGGATCATTGCACAAAGGTTGTGCTCACCTTTCTTTTCGTGTCATTTTCTACGCCACTTTGGTGGCCACAGAAGCTGGAACGTTTTCACAATGCCATCATGATGATGTCAATGAGAATGATGATCATGATGCTATGGAGTTCCATCTAGAACTGAGACTGCGTGACAGGGCTGTACTCAAAGCTTACTATCATAATATATCCTGGCGTCAACCAGGCCCAAGAGATACAGACACCTGCGGTGTTGACAGAAGATTTGAGCAACACCCTCAATGACGTATCCGTCAAGTGGATGAGACTCTCGACTGTGTGGTCCCAGTCTTCCCAATGACCCCATACCACGCCCAACTCTGGGTACGAGCCGGTTAGAGCCGAAAAATCCCACAATGATATATGATTGAAGGTACTGATGGGGATTCAAACCCACAACCTTCCAGTCGGTAGTCCGTTGCGTTAACCACTACTTCAGTTGGATCATTAAGAAAAAATCTGACATAACGGATAGTCAGAAAGGTATTAATAAAATCAATTCAGATGGGTGAACCCTATTCGAGATTAGTCGACGAAAATGTCAAAATATGCTAGCAGCTGTCTGTCAACAGAATGTCTTTTCTTTTTTTTTTTTCTTTCTTGTTTTTATCATACGATTGGCATGTAAAGCAAAATTAACTGTGTATGTTTCAAGGATGTAAGTTAGCCTAACTTTTCAAGTTATTGTGACCAAAACTGTGCTTGAAAGACAAGGAAACAAACTGCTTTGGTCCGAAATTATTCTCCTTGATCTGACGAGTGTGTGTTGTTGTACATGAACCCTACTTACGTGAGCTGTAAGATGGACAGATTCGCTCATTTTCGAGATCGCTATCACGTAAAATCCATGAAAAGGTAAGCGATGTACCTCTCGTAGCCACAAGGGACGTAAGTAGATAGTTGTTGGCAGTACATGAGAGCTAAAGGGACGTAACTAGATAGTTGTTGGCAGTACACGAGAGCTACAAGGGACGTAACTAGATAGTTGTTGGCGGAACACGAGAACTACGAGGGACGTAAGTAGATAGTTGGTGGCGGAACACGAGAACTACGAGAGACGTAACTAGATAGTTGTTGGCAGTACATGAGAGCTACAAGGGACGTAACTAGATAGTTGTTGGCAGTACACGAGAACTACGAGGGACGTAAGTAGATAGTTGGTGGCGGAACACGAGAGCTACAAGGGATGTAACTAGATAGTTGTTGGCGGAACACGAGAGCTACAAGGGACGTAACTAGATAGTTGTTGGCGGAACACGAGAGCTACAAGGGACGTAACTAGATAGTTGTTGGCGGAACACGAGAACTACGAGAGACGTAACTAGATAGTTGTTGGCGGAACACCAGAGCTACAAGGGACGTAACTAGATAGTTGTTGGCGGAACACGAGAGTTACAAGGGATGTAACTAGATAGTTGTTGGCGGAACACGAGAGTTACAAGGGACGTAACTAGATAGTTGTTGGCGGAACACAGAGCTACAAGGGACGTAACTAGATAGTTGTTGGCGGAACACGAGAGCTACAAGGGATGTAACTAGATAGTTGTTGGCGGACACGAGAGCTACAAGGAGTAACTAGATAGTTGTTGGCGGAACACGAGAGCTACAAGGGACGTAACTAGATAGTTGTTGGCGGAACACGAGAGCTACAAGGATGTAACTAGATAGTTGTTGTGGAACACGAGAGTTACAAGGGATGTAAGTAGATAGTTGTTGGCGGAACACGAGAGTACAAGGAGTAATAGATAGTTGTTGCGGAACACGAGAGTACAAGGATGTAACTAGATAGTTGTTGGCGGAACACGAGAGTTACAAGGGATGTAACTAGATAGTTGTTGGCGGAACACGAGAACTACGAGAGACGTAACTAGATAGTTGTTGGCGGAACACCAGAGCTACAAGGGACGTAACTAGATAGTTGTTGGCGGAACACGAGGGACGTAACTAGATAGTTGTTGGCGGAACACGAGAGCTACAAGGGACGTAAGTAGATAGCTGTTGGCGGAACACGAGAGCTACAAGGGACGTAACTAGATAGTTGTTGGAAGTACACGAGAGCTACAAGGGACGTAACTAGATAGTTGTTGGCGGAATACGAGAGCTACAAGGGACGTAACTAGATAGTTGTTGGCGGAACACGAGGGACGTAACTAGATAGTTGTTGGCGGAACACGAGAGCTACAAGGGACGTAACTAGATAGTTGTTGGCGGAACACGAGAGCTACAAGGGACGTAACTAGATAGTTGTTGGAAGTACACGAGAGCTACAAGAGACGTAACTAGATAGTTGTTGGCAATACCGGGTATGCCTATTTTCTGGACACATTTGGCGCTCTCTCTCTCTCTCTCTCTCTCTCTCTCTCTTCTCTCTCTCTCTCTCTCTCTCTCTCTCTCTCTCTCTCTCTCTTCTTCTTCTTCTTCTGAATCCGCCAGAAAGGGACAATGATAATGACATTATTTTCTAAGGGTAGAAATTATTAGCTAGAAGTCGTTTTTTAATCTTGTCGTTGTTAGTCTGCATGCCTGCTTGTTTCAGAACTGAAAACACAAGAGGAAGAAAAACATCGATGAACCAATAACATTGGACATGATATATGATATATAAGGAAATCAAAGATTAATAGCGTTTGCTATCGTTTGGTAGAGGTAGCCTAGGAGAGTGGCGGGCAAGAAAATAGTAATTATAGTAATAAATGTGTGTGTGTGTGTGTGTGTGTGTGTGTGTGTGTGTGTGTGTGTGTGTGTGTTGTGTGTGTGTGTGTGTGTATGTGTGTGTGTGTGTGTGTGTGTTGTCTGCGTGAAACTTATATGGTAGTGGGTTGACCCCATCCAATCTGTGTGTGCATGCGTGTGTGTGTTTGCGTAGTGTGTGTGCACGGTGTGTGTGTGTGGGGTGTGTGTGTGTGTGTGTGTGTGTGTGCGCGCGCGCGCGCCCGCGTGTGTTTGTGTGTGTATCTGTCTGTGTGTGTGTGTCTGTGTCTGTGCCTCTGTGTTATATTACCAGTTGCTGGACGCACTGAAAAGAACTCGTTATCCAATACCCAAGCGCCAAATACCATCCAGTACAAACGTATCATGAAATATGCATAGTATCAAGCACGTGCTCTACATAACACAAGTCTGCCGCGCCTGAATGCCATTTAAAACAATGCATTGACATCGCAGTCAGCACGCCACACCTGCATACAGTTTACCGTTTACCAACGCCATCGGGTTCAATCTCTCAGCCCACGACATCAAACGTAACCTGCTCGTGGCCCTGCCGTTAAAGCGTTAGATATTCTAGTGGCCCTCACTTTACTGCTTGATGTGAGATTCCAGCAGGTCCTACGCTCTTTCCACCTCAAAGAATCGCCTGTTTATGTGTTCTGCGTCTGCTCGAGGAGTCTTTACAAAATCTGTAATAGTAAATTTGAAGGGAAAGTTTTGCGGACCTGGGTAATATAGATAGTCACATTTACAGAGCGTGTGTAGTTAAGGCCTACCCTGTTCTTTGATACAGGTTCTTTCGAAAATTAGGTTGAGTAGAATTTTTTAAAAGTTGAGAACTAACCGTTCGCGTGTGTGCAGGAAGTGGGGGGGGGGGGGGAGGAGCGGTTGTGATCAATGGGCAATGTTTCCATGGCATATTAGTTTAACCCTTTGACTCCCGCGCCCTGTCCACCAGCATCCTGCATTGTCAACCATGCTAGCAAAGCAAAAACTTAACCCTTTTACTCATTCAGTTTAACCACCGGCTTCCTGCAGGAAACTGGTGGATAAGGTGAGCGAGTCCGAGGATTAAGGTTTTTTGCGGTTGGTGGATAGGGAGTGGGAGTCAAAGGGTTAATTAAGAGTTGAGAATGCACACGTATGCGTGGCAGTGAAGAAAAATAGGCCATACATAGTTCATATGAGTAATGGATTTGATTTGCTGGTCCTGTTGAAAAAGAAGCAATCAAACCTAGCATGACTTTTGTGCTGCGTGTGCAAACAGAGATCTCCGTGACAAACAGTAACCTGAGTTTTTCTTACAGACCAGAATAAACAGCGGTGAGGCTATCAGCACAGACCATTTCATCACGACCAAAAGTAGAACAGGCAGACAGAGGAAGAGCCTTGACATGTATCCAGTACACAGTGGAAGTGAGAAATTGGCAGAAAGCTATACACATTATCAAGAGACGTCATTCAGAAAGCTACACACATCATCAAGAAGTGTCATTCAGAATTGTTCTTGTTATTGTTGTTTAAAGCCCAGCCGACTACGTTGAGCCATATCAGGGCTATAACCACTTCAAAACATGCACAATACTTCAACAGGAAAAAAAAAAAAAGAAGGAAGTTAATTACACTATCAATGCATTCGCGCACATGATCTGGCGTTGACCATTCCGTCCAATTTATCGCACATGGGATTTAAAAACATAACCTGAACACAAATGTAAACATGACTAAGGACACTCAAACATCTATGAAAACGGGCCTAAATTATCTAAATTGCTTTCGCATATCTCGTGTCCCTAGAGCCAAAAATGCACTTAACACATGTACCCAATTATCAATCCTAAGAGAAAGTACGTAACACAATCGAACACATACAGGTGAATGGACCAACACGGCAGAAAAGAAAAGCACAGAATTTCCAGCAGGTGGGGATACTGTTTATATTGAAAGATCCCCCGGCATCCCCACGGTGGATGTCATTCAGAAAACTACATACATTATCAAGAGGTCATCAAACAACCTACAGAGGTGTCATTCAGAAAACTATACATACAAGGGTTATTCAAAACACACACATTATCAAAGGTGTCATTCAGAAAATACATACATATCAAGAGGTGTCATTAGAAAATACCATACAAGAGGTGTCATTCAGAAACACACACATTTCAGAGGCATCAGAAACCACACACATTATAAAGAGGTGTCTCAGAAACTAATACATTACAGAGGTGTCATTCAGAAAACCACACACATTATCAAGAGGTGTCATTCAGAAAACTACATACATTATCAAGGTGTCATTCATAAACTACATATTTCAGAGTGTCATTCAAAACCAACATTACAGAGGTGTCATTCAAACCACACACATTACAGAGGTGTCATTCAGAAAATTACACATTTATCAAGATACATGTCACTAAAAAACTGTCTTCATATAATTCTGGTTCAAAACTTGACCTAAAGTTTAACATTTCCAATGTTTGGTTTGAAAAGCATTAACAGACGTCATCCATGTTTCGGCAGGCGCGGAAGTCAAGTGGGTAAACATGGAACTTCCAGTCAGATCATGGGTTTGTTCTGTCCAGACATCTCCACTTGATTAGTAAAGGGCAGAGAGTTTTCTAATCTCCAAGTCAACATGTACGCAGACCTGCCTATGTCTAAACCTCTTTCGTGTGTATAGACATGCAGAATATCAAATATGCCTGTTAAAAATCCCGTAAGTCATGTTACGGAAACACAAAAACACCCAGCACACACGGCTTGCCGAAAACAGAATATACAGACTGTGCAGCAACATATCACCTGCACGGTGTATGCAAAACAAAATGTATATACACATCCAGAAAAATCGGAACACTTTAAAAACTATTCACGTTTCCTTTATTTCAACACTTCTGTTATACAGACATAAGCTTCATTTAAAACTTTCAGCGTTATGATTCATGACTAGGTCACAACGATCAATTCACTGCCTTAAATCGTCACCAAAGATGTTTGTGACACATAGATACCTTTTCCTCATGATTTTTTGTTTTTATTATCCCTTTTTCTCCGTAGATGTAAATACGATCCCCCCGTGGGGATGCCGGGGGCTCTTTCAGTATAAATAGTATCCCCACCTTCCGGAAATTCTGTGCCATAAATTTCCTCTTTTCTGTCATTCTTTTTGTTTCTGTCTTGTTTATTTGTCTACTATCATTTCTACCTATCACTTTCTACCTTGCTGGTCCATTCACCTGTATGTGTTCGATGAAGTCTTACGTACTTTTTCTTAGAATTGATAGTTGGGTACATGTATTAAGCGCATTTTTTGCTCTAGGGAGGTGAGATATGCGGATGAAATTTTAGGTAATTTATGCCCGTTTTTATGTTTTGGTGTCCTTCGGTATGCTTAAATTTGTATTCAGGTGTGTTTTTCAAATCCCCTGTGCGATGAATTGGAGGAAGTGGTCAACGCCAGGGGCATGTCCTTAGATTATGTGTGCGAATGCATTGATATGTGTACATAATTTTCTTTTCTTTTTGTTTTTCCTGTTGAAGTTTTGTATGCTTTGAAGCGGTTATGGCCCTGATATGGCTCTACGCAGTCAGCTGGGCTTTAAACAACAATAACAATGGCAAAGTAAATATGACAAATTGTACCTTTGTTTAGATAGAACTATACAACTGGTGGTTTTTAATTGCTGAGCTATTTGTTTTCAACTGTACGGAGATTTCATTTTTTTTAAACTTGCACGGAGATTTCCAGTAAAATGCATGTATGTGTTAGAAACGAATATTTTGTTCTTCCTCTTCTTCTTATTTTAAAATACTTTTTGTAGAAGAAAGGAATTGTAGAGTGGCTTGATCATCATGAGTTTATTTTTTTAATCTCCCGGGAAGGAAAAAGCAAGAAATGTTGTCTTTGATTTTATCGACATATCTGTCTGTGATATGACTATAACCGGTTATTGTTGACTGATGCATAAAACATCTAGAGCACAGCACATTTCTGGCGATGGCTGGCAGACAAATAAAGCCCATTGGCCATGGCTGGCAGACAAATAAAGCCCATTGGCCATGACTGGCAGACAAATAAAGCCCATTGGCGATGGCTGGCAGACAATAAAGCCCATTGGCGATGGCTGGCAGACAAATAAAGCCCATTGGCCATGACTGGCAGACAAATAAAGCCCATTGGCGATGGCTGGCAGACAAATAAAGCCCATTGGCGATGGCTGGCAGACAAATAAAGCCCATTGGCGATGACAGGCAGACAAATAAATAAATTGGCGATGGCTGGCAGACAAATAAAGCCCATTGGCGATGACAGGCAGACAAATAAAGCCCATTGGCGATGGCTGGCAGACAAATAAAGCCCATTGGCGATGACAGGCAGACAAATAAAGCCCATTGGCGATGGCTGGCAGACAAATAAAGCCCATTGGCGATGACAGGCAGACAAATAAAGCCCATTGGCGATGACAGGCAGACAAATAAAGCCCATTGGCGATGGCTGGCAGACAAATAAAGCCCATTGGCGATGGCTAGCAGACAAATAAAGCCCATTGGCCAGGCTGGCAGACAAATAAAGCCCATTGGCCATGACTGGCAGACAAATAAAGCCCATTGGCGATGGACTGGCAGACAAATAAAGCCCATTGGCGATGGCTAGCAGACAAATAAAGCCCATTGGCGATGACTGGCAGACAAATAAAGCCCATTGGCGATGACAGGCAGACAAATAAAGCCCATTGGCGATGACTGGCAGACAAATAAAGCCCATTGGCGATGACAGGCAGACAAATAAAGCCCATTGGCGATGGCTAGCAGACAAATAAAGCCCATTGGCGATGGCTAGCAGACAAATAAAGCCCATTGGCGATGACAGGCAGACAAATAAAGCCCATTGGCGATGACAGGCAGACAAATAAAGCCCATTGGCGATGGCTGGCAGACAAATAAAGCCCATTGGCGATGGCTAGCAGACAAATAAAGCCCATTGGCGATGACAGGCAGACAAATAAAGCCCATTGGCGATGACAGGCAGACAAATAAAGCCCATTGGCGATGACAGGCAGACAAATAAAGCCCATTGGCGATGGCTGGCAGACAAATAAAGCCCATTGGTGATGGCTGGCAGACAAATAAAGCCCATTGGCGATGGCTAGCAGACAAATAAAGCCCATTGGCGATGGCTGGCAGACAAATAAAGCCCATTGGCGATGACAGGCAGACAAATAAAGCCCATTGGCGATGGCTGGCAGACAAATAAAGCCCATTGGCGATGGCTGGCAGACAAATAAATAAATTGGCGATGACTGGCAGACAAATAAAGCCCATTGGCGATGGCTGGCAGACAAATAAAGCCCATTGGCGATGGCTGGCAGACAAATAAATAAATTGGCGATGACTGGCAGACAAATAAAGCCCATTGGCGATGACTGGCAGACGAATAAAGCCCATTGGCGATGGCTGGCAGACAAATAAATAAATTGGCGATGACTGGCAGACAAATAAAGCCCATTGGCGATGACTGGCAGACGAATAAAGCCCATTGGCGATGACTGGCAGACAAATAAAGCCCATGTGAACACAATGCTTGCAATTATTATTATTATTATTATTATTATTATTATTATTATCATTATTATTATTATTATTTTCTTGTTATTGACAGCCCAGCCGACTGAACAGATCCACATCAGGCTATAACCACCTGAAAATACATTTCTTTGGCCATGAAAAAAAATCTGGAAAAGAAAACTAAACACACATATCAATGCATTCGTGCTGTTAGTCTATAATAAATAGAAACAAACTAGTAATCGCTTTCACACAAGATCGCTCAAAACTAACGACACAGCACCAATGAAACCACACGTCTTTTTTATTGTCTTGAAGCTCTGCGTCAAAAAGCGTGATTGCGTGACGATGAAATGACGTCATTGATATCAAATTTCAGCCCCTCAGACAACAACCACGTTCACAAAATACACACAGTAGTCCACAGTACTAGACTTGGAAACAACATGTTATACAGCCACACTCACCACTACACCACATTTGGAGTTACTGCGTACACCAACACATACAGAACAACGTAGGCTTACATCGCACACAGACAACGTATTTCCCACACACAAAGTGCGAATTCAACCCCGCACCCTGTCCACCAGCATCCAGCATTACTAACCACGCTGGCAAAGCATAAATTTATCTCTTTGATTCCCTCATCATTCCTACAGGAAGCTGATGGATAGGGTGAGGGAATCAAAGGGTTAAATTTTTGCAGTTGGTGGATAGAATGCGGGAGTCCAAGGGTCAAGAGCCCGGGGGGGGGGGGGTGGGAAGGGACGAGAGAAAGGTGAGCTGTGCAGACTGGAGTTCTTGTACATCAAACCAGAGACATATATACACACGTCCCTGATCACATTTACAACAATGTTGGTTTACATTCCACACACAACAGGGAATTAAAAAGAAGAGAGAGAGAAAACACAAACACAAAAAAAAAAAACGGGGAGGGGGGGGGGGGTGGGAGCGGGGGTGAAAGTAGGTGACCACGTGTAAAGGATGGGGAAATTCATTCGATCTGGAAATCAGCATCTTACATTCAAATATCTATTCCAATTGCTAACTCCATCAGTAAGCACTGTGCCTGTTCGCAATTGTGAGTGCGCGTGTGCATGCATGCATTTAAAATTTTTTGGCAATCATTTCGTAACCCAATAAGGTTTTTGGGTCAAGAATGTGACCCGAACCTGAATATTCTATTTAAGTCTTAACTCTACAATGAACTCGGCCCGTTATGAAATATATAAATGAATGATGTATAAATGAATATCATAAGTAACACACTGGCTCTATGTAGAGTGGAATAAGACTGGCTTTCAATACTCCTCAGTTAAACACGCGTGATTCATGTGAAACAACGGCGTGTATTGCACACTTCTAACCGTCACAGTAGTCACGCATAAGTCGAATATAACCGTCACAATACTAACGCACAATCTCCATAAAATAAGGTAAAACCCACAATGAGAGAATCTTGGAATTCTCTCTCTCTCTCTCTCTCTCCTCTCTCTCTCTCTCTCTCTCTCTTCTCTTTCTTTCTGTGTGTGTGTGTGTGTGTGTGTGTGTGTGTGTGTCTGTCTGTCTGTCTGTCTGTGTCTGTGCGCGAGAGTGAGGAGAGACAGACAGACAGAGAGACAGACAGAGAGAAAGACACACAGAGAGAGACAGACAGAGAGACAGACAGACAGAGAGACAGACAGACAGAGAGAACAGACAGAAGAGAGAGAGAGAGCGTGTGTTTCTGTTTTTCCGCTGAAAAACAAAAGAATACGGGGAAAGGGTGGGGGGATGGTCACGCCATACTATATATCAAGACACACTCCGATTACAGACATGTCTGGCGTGATTTCAAAGCACAGAAACATGTCCAGACTTCGTGCAAAAGCTGAGGATGAACCACTGCCGGAAGCCTATCTGCCTGAGAGAGAGAGAGAGAGAGAGAGAGAGAGAGAGAGAGAGAGAGAGAGGAGAGAGAGAGAGAGAGAGAATCATAAATCAGACTGCCCCATGTAAACAATGTTCCTCCCTCCTCCCCGCCCCCAAATTTATAAAAGGCTCCATCTGTTTAAGAAACGACTCGCAGCAACAAACCCTCCAAACGACACAAGAGAAGTAGTCTAATATTCAGACATTGCAAAATATTCTCTTCTTCTACAGTTGAGTTTGTTTTCGTTTTCGTATGTTTGTTTTCTTCTTTTCTCCTCCTTTTCTATAATTGTCATCCTAAAAATACCCATGGACAATTTCAAATGGTCCGGGTTTAGAGTCCATTATGACCTAAATATACGGGTCTCTAAAATTGGTAAAGACGAAAAATTTCACCCCTTTTATTTTCAAGGGAAAAAAAAACAGGAAAAAATTGAATAAAACCTGGCGTGAAGACACTGGCAGACTGTCATAGTCGTGAAAACAGAATGTGAAGTAATACTGTCAAAGTTCTTGTTAAAGTGCTGTATTCACACACCTTCCTCAAAAGTGCTCATTTTAGGTACGTTTTTTTTTTGGTCCACCTGACCTTGATCTTGGCGCCATGACTATCATGTCTGTACAGTCACCATTCTTCAATGGTCCACACTTCTGAACAAAATTTGGAAAAGATCTATCCAGTAACAACTCAAAAAATCTGTATGACACATTTTTGTCTCACACACACGCACACACACACACACACACACACACACACACACACACACCACACCACCACCACCACCGCCACCACACCCACACACACACGCACGCACGCACATCACCCACCACCACCACCACCACTACACCACACACGCACGCACGCACGCACGCACCACATACACCACTACCCCATCACATCACACCACACACGCGCGCGCGCACGCAAGTACAAACACACACATATACATACACACACACGCATATACACACACACAGAAGCAAACTTTCTAGTCGATGGGAAATAATCTCCTCCCTCAGCCCCCATCCTTCCCCGCCTTACTAATTTTTTACCTTAAGGAAGACTGAAATAAAAGGAAAAGAGGCACAGGCAAAGAGAGAAGCAAAATAAA
>CM060306.1:96884616-96944616 GCA_030674185.1 Monoplex corrugatus | reverse complement strand
GGAATCAAAGGGTTAAGTTTTTGCTTTGCTGCAATGTTTGGAAATAAGGGTGCTAGAGGAAAGGGTGCGGGAGTCAAAGAGTTAAACCGAATGCCTGCACTCCATTAGCAACCACATCGTAATGGACACGACGTGCTACTGTCTGATCGCGCTACCTGCAAATGGTCTTCGCCTTAACGCAGCACGGAAAAGAGAACTACAAGTAATGTTCACGATATAACTTGACATGGTCGTCTTTATCAGACAATTTAACAGGGCTGCAAAGAAAAAAAAAACGTTGATCAGACAAATTGACAGGTCTGCAAGAAAGTTTACATTAGACGATTTGAGTGAACTACAAGAAGCTGACCCAAGACCATTTGAGGGGACTGCAAAAGAGCCGAATCAGACCATTTGCGAGTACTGCATTAAAGTAAAAATTAGACCTTTTGCGAGGACACGAAGAAAATTGAAATTAAACCTTTAGCGAAAACTGGAAGACATCAAAATAGACCTTCTTGCAAGGACTGCAACAAAGTTGAAAGTTGGCTTTTTTTTTTTTTTTTCAAAGATTGCAAAAAAGTTGAATTCACGTCAGCGTGTCTTTTAAAGCTTTCCATTTTGCTGTATACACGATGCTGGTGATAAGGAGTAAAAAATAAATGAATAAATAAATAAATAAATAAAGAGATCTGGGATAATTACTTTAACTTAGCTACCGAGATGTTCAAGGAAAGCAAAACTCTAAAATCAGACAACCAGGTTTCTTGATGCCACAGATGTGGATCCTGAAGCATAGCAGTCAATTCTGTCCCAAATAATGTGAGTCAGGCCCTGATATGGCTCTGTGCAGTCGGCTGGGCTTTAAAACACAATAACAATAACAATAACAGCACGAGTCAAGTTGTATTCGAATAAAGAAAATGATGTCATCTGGACGACCAATATGACAGATCTATGCTTTGTAGGTGTGTGTCATAGACTCATATGACAGATTCATGCTTTGTAGGTTGTGCCATAAACTCCAATGACAGATCCATGTTTAGTATGTGTGTGCCATACTCATATGACAAACTCATCTTTTGTATGTTTGTGCCATAGACTCCTATGACAGATTCATGCTTTGTACATGTGTGCCATAGACTCATATCACAGATTCACGCTTTGTAGGTGTGTGCCATAAACTCCAATGACAGATTCACGCTTTGTGTTTGTGCAATAGAGTCATATGACAGATTCACGCTTTGTGTTTGTGCCATACACTCATATGACAGATTCACGCTTTGTGTTTGTGCCATAGACTCATATGACAGATTCACGCTTTGTGTTTGTGTCATAGACTCATATGACAGATTCATGCTTTGTGTTTGTGTCATAGACTCATATGACAGATTCATGCTTTGTGTTTGTGCCACAGACTCATATCACAGATTCATGCTTTGTGTCTGTGCCATGGCCATAATAAGGAGTAACGATTATCTATTCCATTTCTACGAAGTACATGTTTTAGGAACATTCGACATTTTTTTAAAAAATGTAATTTAAGTAATTCCCAAAAAGCTTACACAAAATGCATCTAACCTGGTACAAAAGTAGATCAAACTTACTACAAAGGGAGTTAAACACCTTAAACATGAGATCAAGTCTCAAAGGACTTGATATAGTGTTCTCAATGGAATATACAGACATGCTCAAACTAAATTTATATGTACACATACGCACGTGCGTATGCGTGCGTGCGCGCGCGCGCGCGCGTGCGTGTGTGTGTGTGTACAAACAAGGAGATGAACGAGAATGACACATTTTTCCCCAACAGTAGAAGTTATTTGCTAAAAGCCATTTTTCAAACCTGCCATTGCTTGCACGCCGTTTTCATGTTTGTGTAAGCCAACCACATGACTTGAAGAATCCTTAACGCGCATACTTGATATTCTGCATGTGACTACACACGAAGGGAGTTTAACCCTTTGACTTCCTCACCCTATCCACTAGCATCCAGCATCGTCATCAATGAGAGCAAAGCAAAAACTGAACCCTTTGACTCCCTCACCCTATCCACCAGTATCCTGTATTGGCATCAAAGATAGCAAAGCAAAAACTGGACCCTTTGACTCCCTCACCCTATCCACCAGCTTCCTGCAGGAAGCTGGTGGATAGGGTGAGAGTCAAAGGGTTCAGTTTTTGCAGCTGGTGGATAGGGTGAGAAAGTGAAAAGGTTGTTTTTTGCAGCTGGTGGATAGAGTGCAGGAGTCAAAGGGTTAAATACTACATGCACACATGTTGATCTGGGGGATCGGAAAAATCCCCCCCCCCCCCCCTTTACCCACCTCCACTTTACCCGCCCACTAAGTGGAGGTGTCTAGACCAATCGACCCGATATTCTCACTGTTGCACTTGACTACCGCGTTCGTCAGAAAACAGGAGACCACCTTACTTGTGTGGAAGAATGCCTGTAGGCCTATTTAACAGCGACACACTTGAGGAAGAATGCTTGTAGGCCTATTTAGCGGTGACACAACCAAAGAAGTCAGGCCTGGCGTACCAATAGTATTGTGTGTCATATTTCAGTATAAGTTATCACAACACAAAGGTCAAGTCATTGACACACTGGCTACCAGAGTCTGCCGCACGGCACGTACGCACACAGTTCTAAAAAAAAAAAAAAAGAAAAGAAAAGAAAAAAGTCTCTGAATTGTCTTTATGAGGAAAGGAGGACGACGAAAATGGTACTTGCCCTTAACAGAAACTATGCAGCCGCAAATCTCTCTCTCTCTCTCTCTCTCTCTCTCTCTCTCTCTCTCACACACACACACACACACACACACACACACACACACACACACACACACCACACACACACACACACACACACACACACACACAGGGACAAAGCAGCAAAAGGTAAACTCCAAAAGTAAACCATTCTCTCGGGCAGAGGGAGAAAATGAAAAACTCCACACAGAATTCATTGCGCAAGGCAGTGTCCTACAGGCACTAACAATACCACAGGGAGATGGAACAGAAATGAAACTGAAATAAAATGGAATTTACCACACCGGCGAAATTTCACTTGTGCTGTTGCACATTACAAGGTATTAAGAGGACAGATAATAGGATATAAATAAATGAATTACTGTAATTCAAATGAAGTGGACAAAAAGTCACAAATTAACAAAAAGAATGAAAATATAATTAAGCTGACACCCCCAAAAAATCAATGTTAATTTAAACACTTTGATCATGAATGCACAGACGTATGCATTTATAATTCAACTGCTCAAAAGAAAATGACATGTGAATGAACACGATTTTTTTTTATTCATAATTCGTGTTTTACCTTAGACCTTTCTGTGATCATAACAGCTTGACTGCAATTTACATTTCAATGAGCATATCTCGAGGCAGCAGTTTCAACTGGAAGGGAAAAAACAGAAACAAAACAAAAAAAAAAGAAAGAAAGAAAGAAAAGAAAGAAAACTAAAAAAATGTCTGTTAAAGAGGTGAAACAATGGCTCTTAGGTCTTTGCTGGAAAAGTCTCTGGAAAGGACAAGTGTGAGAGAAAACCTGCCTAAAACCTTGCTTGTTAGTTTTTAAAAATGGGGTCAGTTGGGGTCTCCAGGCTGTCGGGGCTTTACAGAAACACACGCACGTTTGTGTGTCTGTGTGTGTGTTTGTGTGTGTCTGTTTGTGTGTGTCTGTGTGTGTGTTTGCGTGTGTGTGTGTGTGTGTCTGTGTGTGTCTGTGTGTGTGTTTGCGTGCGTGTGTGTGTGTGTGTGTGTGTGTGTGTGTCTGTATGTGTGTCTGTGTGTGTCTGTGTGTGTGTGTGTGTGTGTGTGTGTGTGTGTGTGTGTGTGTGTGTGTGTGTGTGTGTGTGTGTTTGTGTGTGCGTTTCTGCGTGTGTGTGTGTGTGTTTGTATGTGTGTCTGTATGAGTGTGCGTGTGTGTGTCTGTGTGTGTGCTTGTCTGTATGTGTGTGAGTGAATACCTAGTGCCCCCCCCCCCCCCCGCCAACACACACCCCCACCTTTTCACCCCAAATATCGTCTGACGACAGACTGGCAGACCAAGCAGGCTACTTGTTGCAGCCAGAACAGCTTCCAGCCAACAGGCTTTAATCGCTCAGTTCCTGATAGCATAGCCACAGTTATCACCACAACACAACACGCATGACTGCCAGTTCCAGACCACCTCGCCTGCGTCAGACTCAGCATACAGTTAGATGGGATTCCTGTTACTTGAATTCATGAACACCTTTCTGCAGTCAAAATCCCTATCAAATTTCTAAACAAAAACAACTCCGAAATCATGTATTCTTGTATGTCTTTTGAAACTCACATACACCGTCCTTCATTCAATGCAACTTGCAGATATATTGACAAATCTCCATATCTATGTAGACCTTTCATCATTATCAAGAGCAAAGAAACATATACTGTTGCCAACATGTTACAATTTCAAAATGGTCGTCTGTATATGAAAAATATGCCTGTGATGAAGTCTGTCAATTCATAAAAACACAACCACCAGTTGCAGTCTCAAACTGAAAGCCAAGATTTCTCCAACAGCTTCAGATATCAAACACATATAAGCTGAAAATTGAGAGTTAAGTTATGGCTCATGCGCTTAAGATTATGAAATGCCTAAATAAATATGGAAACCAGAAATGGATTTACTAAACCAACAAACACTACCTGATGTTCTTGTTGTACAGTCCTATGTGTGTGGGTTTTTTTGTGTGTTTTTTAATATTTGTTGTGAGCAAACTTATAAATAAACCTGTTCATTAAACACAAATTATCTCAACATTTCAGCTGTCAAGACAATAACTTACTCCCGTCACTTCACCTTTTACTCCCTCACCCTATCCATCAGCTTCCTGAAGCTGGTGGACAGTGTGACGAACTGAGAGGGTTAAGTTTCTGCTTCACAACTGTGGCTTCCAATGCAGAAAGCTGAAGGAATGGATGAGGGAATGAAGGGGCTAACAGACCAAATCTTGATAATCTAAGAAATGTGAACATTTCAGGATTCTTGCGGGTTTTTTTTAAACACCTGATTTCAGACAGCATAGTGGGGAGTGTCAGTATTGCATTGCAAGGTTCTGCTATCACACACATTTCCATAATAGCCCACACACTGAAAGAGAAGAGCACTGGAAACATTTTCTTTCAAATTTACATATAAAACTGATCTCTTTCTTCATGCAATGAGCTGTTTACACCTACTGTTTACATGATGTGTAAAAGCAAAATCATTTCATAATTACAACCATCATCACCAATATTTCATATTTTCAATCCAAATTATCATTATTGATATAAATTAAAATGTTAATTACTGGACATCTGAAAGGGACTAGACAATCACAGCTATCCATCAACTTTGTTGTATTGGGATGTCACAGAACACTGAGTGATATGGAGGGAGGGGTACTGGATGGAGCCATCAAGAACTAGAGGGGCCTTATAGAGATGCTATCACATTACATATAAAGGCAAACAAAACAAATACAACAAACATCCACAAAACTAAACCATCAGCCTAATGTGACCATGCACTACAAGAGACTCTGAAAGTGACCATTTCAAAGAAACTGATCTGTATACTGTTGGATAAAATGTTGTTTTATGGCATTCCCCAAGGTAGAAACTCATCACTTACTCTGCCGAGAGAAAAAGACTAGAGAAATGAGCCCATCCATACAGCACACAAGCATGCACACACATTTCGCTTTGTCATCTTGAAATACATGTTTATTCAAAAAGATCTCTTTCTCCATCTCTCTTTGTGTAAGTAAATGTTAGTATAACTGTAATTTCAGACTTCTCACAGCAGGCTCCCCCCAAAAAAAAAAAAAAACTGAGTTGTCCTACGGAGATCTTGGCAAACAAATTTACTATCTGATCTGTGTCAGTCCTTAAGTAAAAAAAAAAAAAAAGTGTCAGTCTTGAAGACAGCGTGAGTCCTAAAGACACCAACTAACTGTCCCATCCCAATACCTTTGACAACTGCTTTCTCAAAATTTTCTCCACAAATTCCCAGCTAACACAGTTACTCACAATTTCGGCAAACAAAACTGCCCCAAAACCCCACAACCAATGCACTTTTCTCCACTGCCACACAGCCAAAGCATCTGCCTACTAGACTAATCTTACCCCAACATACACGCATATAACTGTGGTGATGTCAACTTAGCCATGGATAAACTATGAATGACAGCAATGTGAACAGGACTACTGTATTGCACATGGTTATGGTTGTGGCCAAATGATCTACAACATTAGAGTTAGTTCACTAATTTGCAGAAAGCTTGCAGTGTTCAATTTACAAAGAAATTACTAATGTATTTCATTTGCCATCACCTCTTGCTAAATCAATAAAGTAAAAGTATGTTTAAATATAATCTTATTTGTCAACAACATTTTTTGTTCTAGGTATGGAACAAATGATCCGTTTTGAGGGCATCATTGATCAGTACTATGGCAAGATCAACTGCAAATTCTTCATGTTTGTTAGATGCAATCTGTATCTGCCAACAGCTGATTTTGCTACACATCAATGGCCTCCAGACGTGAATGGGTTAAACAATAACAACAACAACAACAGATCCAATATCATCAACTCAAATCAAAGTGCTTGATTTGTTTATTTGTGTGTGCAACATCCTGAACCAATGTTCCAAGCCCTCCAATGATATAGAATTGGGGTAAAAACAAAAAACAAAAAGATCCAGTCTCATCACCTCAAATCAACTTCTTGACTTGTTTACTCATGTGTGCAATATCGATATACGCTAAACCAGTACAGCCTGATTAATAAGAGTCATGACAGAGGCAATTATATGTATAACTGTTTGTGTGTGTGTGCACCATCAAATCGCAAAAAACAACACTACAGTTTCCTGTCAAGCCCAAACACAGTTGTTAAGAGCAATGACACTGAATCTGAAGTAAAATAAACCAAAACTCATCTACCAATACCCCCATCACTTACTCAAAATCGTCTTTGCTTACACAAAGTTGTTCAGTTGGCTCTTGGGACCCTTTACTGGAATTTTCAATAAATAGAGAGTCAATCTTCATAGAGCATCTAAATCATAATTGATAATAATATGTACGTGACAACAAGGAACAAAATAACAAGCGTCCACATCTTTTCAATCAGCAAAAGGCAAAGAAAGACAAAAGCATACAGTATCAGTTCCACGACTAGACAGAGTCAAATCATATTGTAACTCAAAGATACTACATGATTAAACAGTGGAAAAATCTTACACACACAGTGCACCACATGGAAATAAAACAGTAAGTTATGTGTGGTCTACTAGAATTCACAGCTGCACTGAGACACAAGTGTATGAACAAACAACACACACACACACCACACACACACACACACACACACACACACACACACACACACACACACACACACACACACACACACACAACACACAATGTGCACAGACATGTACACACACACACACACATAAGCACACAAAAATATCCACACAACTCACAAAGGCAGTCAGTATATATAAGCCTGGATGAGAAAAAGACATTCAGCACAACATCAAACAATTCATACATATAAAGGCGACAAAAGCTGTATGACACAAATGCATCTTTTGACAAGTGTGATGGAAATATGAAGTGATGAACTGTTAGGGTAACAACATCAGTCAATGGTATGGCATTTTTCAAATGATGGATATATCATTGTAATTCTGTGACTATACAAGTCTTCATCAATAAAGACTGATAATAAGGAAATTATGAACACTGCAATAAACCACACACACACACACACACACACACACACCACACACACACACACACACACACACACACACACACAATGTGGAAGTGTATAAATATTTTAAGTGTTAGTTTTGATATGGTACACATAAGACACTGGGCACTATTTAGCAAGCATAATTTTACCACTGAAGAAATAACAAAACACAATTTCATTAAATCAACAATAACAACAAAGTTACAACATGAGACTAGCAATGATGAGATGCCTGAACCACAGTCAATCTAAACATTACTTGTACAAGCAGCAAACATAAGGAACAAGACTAAAAATGGAACTATGGGCTGAAAAGGGTTAGACAGACTGTAGTAAACATGTCTGTTTGAGTTTTACTCTACCACAGCAGGATATGCACAACTGAAAGAAATCTGACATAGGAACATTCTGATCAAGCCATGCTAACAATCTTTCAAAGATAAAAATTACACATTCATCAACTGCTATTGGTTTAAGCCCAATAACCACAAAGGACCTTATCAGAACTTGCAACAGAAATGTTGTACCCCCACCCCCAACCTCCCCTCTAAAATAGGAAATAACTGTTATAAAATTAGTACCTTTACCAAGATGCCAAAACTCTAATGACTTACTAAGTTACTATTTGAGTCATTTTTATCAGTTTATGGTGAGCGCTGCGTAGTCAAACAGCTAAGAAATCTTTCCATTTTAAAAAGAACGGCTACTAAGCTTTGTGGATACCCGCTCTAAACTTATGCAATTTCAACTATCTGGGATGCCCCTTCATACAAAGACAATTTCAACTTTCTACACTGATCAGTGTAAATTTCCATCCATAAACAGCAGAGAAATTCTTGCTACAATGTTTGTCTCACATGTGCATAGATGTACCACTGGAAACAAATCTGAATCAAGCTGATTTCCATCCCTACATGCCCATCTCCCCATTAAAAAGCAGAAAGAAAGGATAGTCACAAAATCTATAAACACTCAAAATAGTGTGTGTGTGTGTGTGTGTGTGTGTGTGTGTGTGTGTGTGTGTGTGTGTGTGTGTGTGTGTGTGTGTGTGTGTGTGTGTGTGTGTGTGTGTTGTGTGTGTGTGTGTGTGTGTGTGTGTGTGTGTGTGTGTGTGTGTGTCTGTGTGTGTGTGCGTGTACATGAAAGTCTATAAAACATACAGAACTGTGAAGTTGAAAATATTGCACCTGTAGTATGTATGTTATATTAGTACCACCACTTGGCTGTCAGTCAAAACCAATATTTTGTAGACTTGTGCCAGTAAATATTCGTCTACAGCTTTCCAGTCCGATTGTATTCTCTCTTATTTTCATTCGTTTCCGTTATTTTTTCATCACGAAAGAAAAATGGCAGGTTACAAACAAAGTTTGAAATGGAATGTGACAATCTATAATAATTTACGTGCAGCAAACAGATACTACACATCACACACACACACACAACACACACACACACACACACACACACACACACACACACACACACACACACACACACACACACACACACACACACACGCACACACACACATGCACACACGCGCACACACACACACACACACACTGCACACACTCTCTGTCAATTTCATGCACCACTTTTCTTACATACATCTAATCGTAATGAAGCTATTCTAAACATTACATCAACAAAAGTATTCATTACATTTCAATACTTAAATGCGACACCACTCAAATTAACTAAACACTAAACATTCAACATGAAACAAAACCAAAAATACATATATTCACAAGACGATTAATTTCTATGGAACACTTTCAAAAGTCATTGTATCTCTTTTCATCACCCATCCACTGCACGACAAAATCTCTTGTTTCTTAATTTAAACAAAAACAATCAGATATACATGATTCACCATGTAATACAATGAGTGATAAAAGTAAGGAGCTTGTCTTAAAACCCTGAGGTCTTAGAAGAGCAAGGTGGTAGACAGAGACTTCAACTTTCTTTCGGCAGTATTATGATGGCAGTAGCCACCTCTTCTCTATTGCTACTTTACCTTCGCCAAACCTGAAAAGGGTTTGGCACCTATTCACAGCTGGGTGACCTGCAGGCCTCAAACACAAATTGTTTTTTACAGGCATACATTGGTTGAGGCAATGCCAAAGATTACCAATCTACTATACTGAAAGTGAAACCTCAACCTCCATGTCATTTTTTATAACAATTCAACACACAACAAGTACTACATTAAAAGAATCAAATGCGCCTGTCATGATAATATCAATTCCTTTGACATTTTGAGGTCTGACTGTTTGCCAAACTGCAGTGATGAAACTCACTGAAAGTCATCATATTCCCTGGAAAAGAGTAACAAAATAATAGTATCAAACAATGAATAATGAATTAATTAAAACATAGGTAAAACAAGAGAAAGAAAATATGACAAAGAACTTACAATTCATACTATTAATACCTGAACTGAATGTACCTATACTACTAATACCAGATTCAAATTCAACAGAAAATTTTGAAAATTTTAGCAAATCAATGACCAGTAAAAACATGAAATTCTAGGTTTAGCTTAATAATCTAAATTCAGGAATTCAGGTCATATAAAAGATCATTTACACTAACATATGAAGCAATCCATAGGCCGTGCAATCTTATAAGAACTGAAGCACACATTGCATAACTCAATGCATTACATGTACATTCATGATTAAAATGATCACTATCAACAACAGTACCATGGCTGTAGAGAAAAATTACATGACACAAACATTCTACTTCACCACACTACTGAATTTAAAAAAAAAAGGTTGTTCCATAACACTGTCATAGGAAAGTGAGGTGGCAGAGACCTCATTTTTTCGTGAGGCCTGTATTATCACATGATTATGAGGGCTGGCCCATATCCTCTCCCACATTGCTATACCTTCTCCAACCCTGAACAGATTTAGATATCTATTCACAGCAGGGTGGACTGGAGGTTGTACGCACAAAACTTTTCTCAGGTGAGATTCACACCCCACCTACACGATGCAGTCAGACCAGAAGGCAGAGAGTTCTACCCCTAAGCCAACCAGGATTCTGCGCAATCAATTGTCTAATAATAAATAACTATACATATGGAATTATAATTACATAATAATACTTTGATTCAAATGAAAATGGATGAAGATATGGCATCTGCAAGTTGACTTACGCAAGTCATCTACGCACACCAGACACTATATTAAGCCTTTTACTCTCACCCCATTTACCAGCTTCCAGAACAGAGTGAAGGAGTGAAAAGGTTAAAATGTTATTTCTAATGACTACACTTTGATTCATTTAGTTGTTTTTTTCCACACCAAAGTAAGTATTACATTTGAAAAACACACTGTCTTTTTCTGGTGTAACAGTTGGTGCATACAATGATATGTATTTACTTCATACTTGCAGTTGCAGTGAAGAAAATGTTTTAAAATTACCCTCCCCACCACAATGCCAGTCATAGGACTGGCAGCTGTTATTTCTAAACAAAAGTAGTGTTAACCTCTTATTGCCAAACAAGAATTCAAATTAAACTGCATTATCATTTTTAGAATTGCACATCACCAATTTCACTTAAAAATAATCACTGAATACGCTGGTAGTGGTACAATTTTCTGCAACCACAGTCTTTCAACAGACTATTGCATCCATCGTTTTACATGCTCAAATCTGTGTTTAAAAATTATCACGCATAACTAATCGAAATTCTAAACACAGAATACTATTACTATTCATAAGTTTAAAGAAGCAGAAGATCATGAGAAGCAGACGAAGAAAAGCGTATTTATATGCATGCACTACAGTATCAAGGAACCATTTTTAGTGGGCAGCCTGCTCACAATTCTGCAAATCTAGATTGGGACTCCAGAGCCATTCATTCCTCCACCCACAGACAGAGCTCGCTACACAGCCACTTCTTCCTCAAAACTCTTGGGACCATTAAAGTATGGTATCCAGTCACAATACCATCGACAACAAACTTGCTTTAAATGCTTCTGCAACACTGATGCAGAGCATGACAACACAAGTGCAGCATTCTCACAGTTTCATATCCCAATTGTTGCATTCCAGAATAAAACATCACAATATCTTTGACTAGGATTAGACGCCAACTTCCCAAACCAAAAACTTCAGTAATTATATGACCACAAAGTTGAAGAAAATGTACACATAGATAGCTTAATCAAAATGTAAGTACTATAATAAAAAGATTTCTGATGCACAGTAAAAACAAGCCATTTCTTCCAAACTTCTAAAAAGGATTTAATTAAACAAAATATTACCAATCAATTAAATTCACTAGTCTAAGAGTAAGACAGTGCTATAATAGTGAAGAAGAAAGAATCTTAATCACAAATAAAGACTTAGGGCAGGCAGTAATGACTTCCTGTTTTTCCATCACACTTCAACACATTTAAATTTTCCACTTTTCATACAACTGGTATGGTCCCTGTGAATGACAAGCAGTAAACTTCACAACAAGCAGTAAACTTCAGTGCATGCAGTGTAAATTTATCTAATGTGGGAACTGTTTCAGTTTCTATGCTCTTCTTTTCTGTCCACCCTCTTGTGTTTTGTGGTTTCTTCTAAAATTACAGGTGCCTTCTGTCTCAGTGTCTGTCTTCCTTCTGTTTCATTCAACTGTTTCCATAGACAAAGCATCTACCTTTAAAACCAAGATCACCATCACAGCGGACATGGGATAGTAATGCTTCAATGTTTGATATTAATTTGGATTTCTTCCATCACACGGCACCTACAGTGTCAGCGCACATTTGGAATTTTCCCATTTTCTGAAAACTATCTTGACATAACTGAAACAAAGGTTACATCTGTAAATAGGTTAGAAAAAGTTAAGGTTTTCCCATAACCCAGGGATTATTGAGGAGTGGTAGAAGACCTCAACCCTACTGCCATAACTTTCCCCAACTCTGAAGACAAAGTACATTCACAGCTTGGTTGTATGCAGCCTGCATACATTCACCAGGTACGAATCACATGTGCAAACTCGTACAAGCAGACTGGAAGGAGAATACTCTGCCTCTGCATCAGCCAGACTACTTCTGTACAAAGACTGGATCTGATTATGGAAAAGTTACTGCTGGGCACAGAACAGATTGAACTATGTACTGTCAAACACAGATCAAAGTGTCTTTCATTGAAGTACCTATTGTTCAACATAGAGACGTACTTAATTAAGCCATTAGAGCTTTCTTGCAAAGAATGCAAAATACGGACAAGCACTGAGTCAGTGACCTTCATGTAGAGTTCATGACCAACACTAGACAGCAATATAGAAAGTTCTAACAAAACAAAAGGTACTGAATTATAAAACATGAATTGGTCTATTCTGAATTTCACCACTGATATGCATGACCCATTTATCATTCATTCTGGAACTTCACCTTCACCTAACAAAGAGAAATTGCAAGAACTGAGTATAAAATTGCCATGCTCTGCTTTCCATGTCTACGTTCGAATATCATGCCAAACACTTACGTCAGAACTCCTCCTGCCCTACAAATCTTTCTAAGCTCTGAAGTCTCCTGGAGCTTCTCTCTTTATCAACCATACCTTGACTCTTCCTAACAACCTGCAGAAAGAAATCTTGTTTGGGCCATGCGATATGGAACTCCCTCCCAATGTCTTTACAACAAACTAGTTGTCTGATGCTTTCAAAAAGCACCTCAAAACACATCTCCTTCAGACATATTTCTAAAATTCATAAATTAATGCTTGCGGCTCTTCTAGGTCCAGCCGTATAGCAGTCTGTCTATACACACATTGTGTGTGTGTGTGTGTGTGTGTGTGTGTGTGTGTGTGTGTATGTGTGTGAATGTGTGTGTGTGTGTGTGTGTGTGTGTGTGTGTGTGTGTGTGTGTGTGTGTGTGTGTGTGTGTGTGTGTGTGAGCATATGTGTGTGTGTGTGTGTGCATGCATGTGTTTATACATATATCATGTCTGTGCATGTTTATAAAATGTGGGTGTGTATTTCAAATTGTCAATTTTGATGTTTGCACTATTATATATATATATGGAATTAATAATATTGTTATCAATTTGTGCTAGTTTACTGTGTTATTTCTGTATCAACTCAGCACTGGGCTCTAAGGTCACTGGGACCAACAGATACAATTAAATATGACATGACATAAGCATGATAGAGACTGACAATATAAATAAGACATGATACAGACTTCATTTCATTATTATTTTGTGATATAAGAAGTTTATAAAAATAATCTGTTTATGCTGAAAACAAAAAAATTTTAAAATATGTTGTAATGTCATTGATTAACCTGATACTTAACTTTGTTAACCTTTTCATGCCACAATGGTGACAATGGCTCATAAAAAACATCCTCCGTGCTGTAATGCCCTGCCCTGTCATACATTTTGTCAAATTTGTATTGGATGATACCCTCTATCCAGTTATTCAGAACAACACAAGAAATTTGTATTTAATTTTTACAATGAAATCTGTGCTTAAAGAGTGTGGTGCCCAACAATGGTTGAAATGCAAAAAGTGGTATTTGGGCAGTGGCAAAATGCCGTAGCCCACCACACATGAAGAAACCAGAAAAACAAGAAGGAAAGATTGTAACACAACAACAAAACAACAACAACAACAGTAATAATAATAACAATAGTAATAATGATAATAGTAATTACAATGATAATAATAATAATAATATTAATAATAATAACAACTGTAAGATGCCAAATCTTGATTTAAGAATCAAACCAAAAAGCACACTGTCATAATTCCCCAAAAAGCAATCACCAAACAACCACCAATACTCCAGGACACGAAGCACGCGCAAACCGGAAGGAGAAGGACAGGTAGGGAGTGGAGCAAAAGAGCAAGCATATATAGAGGGTTAAACTTAAAGTCACTACTGGACAAAAAGGAATGTCTTCAAGCTAGACTTGAAGAAGGACAATTTGTGACTCGTGAAAAGACAGGGGAAGATTGTTCCAGTTGTATGGACCAGACATAGAAAAAGAGCAATGACTGACTACGGTTAATCCAGCTGTTTCGAGGAATTTGTAAACTACCACTATCAGAAGCAGAACAGAGAGGTGGGGCAGGGGTGTGCATTCGGAGGTGGTCACAAAGAAAATTACATAGGTAAGTACTACTGATACACTTCTAGAATAATGTACTGATTTTTTATGAAATTCTTTGAGAAACGGGCAGCCAGTGTAGAAAGTGAAGCATAGAAGTGACATGATCATGCCTCTTTTTACAAAGGGCACGATGGGCTGCAGAATTCTGAATACACGCCTGAGGCGTGTAACAGAAAAAGCAAGCAAGCCAGAAAAACCGAGTTATAATAATCAATGTGACTGTGAGGCAAGTTAGATGCTGCTGGAGTTGAAAGATAATGGTGAATAGAAATGAAACACCACAGTTGGCAATAACAAGACTGACAAGTTTGGGTGATGAATTTCTGCATATATATACAGTTGAGGATCAAAAACAACTGCAAGGTTGTTGATTGAATCAGAAAGTACAACAGATGTCACCTAGTTGGACAGAATGAACTTTTACAATGGAAAGCTTTGTGCCAATAAGCATTGCTTCAGTCTTATCCCTGTTCAACTGCAGATTTATTCTGTATCATCCAATTCTGGATCTCAACATAACAGTCAGAGGCTTAAGAAAAAAGAAATTGTGCTTAAATTGTTCAGCCACTCCAACTACAATCACAAGCAAAATGGCAATGAACCAAGTATTCAAATAAAATTAAATCTGGTAGTGAAACTGTTAAATAATGTTTAGACTTTAGCCCAAATTATATCCTTTCACAGCTTAGTAACTATCTACATGTACACTATGCGATAACAATTCATGTATCAATCTAAGTAAGCCCCACACAAGGTCGCAAGCAAGCAAACTGCAAGAAAGTTTACAAATCAAACTATTATCTGATAAGTGATGACATCATCTTATCAAAGGTCTAGTCTTCTTCTCTAGGTATAAAATTTGACAAGGATAAAAAGAAGAAAAGAAAGAACAGAAAAAATCAACACAAACTAATTTACCTGTTTGAAAACTGTGTCTTCCAAACTTGAAACATTTAGCTAAATTACAGCTTTTTAAAGTATTTTCTATACATGCACACACACACACTTCTAACACAAAACATCAGAACAAGTTCAAATATGAAACACAACATTCAATATTGCATACACAGCTATGTCATGGCATGATTAAACTTCTCAACAAAAATCAATCATATCACGTATTTGGTGATTTTTATCTAACATAGGTCACCCAGTCATGCAGCAATCACAATTTGTTGTAAATTAACTGTTTCCAATTTTTCAATTTAACTCAACTACTCTGTGTAATACCCACATTCAGTAGACAAGATTATGATAACATCAGGAAACAGGCAGGCCACGGGCATACAAAGACACACACAACTGGGTAAAAGTGCAGTTTAGGTCTCCTTTGCCCATGCAAATCTCTTGCAAGAATACATAGCCAGACCTCACTTCTGACAATGCTAGGGCAAGCCTTATTTGATCCTTACCTTACCGTTAACCCTCACGGTCGGCAGTCCACACAGAGGAGCAAATCGAGCCCAAGGGTTTGGGTTTGGGGAAGGGCTAGGAATAGACCTGATTATGGCTAGCTAAAGCATTCTTCAAGAGATCCAAAGTAGACCACAACTGCAAGTTTTACCCACAACTGATGTCCACAACATGGAAGATGGGTCAAAATGGGATGAAACAGACAACAACAGCTCTGTGGATACATTATAATAATGTAAAATGCATTGTATGCTTGTCAATGTGATGAGATGAAGTTGAGCAGAGTGAGGACTGGCAGCTGCTTGATCATCACCAATCGTAACATCTCAGTTCTCACTAGTCTGTCTTCACATTTTGATTCTGTCTGTCGTTCTCAAACTCCACAAAATCATCCAGGAGACTGGGCCAGGCCTCATTGTCATCGTAGGAACTCAGGTCCTCCCCCACCTGCTCTGTGAAGTTGAGAAACATGTCCCACGTGTCTTTCGGAATGCCACGCAAGTTGAGGTGCTTTTCCAGAAACTCCAGCCAATGGTCCAGAACTGCCGGAGGGTTCTGGGAGAACACCAAGCGCCACAGTATCACTGCCATCTCCAGCGGAAGTGTGCGTTGACCAGAATCAGTATCCAAACCAAACTTGTAAGTCCAGCGATAAAAATCTTTGAACTGTGGGCGAGATAAGACATCAGTTTTAAGTTCCACAAACCGCGCTTGCAGACCTTTGATGGAGTCTACATGCATGGACTTGCAACCCAAGATAAACTCTTCTCGGCTGAAGCGACACATCTTTGCGGCCTGGCATTTCCAAGCGATGACCAGAACAATGAATTCATCAGGCTGGACACCCAGGTCAGCACAGAAACGCTCAATGCCATCTTCAAGCATAGCATCTTCCTCCTCATCACGATAGCTGTCAAACAAACTGCCATTTTGCTCTCGGATACCTCTCTGCCTGTCAATGCACTGGTGACACTGCCCATGTTGGAAACTGGACGTCGGCTTTCCCCGTTGGTCTGTCGCTTGATAGGAGGCAGCTTGGAGTAAGAGGTGAACATCTTTTTATCGGTGGGAGTTCCCCCTGACCCTAGGAGGTTGTCAGTGGGTCCTGGCGAAGACTGCGACACCAGGGGCTGAAGCTGCAGCTTGGTAGTTTCCCGCGGTCTTGAGCAAGAGAGGTGTACGGGCGAGCCACCGGACGGGTATGAAGAGGATGACTGGCAGTTGGGTGCGAGCTACCGGGCGGCACCGGCTTCTCACAACATGAAAGGCACTTCCCCATGGGCACCACCCTCACGCCACCGGCATCCTGCGTTCTGCCTAAACACCAAGTCATCACAATTAATATATCAATAGAAGAACAAAGGTCACTTGCTTGCACACACACACACACACACACACACACACACACACACACACACCACACACACACACACACACACACACACACACACGTACACACATTCTGCTACCAGTTGTAACATCACTAAAGTTTGTTTTCATCCACTGTAACCTTCACCAACTACATCAGTAATAGTGGGAAAGATAGTGATACTGGTGGCGGGTATGGTGCTAATGGCAGAAGATGCAGTTACACTTACAGTAGAAGTAGTAGTGCAAACAGTGGTACTAGCTGTATTTGGCAATGTTGGGAGTACAAATTGTAGTAGCAGAGCAATCGTGGTAACAAAAGTATTCTTGCTAATTGTTGGTTGTGTGTTGCAATACGTTATACTGTATATTGTTTTTGTATATTATGTTTATTTTTTTCTTGGTTGTTGTTGACATATCTTGTGTGTGTGTGTGTGTTGTTGTGTGCGTGTGTGTGTGCTGTGTGTCTGTTTGTATGTCTCTGTGTGTCTGTTTTGATGTCTCTGTGTGTTGTATGTGGTGTGTGTGTGTGTGTGTGTGTGTGTGTGTGTGTGTGTGTGTGTGTGTGTGTGTGTGTATGTGTGTGTGTCTGTGTGTTGTGTCTGTGTGTGTGTGTGTCTGTGTGTCTGTGTGTGTCCACATGCCAAGCTGCAAAAATGCTGTTTTCTGTTCCTGTTTTCTTTCATTTCATTTTTTTTTTCTTTTGGAGAGTCTTTAATATACCTAGCTGTGAACACAGAAATTGACTCTCTCTCTCTCTCTCTCTCTCTCTCTCTCTCTCTCTCTCTCTCTCTCTCTCTCTCTCTCTCTCTCTCTCTCTCTCCACTCTCTCTCATCTCATGCACACACACACACACACACACACACACACGATAAAATGTTTTCTACAGAGCTATTCTCCATACTCACTGAACTCAATTATGCACATTGCATTCAATCAAACTCTCAGAAGCATAAGGAACTCAAGCTGTTAGGTGAGCAGACCACATCCCACTATGTTGTGCATCTATTTATTGTTTTGCATTTTGTGACACAACAACACAAATGTAACAAACGAGCAAACAGTTTTCATAGACAGCATCATAGACATTCATGATTCAACATTCTACATTATACTATTACTAGTGCTTTGTACTTGTACGAAAACCAATCATTTTCAAATTTACTGTATGTCATGTTCATCATTGCTGTATGTTTTTCTGTATCAAATACTGTTTTTAGATAATTTTTGAATAAACTGATATATGATGTAGTCTGCATCTTTGTTTTTACTTTTATGAGCCAGCCACTGATCAGACTTACAGCAAGTTTTACTGTGCATATTTCATGTACACACATGCAAAATGTCAGAGGCTTTGAGGATGTACCCTTGCACCTAAGTTTGTCATGGTCATGAACAGTAAAACAACAGAATCCTGTTCAATCATCTAGTGTGAGCTATTTACCCTTTCATGGGGTCTTCTTCAGACCAACTGGTTTACTGTGCAGCCACCCAGCATCTATCAATCACCTTTGGTTGATGATAGGAGGGGGGGGGAGGGGTAGAGGAACATTGGGTGGTGAGGTGAACGATAGTGATGGCGGATGGGAATTAAATTCGATGGCGGATGGGACTTAAATTCATTTCAATGTGTAATTTATAATCCCGTAACAGCCAATGGTCACAACAGGGCTAAAACCAAGCCACTAACAAATGTGAAAGATTAAAAACTATCACTACTTTTAAAAACTATGTCAGTCAACATTTTCACAAGTTAAAAAATATTCAGATCCTGTAAAACATCCAACTCAACACAGGTCTTCTCTATGCTGAAATCTTATCAAATGAAAGAAATAATTTATTTCTCTCAAGAAAGCAAAAATATTTTCTGGAGGAACACCATGAAATAAGTTTTCAGTAAGTCTGCTGTAAAATATTTCTGTCTGGTGTTATTGTTATTGTTGTTTCATACCCCAGCCGACTGCATCGAGTCATATCAGGGCTATAACCAGTTCAAAACAAACACAATACTTCAACAGGAAAAAAAAAAAAAGGAAAAGAAAATTAAGTACACATATCATTGCATTCGCGCACATAATCTAAGGAGATGTCATGCCACTCCCAGCTTTGTAGGCGTTTGATACTGAGACATTCATCACAAGGCACAAACCAACTAATCTGTATACGTGTAGCTTAACCCTTTAGACTTCTGCGCCCTATCCACCAACTGCAAAAACATAAGCCTTCAACTCCTTCACCCTATCCACCAGCTTCATACAAGAAGCTGGTGGATAGGTTGAGGGAGTCAGAGGGTTAAGTTTTTACTTTGCTAGCATAGCTGACAATGCAGGATGCTTGTGGACAGGGTGTGGGAGTCAAAGGGTTAATGTTACTCTTTCCTTTTGGTTTCCCATGAAGTCAGACCCTGCTCTAAGAAATGGATGGAACTGGTAAAGCTTATCTGTTTGGGTATCCAATCCTTCTTGCCAGAGACTCTTCACTTACCCTGGTACACATGCAGTTTAGACTTCAAGTTCAATGGGTGATATCAGTGTCAGATAGTTTGCGTCTGATGACATTTTTGCCAGTTGGTAAACAACTTAATTGCCTTGAACGCCAACATGATTGGGAATCCAGCCTAAATGATATTGTGACCATTTTCTTCAGTGTTGTACAGATCACAGAATTTCACGAGGAACAGAAAAAAACATAAGTACTTTTAATTTAATAATGTGTTAAGCCTGTGGTTTTCCTGACTGTTAACTTTGTCAACTGAAATAAATTCTCATTTTTACCAGTCACAACAACAAAGGAAATATTTTTTAAAACAAGTTCAAATGAAATAGTGACATTTTCATTTTCCGAGACAAGACTAAAATTTAAAGATCAAGGTTCACTGGTTAACCATCCTCACCTCATCTGTACTCTATTCTGTTTAAAGGAGCCTTCTTGTCTTCAGTCTTGGTCTGCTTCTTTTTTTTTTTTTTTTTTTTTTGTATGTGTTTTTAGTTTCGGTCTGCTTTTTCTTTTCGCTTTGTTCTCTTTCTGCTTCTTCCCTTTTAGTGTAGCATTCAGTTCATGCTCAAAAGAAACTTCTATCAAACTGATCAAATTAGTATTGATTTTAACTAATGAGGCAATCAAAAACTGGGTAGGCATCTGTTGCAGCCCTGTGCTCACCAAGCAGTCTTCATGAATAAGTACAGTGGGGAAGTATTCTTACATAAACTGACAAAAAAGCGACAACGACAAAACTGACAAAAAAGCGACAACGAAAACTGACAAAAAGCGACAACGACAAAAATTCTTTTGTTCTCGCTTTTGCTTTCTTTTCAGAGACAATGTACAAAGCTAAAATATTAAATCAACAGTTTCAGGCAGTGTAGTGGCTTGGAGATTATTTTTCAGTGAGAATATATCTTCTTGATGGAGTCTACAAATAAAAGAGTTGATTTTTAATATCTTTATTTCATTTATTTTATTTTTATTATTATTTTTTTCTTATTATCATTTTTATTATCATTATCATTATTATTATCATCATTTATTAATATATACATATAAATACATAATGTATATATTTCCACATTGGGTTTAGGCTTATCGTGTGAAATTTGGGCTGCTTTTCCTGGGACAGCGCATCACTATAGTACAGCACCACTCATTTTTTCCCTTCGTTTTTCTTTATGCATATATGTATTTCTGTTTCCCTAAGAAGTGGACTTATTCAACAGAATTTTGCCAGGGACAACTCCTTTGCAGTTGTGTAATCTTTAACAAAAGACTAGCACTTTGATCACTATTTAAGATCTAGTGGAAGGGGAAGAAGAATCCTTATCAGATCTGTTGATTCCAACCGGGGTTTCTTACATCTTCAGCAGATGTTTTAGCCATTAGGCCACAAACAACGAGCTTATACAAGTCATGTTAATTTAAAGATAATAAACTTATTTATTCTTTAAATTAAAAAGAATACAGCCAAGTCTTCAGTATTCTTTCATGCAAGAACATGGAGTAACATTAGAGGAAGAGTTTAAAAAAACAGAGAGAGATGTTCTTGTCTCGTGTTTTCATTATTGAATAAAACTCAGCATGTGGTTAGGCGTGGTTCCTACTCATTGTGATAAGACTGACAGGCTTTTCAGGCCATTGACCGTCCTCCCTGCATGCATATTTCTGCTCCTTTCCATAACTGAAAAGAGTACACTACTTTACAGTAGAACACACTTCTTGCTATGCTAATACAGAAAGTGAAATTTACATACAAATTCTGTTTCATCTAAAAATATTCACATACTCCACTTACAATGACAATGAATTGATCCCTGTTCTTATTCTTATAAATGATAAAAAGTTTACCTTTTGAAATCAAATAACCTAAAGAAACAAAGTGACTACATGGATAAATAATATCTCTTCAATGCATAAGAGGCCATGCTCAAAGAAGCAAAGAGAAGAAATCACCGAAGCACTGAAGAAGAAGGTGCAGAGAAAGACTTCAAAAAGAGAGTAAGATACAGAATGTGTGTACCATCTTTGACCATCTAATAATGGATTATGTTAAAATATGGATGTCCAAGTTCCTGTGAAAATGCTGTTCACACACCTTCCTCAAAAGTACTTAATTTTGGCATCTCTTCTTTACCCCTGTGAACTTGACCTTGTGGTCATGATTTCCAACTTCATACGCAACTCCTTGAAAGCCAACACCTTTGATCCACATTTTGTAAAGACTAATTCTTACACAGCAGAGAAAATCTTATAAATTTAACACCTCTCTCTCTCTCTCTCTCTCTCTCTCTCTCTCCTCTCTCTCACACACACACACACACACACAGTGACACACACACACACACACACACACAGTGACACACACACACACACACACACACACACACACACACACACACACACATGCACACACATACACACACAATTACCTCCCTAGTCAATAAGAAATAATCTTTTTCCTATAAAAAAAGAAAAAGGACAACCAAAAAAAAATTAAAAAACAAAAAACAAAAACAAAAACAAAAACAAAACAGGCAGGCAGGCATTGTGATTTGGGTTCACAATGAGGACAGCTCCATAATAGGTGTCTGATGAGACAATGCATGTGTCAGCTGTGGCTGTACAAACTGATTTTTGACTGGCAATCCTTGGCAGTGATGGCTATGGCTAGGTGGTCACTGCAGCAGTTTTCCTTCTCGTCTTCTGTCTGTTGTTCATTTCTACTCTGCAGTGACAATACTCTACGTACAGCCTGTCGCCAGTATGTTAAGTTCTCTCTCTTCCCATGTGTCCTCACTATTATTACCGGACTTCATGTCATGTTTGCACACATTCTTGCATCACAACACTGGGTGTCCTGTGAGCCAGGATCCTGAGAAATGATGTCCATACACTCTATCTTTTGGTACGCAGTTTTCCTGCATACAGGGGACGTGGCCAAGCCAACACACTAATCGTTGTGTTAAGCTTCACGTGCTGGCCTGGTCCAGGATATCCTTGTTTGGTAGGCCTACACTGCCCCTCCAAGAAATGCCCAAGATTTAGCGCGTATACTGCATATGGAAGCTCCTGAGGCGTCACTCTCAGTGGACATAGGGTGTCCAGCTCTCGCTGCCGAAAAGGATACTCAGTATGGAGGCTCTGTGCACTCTGATGATGGTGGCTGTGAGTATGATGAGCTGGTTATTGTCCCACACTTTCTCGGGCAGTTTTGCCATGGCAGCGGCAGCTTTCTTTACACCTGTTGTACTCTGGGTTAAGGAACAGGTTGCTGGAGACTGTTGATCCAAAGCAGGTGAATTCATTTACCACTTGCAAGGTGTGATTGCTGATACTGATGCTAGGGTCTTCTCTTCTTTAGAATGATGCTGAGGCCAAACTCTTGGCCAGCATGCTGAAGGATGACAAAAAAAGTGAACTTTCAAGCTATCAACTTTCTACACACAAAAGAAATCTGAAGAATCTGTACAAATGATCTTCAAGCCCATCACCATCTCCAATCAATAACTACCTGCCCAATGTGTTTAAGACAGCATTCACGCCATCATCATAAAAGACAATGGGGATGGATTAGTCACATTATCTAAAGACAGCATATCATCCAGACTGCCCTTCACTAAACATCAGATGAAGATGGATGAGAAGACCATCCATGAATACCTGACAACAAACAGTAAATGAAAAACACAAAGCCCTGAATGATCAACCGCACCTGAGGTACCATACATAAGCTGGCCCAGAACACAAAAGAAAGGAATATCTTTATTGCTGCACTACATGCCAAAGGCATAACACTATAATACACAGTATGAAATACTATCTAGCAAAAGCATATCACCATATGTTATAAGTTTGGCACCAGTCGTTTTATTTTCTTCCCCTTTTTCCTGTACAAATACACATTTTGTTTACTTAATGAAAGTCAACCTCTACACAATTTTGCCACACACAACTCTGTTGTTGCAGTAGGACTTTTTGTGTACATCTGCTAAGTGTACACTGCTCACAAGGCCTTGTTTTACAGCCTCAACTGAAATATTAGTACACAGACTGCCGAAGGTCTAGTAAAGGGTGGAGAAAATCAAAATCCCTATTCAACCAAGAATGAACTCTGAGCCTCTGAATTGAGCTTCTTGCTTTCCAAGCAGATAATTCAACCAAGTCACCACTCCATATGAAGTGTATGAACAGACCTATGGAGTCACTTACCACTGAAAATAGAGTGCTGGATTTCTAATCCATTATCCAGAGTTTGTTTCCTGTAGAGGCCTCGCCTTCCACCCCCCCCCACCCCCCGTTTGACTGGAAAATCGAACTGAACATCTAGTCCTTCAGAAGGGAACGAAAAACAAATCAGACCTGTGTGCCTTCTGGCCTGTGCATGCTAAAGATCCCATGGCAGTTGAAAACCATGAACAGGGTATCCACCTGACTGCCCAGGCATAAAACTATTGGACATGATTTTATTTCTCAGGTCTCTCCCCTTGAGCCCACTTAGCCTTCTGCTTTCTGAAGTCTTGGTTAAGAGAGAGAGAGAAATAGAGAGAGGCAGAGAGAAGAGAGAGAGAGAGAAAGAGAGAGAGGCAGAGACAGACAGACAGACAGACAGAGGGAGACAGACAGAGGGAGACAGAGACAGAGAGACAGAGACAGACAGAGAATGTATGTGACAAAGAAGATGACAACTTGGGTCAAGGATCATTCATCAAACAGGTTTGAGTGTACCCTAGCTCAGCATCCTCTGTGTGTGTGTGTGTGTGTGTGTGTGTGTGTGGTGTGTGTGTGTGTGTGTGTGTGTGTCACTGTGTGTGTTGTGTGTGTCACTGTGTGTGTGTGTCACTGTGTGTGTGTGTGTGTGTGTGTGTGTGTGTGTGTGTGTGTGTGTGTATGTGTGTGTGTGTGTGTGTGTGTGGTGGTGCGTGCGTGCGTGCGTGCGTGCGTGCGTGCGTGCGTGGTGGTGTGCTGTGGTGTGTGTGGGGTGTGTGTTGTGTGTGTGACAGAGGGAGGATGACGGCTTGGATCAGGGATCATATGCCCTACTTCCGTCTTGTCTTCCTACTCCCAGTTTGCGTGTGTGTTTTGTGCCCTGAAGATTTGGTCATTGTTGGTGACTGCCTTAGTGAATGATGAGAGTGTGTGCCTTGGTTTGATTCTTGAATCAAGGTTTGGCACCTTATAAATATTATGCTATTATTATCATTATCATTATCATCATCATCATCATCATCATCACATCATCATTATTATTACACTGCACCAAATGTTTAACCACATTAGCTCAGTTAAGAGCACTATGATCGCTGTTAATATACCGTCTCAGTCTTTATAGTAGTACTAGCAGGCTCAAGTTCACTCAATATCAAAACTGATCTGTTCACTGTCCATCTTAACCCTTTGACTCCCGCACACTACCCACCAACTGCAAAATCTTAACCCTTTGACTCCCTCGCCCTAGCCCTATCCACTAGCTTCCTCCAGGAAGCTAGTGGATAGGGTGAGAGAGTTGATGAGTTAAGATTTTTGCTTCGCTAGCATGATCTGACAATGCAGGATGCTGGTAGACAGGGTGCGGGAGTGAAAGGGTTAACACTCCAATAATTCTGGTAGTGTCAGCTGGTCAGTGTTTCAGAAGTCCCATTTCCCCTCCCTCATGTACCCCTTCTCCATTTCAAGATCTTGCCAAAGCTACAGACCTCTGTGCAGGCTCAGGGTTTGCCATGGTTCTGTACAGGTTCAAAGAGTTTGTCATGTAAGTGACAGCAGATTTGAGAGGACTGCATATCTGAGTACAATAAGGGACGTCCCTCTTAAACAAACTCCACAGTCCTATGACTGATATTGATAAGGATTTCAACTGAGTATTTCACATTCAGATAGTGCAACAGTGTCCAATGGTGTCAAAAGAACTGAAAAAGAAACCAGGTCAAAGTTTACTTTCCGGGTCAAATTTCATTTTCCAATTTGATCAAGCATTTATGTAAAAAACAGTCTAAATCATTGCTAAGGCTTTGTTTCTAATTTGGATTCTTGTGTCCTGACAAAGCACTGTGCACAAAACTTATATATATATATATATTCTCAACATTATAAAGATCAATAAAAACTGACTGTTGTACACTCTACTGTCTACAGGTTCACCAGCGTGAAATCCGAGCAAAAAAAGCCATTCAAACGTTACTGGGTGGGTCATATTCTGCACAATTCAGTATGATACTGGGCGGATCAAATGATTTGCAGTATGACTGGCTTTTGCATGCCATATATGTCCGATAAAATTTAGAACTCAAAAATCACCAAATACACAACACTGAAGGACAGAAACATCATTTTCTGTTAGTTCCTACAGGACTGGGCAATAGTGTATGACTGATAATGTGATATAATGGTGGATCTGCCTGTTGAGTTAAGATAAGGGTTAGAGGTGATGCGATGAATGCATCACAATGTCAAGTCAAACCACATGATAACAGAGGTGCAACAGAATGAATCATGGAAACACAGGCATGTCTTGTCATGTTTATAAGCTGAACACACAGGCCAAATATATCTTTATAAGTGAACACAAAGAAAGCACACATGTTCATAAGCTGAACACACAGGATCAAAGAAGATGAATGTACAGGCAACACCGAAGTGGCACATATAATATATGCAATACACAACTGGCAGTTGAAGCTGTACATTTTCCCCAACTCTAAGCTTCATCAGTCAGTCATCAGCATCCTTCTCTTGCTCGAAAAGTGACAATCACTTGCTCAAAACCCACAATCACATTCAGTGGCTCTCCTTGGTTCGTACCAGAAGGTAGCCAAGAGGCAAAAAACTGAGCTGCTACTGTCTAATAAATCAAATCTTTTTGACATCAAAAATGTTTATCTATTTTTAAGCTTTGTTACATCATCAATACATGTGACATGACCCACACACATGGCGATGACAGACAAATCTTGCATCACCATAACATCACTTTAGTCTTGACACTGTAAAACTTAGTCTGCATCACTACTTTCTGACCTTAGCCTCAGATTAAATCTATCCATCGCTATTCTGACCTTAGCCTTAGACTAAATCTAGTATGCATCCTACTTTCTGACCTTAGCCTTAGACTAAATCTAGTCTGCATCCTACTTCTGACCTTAGCCTTAGACTAAATCTAGTCTGCATCTACTTTCTGACCTTAGCCTTAGATTAAATCTAGTCTGCATCACTACTTTCTGACTGCCTTAGATTAAATCATCTGCATCACACTCTGACTTACCTAATAATCTAGTCTGCATCACTACTTTCTAAACTTAGCCTTAGATAAATCTAGTCTGCATCATTACTTTCTGACCTTAACTTTAGACTAAATCTAGTCTGCATCTCTACTTCTGACTAGCCTTAACTAATCTATCTGATCATACTTCTGCCTTAACTTAGACTAAATCTAGTCTGCATCATTCTTCTGACTTAGCGTAACTAATTAGTCTCATCACTACTTTGATTAGCGTTAGACTAATCTAGTCTGCATCACTACTTTCTGACCTTAGCCTTAGACTAAATCTAGTCTGCATCATTACTTTCTGACCTTAACTTTAGACTAAATCTAGTCTGCATCTCTACTTTCTGACCTTAGCCTTAGACTAAATCTAGTCTGCATCATTACTTTCTGACCTTAACTTTAGACTAAATCTAGTCTGCATCATTACTTTCTGACCTTAGCGTTAGACTAAATCTAGTCTGCATCACTACTTTCTGACCTTAGCGTTAGACTAAATCTAGTCTGCATCACTACTTTCTGACCTTAGCCTTAGACTAAATCTAGTCTGCATCATTACTTTCTGACCTTAGCGTTAGACTAAATCTAGTCTGCATCACTACTTTCTGACCTTAGCCTTAGACTAAATCTAGTCTGCATCACTACTTTCTGACCTTACCCTTAGACTAAATCTAGTCTGCATCTCTACTTTCTGACCTTAGCCTTAGACTAAATCTAGTCTGCATCATTACTTTCTGACCTTAACTTTAGACTAAATCTAGTCTGCATCTCTACTTTCTGACCTTAGCCTTAGACTAAATCTAGTCTGCATCTCTACTTTCTGACCTTAGCCTTAGACTAAATCTAGTCTGCATCACTACTTTCTGACCTTAGCCTTAGACTAAATCTAGTCTGCATCTCTACTTCTTTCTGACCTTACCCTTAGACTAAATCTAGTCTGCATCGTTACTTTCTGACCTTAGCCTTAAACTAAATCTAAGTTCATTATTCATGACCCTAACCCAGACTTCACTCCATCTTTAATCCTTTGACTCCCATGCCCTATCCACCAACTGCAAGAACTTAATCTTTTGACTCCCTCACCCTATCTACCAGCTTCCTACAGGAAGCCGGGGGATAGCGTGTGGGAGTCAAAGGGTTAAGTTTTTGCTTTGCTAGCATGGTTGACAATGCAGGATGCTGGTAGATAGGATGCAGGAGTCAAAAGGTTAACTGAAGCAGGAAAACTACATGCTAAACTGATGATATAACCCCCTTCCCCCCTCTTACCCTAAATTTTCATTCACAATAGAATCATTAAAGGTGGTCAGTGAGTTCATTTTTATTTTGCTGCCATAGTAGTCATGAGAATACAAAATTTTCCCCGGTGTTTTCAGCCAATATTGTGCACATCATTAGGTATGCCAGCATGTCTGGGGGGGGATGTGTAAGTGAGTCATCAGATGTGTGTGTGTGTGTGTGTGTGTGTGTGTGTATGTGTGTGTGTGTGTGTGTGTGTGTGTGTGTGTGTGTGTGTGTGTGTGTGTGTGTGTTGTCTGTCTGTCTGTCTTTCTTGTGTGTGTGTGTGTGTGTGTGTGTGTGTGTGTGTGTGTGTGTGTGTGTGTGTGTGTGTGCACGCGTGTTTATTTGGACATGTGTGTACATGGGGGGCGGGGGGCGTATGAAACAGTGGGGACAGTAGTAGATCTAGATGTAGGCCCTACTGAAAATACTGGGGAAAAAAATAATGAAATATGGCAACAGCACAGTTGGTCCAACTGACGGTACTGTGCAACAATGTGCATCACACTCACACACTATAGTGTCTCCATCGACTGTTTCTGCTGCCAAGCGCTTCTGCAATTTCTGGCTCAGTCAGTGGCTGTCATCTCAGGCTCAGCTCGTGTATGATCGTGTACGGATCTGACTCATCATTTATCATACCACATTTTGAACAAAAAAGGGGGGTCTGGTCAGCCTTCTGACCAATCCACTCTGGTCAGCATATGCCTCTCCAATTCATATAAAAATTATCTGCTTCGCTGCTTGGCCGGGGGGGAAAAAGACAATCGACCACCTCAGTAACAGAGACCAAAAGACCAAAAATGTTCACAGACTGAAATGCCGACAGCTAAACGATAATAAAAGTCAAGTCTTACCCTTTCTGAGAGCTACAAGTCGATCCTGAGACTGCAGTATGCATTACTACAGGCTTGACAGGATTCCCATCTTTGTTCGCCAATGAATGATGTTGAGAATAAGGCAATACTTTGGTGCTGACAGGCGAAATTTTGACACAAAAGAAATCCTCATTCAGGTTTCGCAGTGGCTTCCTGTTTGTGCGTGACGTCATATAATGAGCAGAGCCAAATCACAAGAAGAGCCGCACTGAACGGCTATACATCTCTGCTGTGTTTTGGAGCGATGCAATATGCAAGCGGCGTCTAAAAAATTCTCAATTATTTGGAATATAGACCTATACTTATATAGCCTTTGGGGGCTGTTAATACCTACATCCATTTCCTAATCACTTAGGTCACGAACTGTGAAAAGGAGGTCAACTAGCTGCATCTAAAAGGTCATGTTCCAGCAATGACTGTATTACAGTTTTTTAATCTCCTTTTTGTTCTTTTATTATATATAAAGAGATTATTTCATAACGTACAAAGAAAGATGTGAGTGTGTATGTCTGTCTAGATCTATCTGTTACAAAAATTGTGGACACATGTTTCTTATTAATTCTTTATGGATGGATCTTTACTATAGTAAATTTGGGTCAAAGATGTGGACACTTGAGGAATCGCAAAAGGGTAGGCTAAATTTGAAAGGTAAGGCACCAAATGTCAAGCTCACACGGACCAAACACATGTCCTTTATCAGCACTTTTCGAGGAAAATGTGTGAATAGCACTTTGTCGGGAATTTCTCAAGACAATATTTAACATCTTTTTTTCACAGTTGTGTCAGTCTGCTACAGTTCTCGATGCACGTCAAGTTTTATTTGAGATGAAGCTTTTTTCCAAGGTCATAATGACATAATCTTCACTTTTATGATCACACCGTCTGAAAAAAACATTGTGAAAACATTCAACAAATGCACGTTCTATGTAAGTTTCAACAACACAAGTTGTTTTCTATAGTTGTACCTTTTAAACTGTACATGCTGTACCTTGTCTCACTGATGCCATAGCTGGCAGTGTTCTGCTTTCCGTCCTATAGTGACTCGTCCAACTATCTCAAATCTGTAAGGGTATAGCGCATTTCCTCACACACACCCCTCCCCAGGCAGCCTTTCTTTTTTTCCTGTGCCTACACCTATTTCAATTGACTGATTTTTCTCACTCTTTTGTTGTTGTTGTTTTGTTGTTGTTGTTAGTTTTTGTTTGTTTGTTTGTTTTGTTTGGGGTTGGTTTTCTTTGTTGTTGTTTGTTTTTTTTGGGGGGTATTTTTTGTTTCTATTTGTTGTTGTTGTTTTCTGGTGTGTCCTCTTGTTCGTTTTTGGTCATTTCCTCCACCATCAAGGGGAAAGATGTATGCCCCCAAATTGGGCATTCACGCTAAGGTGTGCAAGGTTTCGATCCATACAGGTCCCAGATCCACTGCGAGCCCCCCTCTCGGGGCTGAGGCTCCGGCCTCTCCCTGTCATCATCGTCTGTCCATTCTTTCCGTCTGAGGCACGAGCACTTCAGTTTCGGCTAGCAGTGTTACCCCGAGTCTAGCTGCTGCTTGGCTGTAGTGGGATTGAGGTAAGGAGATTTTCATCATTCTCTACTGTTTCACTTTCTTCTCTATTCTTCTTCTTTCCCCTCTCTCCCCTGCCCCCACCCCCTCCCCTGGCACTTGTGTTTCAATTTCGGCCAGCAATCTCCTCCCTCCCCCACCCTCCCCAGTCTAGCTGCGGCTCAATTGTTATGGGAATATCGAGCCAAGATTCTCGCTCGTCAACAGCCGAGGGCAGGGGACTCCTTTTTCTGCTAATATTCCCTTCTTTGGGGTTTCACCTAAAATTGCACACGGTGGGGGACAGCAATCAGTAAAAATACATCACACCGGCATTCATTGTTAGCCCAAGTGGAACAATCTTGTGTGGTCCCTCGACACTGGGATTGCTTCCTTTGCATCGTTGAGGTCTGTTGTGGAGCCTACTGGTACAATGCCCATACCAACGCCAATTTTCGTGGCTCTTAGTACCATTTCATGGCTAACTCCAAGGGTTAATCCTCCTCAGGGTCCCAGCCTGGCAATTTCCCCGGCCAACGGGAAACTGGTCCGCAAACACTGTATTCTTTGGATGGGATTTTGCAGCAACTGGTTGGCCATGGCTTCCTATGCCCCCAGATATTGGACCCCAAGCTATTATCTATGGTCGAAGCCTTAGACTATAGAGCCAGCTGCCTTCAGGCTCTTTCCCTCAGGCTTCGGCACTTTCCCCACAGCGTTTCAGTCTACCAAAAGGCCTGATTCCGCAAGAGCGTCCTTGTGCTCATTGGGTTGGCCAGATTCTAAGGAGGACTATGATCAGATCCTCTCCACTGACCTTCCAGCATGGTCTTTCATGACCCTCTCCTTAGTCTTCTCGGGGACTGGGCCCCAACCGTGATGGTAGTATCCCTTCTGTGCAGGATGCTCTGTTTTCACGAGGCTCATCCCAAATTATTCTTGACTTGTAGTTAAGTTTCACAGGCTGGACACGCAGGGTGTGTATTCTTCCTATTGGTCGAGATGGCTGAGATGATGTGCAGATAACTCTACCAGACCTGCTCATCCGTCTTTTCTGTTCAGTTATCTCCCAGTTTTCGGGATCATCTCTCCGAGGACCTTGGATAAATGGCTCATCAATACAGGTAGAACTATATAGTGCGGCGGTCTGTGCCATGATCCATCAGTTAGAGGGACCTTCGTTTCCAGACGATCCTTTCCTGGGAGACGTTGTGCGGGTTCAGCCTCGACCCTTTGACTCTCGCATCCTCTCCACCAATTGCAAAAACTCAACCCTTCAATTCCCTCACCCTATCCACCAGCTTCCTGCAGGAAGCCGGTGGACAGGGTGAGGGAATCAAAAGATTAAGTTTTTGCTTTGCTGGCATGGTTGACAGTGCGGGATGCTGGTGGACATGGTGCAGGAGTCAAAAGGTCGACGTCAAGGACCAAGCCAGGTCCCAACCTGGATTTTTTTTCTTGTCTTGTCATCCCTTTGCACACTCACCCCCACCACCCACCCACCCCCTGCCATCCCTTGGAATCATGTTCCTTAAAAGACTTACCCTGATAATGGCTTTCTGAATTTCCCTGGCCTCAAGCTGGAGGTATAGTAAGGTATACGCCTCTAGCGGCCTTCTGCAAAATGTTTTCTCCGTACCGGGCAGGCCTGTTTCCCTCCACTTTTTCCACGAGTTATGGCTAAGAATCAGATTACCCAGGTGTTCTATTTAGCTTCTTCCTCTTTCTCTTCTCTCTTTTCTGTCCAACTACAGTCGAGTTCGTTTCTTCTCTGCAACGGCGATGAATGTTGTAGTCTATTCTCAGGTGTCCACACTGATATCAGCAGACTTCAGGTCACGTTTGCATATGTTCTTATAGCGCAGCAGATGGTGCCCTGTGGGCCGGGATCCTGCACCAAGTTCTCCGAACAAGGTATCTTCTAAGATGCAGTCTTTTGCATGTGGCAGGCATGGACAAGCCAGCGCGGTTGTCATTGAGTGAAGAAGGCATACACGCTGGTCCGGTCCAGGATGTCCTTTATGGCACACGGTCCTTTCAGGAAATGCCAGGGATCCAGTACAAGTACCACAGGTGGCAGCTACTGAGATGGTGCTCTAGACACATATAGGTTGTCCAGCTGTCGCTGCTGTAGAGAAGGGTACTCAGTTTGAAGGCTTGGTGGATGTGGTGAACCTGTTATTTTCTCACAGTCTCTTGGATAGCTTGGTTATGGCAGGGGCAACCTCTCTATCCACTTGTTCAGCTCTGGGTTGAGGATCAGGTTACTGGAGACTGTCGATCCTAAGGACAAAGATCAGAAGCTCTGGTCAGGTTGATGAAAGCAGTGTGTAAAGGCTGCCTCTGTTCTCCGTTCTTCTCCTCTAGTCTGAGTGAGAAGATCATATCAATGGTGGATCCCTCTGCTCTGAAGTCACGCTGGGACTCGATATAGACGCAATATGCTAATGTTTCCAGCCTCTTTGTTATCACTCAGCCGCAGCCTTAGCCTGTATGTGCGTCAGCTGTGCCAAAGACTGCCACTCAAGGATCGGCATGTTCAGCTACAGCCGACACTATTCCACATCCAACCGAATCCTCAACTGGCACATCCAAGTAATCAGATAAACGTACCATGTAGTGGCCACCTGTAGTTGGCGTTCATGGCTGGACGTAATGTTTGCCTGTGTACATATATGGACCAGGGTTTAATACCTGTGTTCTATCCCCACCTCACCCACCCCGTCCACTCTTACCTCATATCAACCGAGACCTGCTGTCCAGTGTATCTGCCTCCCCCCCTCCCCTCCTTCCCCTTACCATGCCTTCTTTACTTTCTCTGTCACATTCCAATCCCACTTCCCCTGCTTGTTTACCTACCTTACTTTCATATTGAGTGGGCCTATGTATATAACAACATAACTGGATGTCAGCTTTTTAGGCCACAGCTTACTGCTTCCTGCCGTGTAGCAGGTTGCTGGAGCTCCTGGTGGCTTTTTTTTTTTTCTTTCTTTTTTCTTTTTTGCTTGGCAGTACTGATCGTTTGTGCATTCTCTTTAAGCACTTGATTATGTATCACTGTGTACGTTCCTTTGGTTAGTTTTGCATGAGGTGAGGAAATGTTCCACTGTTTGTTTGTCCTGGCAGAGTGGGTACAGAGGGTCATCTGATTTCCTCCATTTCACCCGATTTCCATTCAAGAGCAGGTCATATACAAACCTGAGGGTGAAACAGATCCTCAGAGGTGCTATATGCCATGTGTAATGCAGCTTAGACTTCTTTGGGGTGCACTTTCCCAAATTTTCTCCCATGGTATATACCTAATCAAAGCGCACCAAGGCCATCGTCACCTGTTACAACCTCTATCCCTGTTCCCACTGTTGCACTGATATCCTACAAGAGCTTAACTTATTCTTATTGTTGCTTGAAACCCAGCCGACTGCATAGAGCCATATCAGGGCTATAACCGTTTAAATACACACACAGTACTTTAACAGGAAAAAAAAGGGACAGAAAATTAAGCACATTATATCAATGCACCCGCACACAGAATCTAAGGAGATGCCCCTGGCGCTGACCACTCCACCCAACTTATCACACAGGGTATTTAAAACATACCTGAATACAAATTTAAACATAACTAAGGACACTAAAACATGTATAAAAACGGGCATAAATTATCGAAAATTGCTTCCACATATCTCACCTCCCTTGAGTCAAAAATGCACTTAATGTACATATGTACCCAATTATCCACCCTAAGAGAAAGTATATAAAACTTTATTGAACACATACAGGTGAATTGACCAGCAAGGCAGAAAATGATAGGAAAAAACGACAGAAAGCAGAAGAACAAGGCAGAAACAAAGAGAGCGACAGAAAAGAGGAAATTTCTAGCACAGAATTTCCAGAAGTGGGGATACTATTTATACCGAAAGGGCCCCCGGCAACCCCACAGGGGGAAGAGCTTACCTACATAGCCACAATCTCAATGCACTGTTGTCATTACCCATTTACACTTATTAGTACAAACTATCCTCTTATATGAACGGAAACAGCCCTCCCATATATTGTATGCAAATATTGCCAAATTTACAAGTGACATACTTCAAGTGTGTGTGTGTGTGTGTGTGTGTGTGTGTGTGTGTGTTGTGTTGTTGTGTGCGTGCGTGCTCACATGTTCATACACAAATGCGTGCTATTGTTTGCCCTTTTTCAATGGAAGTGTTCATTGCCTGTATGCAGAGCTTCACCCATCATATGCATGTAGATTTACATAACAGATCTACAAATTTTTACTACATGGTGAACAAATAATTCCCTATCACATAGACAATTACATGCCGTCTTGGGAGAAAACCTGGCTTTCGACAAACATTGGTAGATACATTCACAAGCCTAATTCGAGGTCAAACTGTTTTTTGAATAATTTTTCACATTTAGCAAAAACATTATGAATTACAGTAGCACAGCGAAAGAATTTTTGTTGTTGTTCTTCTACTTACATATCATTAAAATGAATTTTACATTCAAAATTAGTGCAGTTATTTTCAAAGGAACTGTCACTGCAAAGCTAGGCCACTCCTTTTTTCTGTAAGTATACATATGCCTGTACATAATACACAGACACACACACACACACACACCAAGCACAAACACACACACTCACTCACACACACACACACACACACACACACACCAAGCACAAACACACACACTCACTCACACACACACACACACACACACACACACACCACTCTCTCTCTCATACGCACAAACCAAACACACACTAGCACCATAATGCTTTATTAATTTCAAACAAGTTTTATTCATTATCATACATCATGATCATAAATTATCATACGATTTTTATATATCATCACTATGCACAATTGATAACAAACTGATTGCACTTTTTTGTCATGAAATCAAGCATTCAATCAGTAAATCAATCAGTTTGCTTCAATCTTACACACACACACAAAACACAAACACCTCATGTGCACACGCACACACATACTTAAACACACGCACGCACACACACACACACACACACACTCTCTCTCTCTCTGTCCCTTGACCTCTGAGAACAGTCTCTCTTGAATAAAAAAACACCCAGTCTGACGAGCATGTCATTCTTTCTTTACAGCTTGCATTTCCTAAGCACAAAATAACACCACAACCTAAGTAACAAAGTGCACATGACAGCTATTGTCATAAAACAATAAAATGATGAAAGATTTACACAGCGTAACAACTGATAGCATTCAAACCCAGCACGCTGTGCAAATTCAAATGACAGAAATATACATGCACCACAGACACAAAGAAATATACCTAGACCGGAAATAATTATCATTATTACAAAAATGTGTCACAATAGATTAACATGTGAAATTCAGGTTGCCCTCCCTTAAGAAACCGCCACAGTACACTGCCACCCATTTCTTCTTCATTTTATCTGTACTTATGTGTTTCTGTGTATATATCTACGGAAGGGGATTCTGCTAAAAAAAAAAAATGTTGCCAGAGAGAACTCCTTTGTTGCCATGGGATCTATACCATGTGCAGAGTGCATGTTGCACACAGGACCTCGTCTTACCGTATCACCCAAAAGATGTATACCAAGACTATGACTTAAGGCGTAGCTGGGGGAGCAGAAAGAAAATTCTTGTCCTATCCCAGGTTTCTTGTGTCCTAAGCAGATCCTTTAACCACAAGGCTGCACACAAAAAATCAGCACACACACATGAACTCACATGCTTTTACATGCAGGCAATAGTGTTTATGCACACACACAAATACTACCACATATACACTGATGTTATCAGAAAGACTATGATTTGAGCCATTACTGACACAAGTAACAAACAAATGTTCAAATCAACGCCTTCTGTTACTCAGCAGACTGCCCCACCTTTTTGGAGTCTACAGTTGATGTAAGTACACTTGCTGTGTGGACAAAATAATAATGTGAAAAAAAAAACCACCACTACCAGCACACACACATACATGCACATGCACACACACACACACACACCTGAGCAACTCAGATAAAAAAAAACTGACTTGACTGTTCTTATCTTTTTGTATACATTTTCACTATGCATACGTATTTGAAAAATGCTTATTTCCTACTGCATTATGTCCATGATTTGGATTTTCTGTGGGCAGTTATTTTGACAAAGAAAGAACAAGAAACATAAACAAATACAAAAAGAATGTTAACAAGTTTTACATGAATTTACACTGTATTACTAACTGAAGGACAATTAATCAAAACGACTACAGACAATGAGACAATTCTAAAATTATTCACTCACTTTCATGTTCACTCATTTCAAAAAAAGAGATGCACAACAGAATAATTTACAAAGCAAAGTAATGCATAACTATAAAAAGTATAATATATAGTAACAGTAACATACCACAGACAATACAGTCAAACTGGACAGCTATTCATGGCTGACACATCATACATGTATACTAAGTGTTCTTCAAAAGTACACATTTCATGGTCACATATGCAGGCTCAAGACTGCCAAATATCAAAACCATAACAAAGAAAAAGCATACGCCAGCAGCTATCCTTTTAGCTTTGTTGGAAACAATTACAAAATTGGTCATCCTTCTAAATTTGTTTGTAGAAATGATTACAAAATTGGTCAATAATTCATTCACCAACTCGCAAACCTCAGCCCTATCCTCACCCCAATGCACACTATTCATAGTCATAGTCTTTTTTTTTGTTTTTTTTTGAGAGTATGTTGACGCAGTGCAGCACCATCCATTTTGTTTTTGGACCAAGACTTCAGAAAGGCAAGATGGCTAATTAGTCTTCAAGGGGAGGCTCAAGATTGGCTCAAGATATGCACTGTTTCAACTCACCTATCTGCATGGTCTATTCAGACACATAACACACACACAATATACAACTCAACAAACAACTGAACAAGTGAGAAGGGACAGCAACCATGTGCAATTTCTAAATCTGGAAATACCATGTATTCTTTTCCAATTATCTGTTTCTATGTGACCTCAAATCTTTGACAAGAGGGACAAAGCCACACTATCTTGAGAAAATCAACTATGACCTGCACTTCTGAAAATATAAATGACAACCAGTTGCCGTGATATAGTGGTTAGTGCAACAGATTACCGACTGGAAAGTTGTGGATTTGAATCCTCATCAGTCTCTTCAAAAATCGTTGTGGTACTTTTCGGCTCCAACCAGATTCTACTCAAGAGTTGAGTGTGCTATGGGCTCGTTGGGAAGACAGAAACCACACAGCCAAGTCTCATCCACTTAACAGATGCATCAGTGTGGATGTTACTCAAATCTTCTGACCAACACCCCATGTGTCTGCATCTCTTAGACCGGGCTGATGCAGCATATGTAAGGATAGTAAGCGTAGAGTACAGCCCTGTACGTACTCTCAATCCTAGATGGAACTCTACAACATCATGTTTAACATCCTCACTGTCAACATCACCACAGCATTGTAAAAACTGTCTACTTCTGTGGCCATTATGGTGGCACAGAAAATGGGACCAAAAAAAAAAAAGGCACGAGATCCTAAAAATAAATAATAGGAAATTTTCCTTCTAAAATTACGTTTAATCTAACATACTTACCGTGGCTCACTGATGCAATAAGCGACAGCGATTTGCCATTCCTGCCTCATAAACAATAAAGTCCGAAAGGACCATAACTCTGAGACTACTTGTGCCTTGCGCATGTGCATAGTCGTCCTCTTTTCAAGGACACTTTTTTGAATTCACCGAAGGCAAACAGTAACCAGGAACAGCAGAACCAAACTCTGTTTTGAAGAAAAACAAGTATAAACATATACAGAAACATACACATGTGTCTCTCTACATACATACATAAAAAGTTATTCATACATATATACAAACATACATACATACATGTATACATACATACATATAAATATATATATATTAGTACACACTAACACACTTATAGAAAATTATCAAAAAAGAACAACTAGTTTCCTCTGTTATTAAGTATAACTCAGTGATATCAGGAAATTAAAAACATAATATGTTTGGTATACACTAAGAATAATACAGGACAGTGAACACTATTCCTGGCTTTGTTTAATTTCACCGTGATCTGTTTGGAGCAAGACAAGTTAAAAAAAAATGTTTTCAATCATAATTACTTTTAAGTTAAAGCAACATGGATCTCATCTATTTTCAACAACGGCAAGCATATCTGTGTGAATCAGCTAACAGCATCAAGTTTTATGACTGAGCAAAGTATCCATAAAAAGAAACCTTTTTGCAGGAAACAGTTCGTTATTTCCTGAATCAATCGAATAAAATTTGTATACGAATTAAAGGCTTGGCTGATAATGCTTTAAGTCATAAAGGGCTTTTGCTGAGATAGTAAGTGGCTTCCGCATGCATGTAGGCATGCACACACACACACACACACAGAGAAACACACACGCATACACATACACACATGCATGCGCGCACACACACACACACACACACACACACACACGCACGCACTACACACACAAGTATGTACATACACACACGCACACATGTACACACACACACACACACACACATACACACAAATCCAGTGACATTCTCTAAGATGGTTTCTTGAGCCTGGAGTTCAGGGTCAGCACAAGAAGGATTCACTGCACTCAGACAACTCCACATGTGCTCCACTCAAATCTGCCAGCAGTTACCTGGTAGACTCCTTGAGCCTGTCCTAACCCCCACACACTTATAAGACCTTCAAGTCCAGCCTGCAAAAAACAATTTTGGCCTACAAAAGTGTCACCTGAGAGTTGAATCTACAACCCTTGCATTATCAGCATGGCACTCTAACCAACTGTGCTAACTAGGCCATTTCAGCTCAGTTGATTTCTGAACAACACATTAATACACACTCCTAAAATTTACAGTGGTAACGACTATCCTCTTTCACGTTCACATTTCAGGCATGCTGAGCGATTCACCCTCCTCCTGTATAGGATCATACATGGACCTGGGACGCATGTCACTGATCAAAGCCGACTGCTGCTCTTCGCTCATCTGATCAAAAGCTCGGAAGAACTCGGAAAAGTCAATGTATGGCTTGATCTTCCCCTCCTCGTCCAGTTCCATATCAGTCTCGCGAGCACGGCGTGAGGCAAACATGCGCACCTCCCCGCTGCTCTGCGTGGAGTCTTCGCTGGTACAGGTGCTGCTTGAGGTGTGCGTTCGCCCACTCATGGTGGACTCTGTCTGCAGGTAATGGCTGTTGCTGCTGTTGCTGATTCCTGCGCTGTACTGGTTGGTTGGAGTCTTTGGTGAGTCGACTGTCGACTCCCCTGTTCCCATACCACTGGGGCTGAAGGAAGGTGCGTGGGGGCTGGGGATGTGGAGAGCAGGTAGACGAGGTTGAGGTTGGTAGAACGGGGTGGGAGGAGAATGGTAGCTGAGCAGTCCAGTGGGGCTGTGGGTGGAGAGGGGATACTTGAACTGTCGCACAAGGAGGGTGATGTCGTCCCGCTTCTGACACAGGCGTTTCTGTTGGGGCATGCCAGTCATGTAGGTGTCGTGATGAATCCTCACCACCTTGTCCACCACTGCCTGAGCCACGCCTGCACACATAAATCACATCTGTACAAATCCCTCATCCCTTATACCTAAACACACTATCAAAACTGCATCTCTCTCAACCCAACAGTCTAGCAAAACCAGATCACTCACACCTCAACATTCTTTTTAATTTTTCATACAGTACACGCTGGAAGGATAAGCAACAGTATGTACAGAACCCACAATTTTGGCAGTACCTACATGTGTTGCTAGTGCAGTTATTAGGATTATTATGGGTCCATTTCAATCATATTATATCTGCAGTTTTAGCAATTAGTGCATGTGGAATTTTCTGAGTGGTGGTAATGTCAGTTTGAAGTCTGGAATTTGCAGTTTGTTCAAGGGGGAGTTTGCAGTCTGTTAAAGGGATTCATCACTCTCTGGCAATTCCATAGGCACTCCACCTAAAGCTGCTAATTATCTGGCAGACTACTTGAGCCTGCACAAAACTCTACGTGCTAACAATGTCTTAAAATGGGGAGATGAGAGAGGGAGAACAAAATGGGACCTACAAAACACTTAAATGAAGCCATCAACATGATTGGAACATCAAGATAGGCAGTGAACAGTCTATTTTTTATCTCTCGAGACCTGATGTCTTTACTAGTCAGTCCCAACCTACAAGTACACTGTTACAGATTCATAAGATAGTACAGAAACATTATCTTGACAAACTGAAACTATGCTGCAAGTTGGGATTAAACTCAACATCAAACCTTGAATCCACAAAATCAATCTCTCTCCCTCTCTCTAACTTGCTCACTAACTCTCACTCACTCACTCACTCACACACACACACACACACACACACACACCCATACCCATACACATACACACACACACACACACACACACACACACACACACACACACATTTCTAGAAGAGATTTTTTTAAAAGCCAATCAAAACAGGTGAAAACCATTCCCAACATTACCATTTAGAGTAGTCTGCATGGAGAATTCTGTGGCAACCATCATTGCGATATCAGCATTGACACGCTCAGTGTTTGTGGCATCCGTCAGCGACTGGTACAATCCATCAGACATCAGGATGAGAAAGGCACAACTGTCATCTACAGGGATGCCTCCATCGACGAACGGGTCAGCTATCACTGGTTCCTTGGTAGCGCCACTGTGAACATCGTTGCAAATGTCATATTAAGTCATAAAATGAACTGTGCTGAATGGAAAATTGACATCTTAGTCTCACACAAGCTGAAAGGTTTTTATTTATGTACACGCTTACACACACACACACACACACACATACATGCACGCATGCACACATGCATGCACGCATGCACACATACATGCCCCCGCGCGCGCGCACACACACACACACACACACACACACACACACACACACACACACACACACACACACACACACACACACACAACACACACACACACACATTACACACAATGAACTCTAAGATTTCAAACATTTTGATCCATTAAAAGAATGAAGTAAATTATCCTGCTTGCAAACCTTCCTTATGCATGCCTTCAAATTTAGTCACAACATATTACTTTCAGGGACGCTGTCCACTCTTCTCCCTTGCTGTTTTATCTCCCCTGTCTCTGAACAAGATTAGCTACACTTTTACAGATGGGTGAACTAGAAAGACACAAGTACCAAGCTTTGTTAGCCACACTCAAATCCACGTAGTCAGACTGGATGGTGGGAGTTCTATGGCAACCTGGCCAATGGAGTCTGGAGTTTGTCAGTCTGAAGTTTGTTCAAGAGGGATTCGTTGCACTCAGACAATTCCATACATATGCAGTCCACCTAAGTCTGCCAGCAGTCATCTAGCTTGCTCCTTGAACCTATGCAAAACTCTATGTGCTGGCAAGGACCTGAAATGGAGAGCAGAATGGGATGTATGAAATAATTTAATAATAAATAATAATAATAAAGAGCATTTATATAGCGCCTAATCTGATGAAAACAAGAGCCCTAAGCGCTTACAGGTATCACGCAGACACAACCAAACACACACACACACACACACACACACACACACACACACACACACACACACACACACACACACACACACACACACACACACACACACACACACACACACACACACACGCACACACACCAGCCGACATTCAAGGCTCAAAAGACAACAAGGGGGATTTGGGGAAGTTAGGTGGTAGAGTCTTTATAAGTATCATGAGAGGGACTGGAAGAGATGGGTTTTCAGAGAGGACTTGAAAGAAGTGAGAGTTGCAGAGTGGCGAACAGAGACAGGGAGCTGATTCCAGATTACAGGGGCCTGATAGGAAAAGGAGCGTTGACCATAGGTTTTAGTGCGACAGAATGGTATGCGGAAGGTACGAGTATCAGCCGAGGAACGAAGTTGACGAGAGGGGGTGTACAGATGGAGGAGGTCAGAGATGTAAGGGGGTGCAACAGAAACATTAAGATGAGCAATAAAATAGCCAATATATGTATTGCAGGGGGAATAGAGATCAAGACATGATATCTTAAGTCTACAGCTCTATTAAAAGAGCTAACACATGCACATACATGCCCATACAGAGCACACAAATACACACACACAAGCACATGCTGAAGTTGTACCTTAAGTAATCAATATCTCGATAGCCTCCCTTAACATGATAATCGCCGATGCAACGTGAGCAGCTGGAATTGCCAATCTTGGCAGTCTTCAGTTTCTCCACATCCAGACCCAGGCCAGACAGGCGCTCCTGTTCCTGTGGGTCATCAAGGGTGTGGTCATTGGACAGCTGTAGCACTGTCAACACTCCATCCTGCCCTGTCTTCACCAGTAACGCTCGAGTGTCACCTGAACATTGTAATCATTAATAACAGTAATCTCATTCATACAGTACAAACAGTTCATTTTAAAAGCATGCTCATCACATTTTCAAGTAGCAGAACATTATTAAACAAGTAACAACAGACAGTAACAAAACAGGAAATGAAAATAAGTGTTAGGAACCAAAAGTCATGACAAGTGAAAAAAGAGCAAAATACTAGAAATAAACACGAGTCTTCAACACACATGCACACACACACAAAGTGAAAAGTGAGAGTATAACAGGTCCAAGTTGTCATCGTCTTTCCATTTTATACACACCACAATGTACATATTCTAATAATAATACTTCCACTTATGTAACGCATACATACATGTCTGAGATTGCTTGATGCACTTTACAAACGGCATAAACAGTGCAATATTAATACAGTAATGTGGTACAACAATTAGATACATACACTAATACATCAAGGCAGCACAAACATTTCCATAGCAATACATCACATGTATAATGCAGCACAAACATATGAGATACATGTATACACCAATATATCAATGGAACATAAACATGTTTCATCAAATGTTTCCCAATATATCAGTGACAGTCACACATATGAAAATACAACACATATAAGCACACCTACACACATGTACACACTTACACACACGCATTCTGTGCATACACATGTACATACATACACACACACACACAAAACATAAGACAAATTGCAACACCACTGGGTCACCAAATTGATAAACAAAACGGAATCAAGCTGTCTGTCAAATCTACATAAAAAGTGCAATGTCATTTCTGTCAAATCTACATTAAAGTGCAATGTCATTTCTGTCAAATCTACATTAAAGTGCAATGTCAGACAGATGAACAAGCAAATGTTGATCATGTACACTGAATTCATCAGATATGTGTATATGTGTGTGTGTATACATGTGCGTGTGTTCGTGTGTGTATGTGCACGTACGTACGTATACATGCATGCACAAGTGTTCTTGAATGAAAAAATCTCAACGTATATCAGTGGTTTCCTCTGATGCCACTTCTGGCAACGGTGAAACTATACAAGCTGGTTTGGTTTGGTCACCCCACCCTGACAAACCCCTTTCTCTAAAAACACCCTTCAGGTTACCTGAGGTAACAGAAGAAATAACGGTGGTAGATATCAAATGAACCATCCTTAGCATGTCTGACCGAGACAGAGGATGGATGCTGTCTGCCGTTGCGTCCCATCAGTCCCTCCAATCCCCTTTTAACAGTCGCACTGGTTATGGGATTAGATGATGATGATAATCATGAATATGCAGTAAAATTTTTTTCTTCTTACACTGATGCAATACTTGAGAGATGACAGCACTGGACTTAAAAGATCAGTTCTTCTTATGGAGAAAGTCAACTTTCCAAGCATGGAGTGAGGAAACACAATTCATTAATGACATACCAACATTGGCCACAAAGATCTTGTTGTTGTAGATGAGAACCAGTGTGGCAGTAGTGCCTCCTGAAAGCTGCTGTTCCAACTGCTGTAGTTTGCTGTAGACATCAGGGTACTTCCTGCATGCTTCATAAGAACTGATGCCCTGGAAAGTCAATCACCCAGCACATTAACGATGACTTATGAATGCTTCTTGTAACTGCCTTGTAAGATTAAATCCTATTCTACATTACATCATCTGCACTTATGCAACACTCCCAGCATGAGACTGCCACAACAAAACCAGCTAACATAGAGATATAAATTATGTTTTCGTGACTGAAAATTGGGGGGGGGGGGGGGGGGGGGGGGGGGGGTGGAATCAAACTGTACAATAAAAGAACACTTAGTACCAAAGTGATAATCACTCAACTCCTGACATTTATTCTGGTTTAGAATGAAAAACACGGACTCTTGAGGAGGTTTTGTTATCTTATGGTCATAACCTTGTGACAGTGGTGATTCGTCATTATCACAATGTATTCACAGCTTATCAAACAAACAAAAAATAGAATCCAAGACAAAGTATACTCACATACATAACTTGCATGATTATATGTATAAAATACAACACTCAGTTACACAGTATGAAAGCATACAATATAATCACACAAAGCAGAGATGCTGCTCAGCTACTTACAATCACTGAACTGGCATTAAACTTTTATTTCTGTGTATTACTGACTGCAACATTTCAACAACTTTACATCTGAAATACATTTCTTCTTTCCTTTGCTGCCTGCACAGTTTGGTCACATTTTGCAATGAATATGGCTTTTTCCCCAGATCATCTGAAAGCAAGGCCAATTTGTACAATCATTTTTGCTTACATGTTCTTAAGACCATAAACTAACAAAACTCACATATGGCAGTTGATCCTGTGTGGTGGTTTTCTCTGCCAGTAGGCCATCAGTTGACTCAAAATACACATTTTCCACAGCCATGAAAGCCTGCAGCCACAAAATATACATCCACTATGAAAATAATCCATTTACAAATTATTTCTATGATATATTCTCAATGAAAGCCTGTCAACACAAAATACAATGGATGGTCACTGGCAAAATGTGTACAGATGCTAAAAAATTACTTTCCTACAATATTCCAAAAAAATGCCATGTTCCAATGAACACTACTCGATGAAAGCCTGCAGTCACAGAGCACATGTCAAGGCATGAAAGCCTTGACAAACATGATATATAAAAAAGAATTATAATGAAGCAATGAAAAAAGAAGCAAAACAAAAGTCAAAACAAGTCTTTTCAATTCTCTTAGTTCAAAACTATTTTACAGGCAAATAGCTACCACCCACTTACACTCATGGCTCAACTAAACTCTAACACAATCAGTGAATTTCTGTAGCTCAACCATCTTGTCATTTTCGCACATCTCTGTGAGATTCAACTGCATAAATGAAAATGATAAACATCTCATGTACACTGTAGGAAAATAAGCTAACACTTTGATTCACTGCTGTGGCTCTCAACTGCATCATTTCTCACACCCATGACAGCAAAGTAAGTGTTATCATTTGCAAAAAACAAAAAGAACACAATAAAAACAACAAACCAACATACCTGTCTCAAGACTTCACGAATTTCTGCATCTGTGTTTTTGTTTTGCAGCTGCCCAAGCAGCAGTTCAGCAGGCATCCTCTGGGCAGCAAAATCAGCCACACGACTGCCGCTGTGACCATCAAATACTCCATACAGGTAGCAGTTGCTGTCATGCCTTGATTCACATGTTGAGAAAAAGAAAACAAAATTCAATTCAAATATACAGAATTCATAAACAGTTTTCTGTTCAATCACACAGCCATCATCATGTACACTCTGATCTTTTTGTGCTGTTCATTTGTAAATAGTAGACATCTGTATGACAGAGACAAAATCTTCATCAGAAATGAAATGTAGTTTGATTAAATTTCAACAACAAGTGAAATAACCTTTAAGGGGTTTTCACACACTCTCTCTCTCTTTCTATTACTGTCGCTTTCATGTACCTGCAGTGAGTACAACAAAATTCTCACATACCATGAGCTCAATGAAGATAGTAACCTCTGGTCAGGCATTTCTTGAGTCATAAACTACTAGTGTTAGTGGTACGAAGAAATGCAGTATTGTGCAAGTAACTTCATGGCCAGGTACTGTGTATACTTTATCTTGACGGTGGCACACTGATACAGTGATAATAGCAATAGTTTTTATCATGGGTGCCATCTTTGGCCATGTAACACTGTGGTGCTATTTTCAATACCCTGTCAGAATAATTAAAAATGTTGGCCCTTATTACCTCCTACTATCTGCCCCTTCTATGTACTTTGACTGGTGGTTGGTTTCCCAATCTGATGCTTCACTGTGGCACTACACAGTCTGTAAATGGTTCCTTTTCTCAATAAATGTAGACATATTTCAATCACTGTTATTCAATCACTGTTAAGCTGGTATTAAGATCGTATAATAAACCTTTCACATTGGTGAGATCGTAAGAAAACATTTGTCAAAATCATACTTTCAGATTTCGGATGAAATGATAAACCAAGCAACCAAGCGTAGCATGTACTAAGCACACATAAAAGATACCACACTAACAGGAGACATGTCGGTGACAAAATTTTGAAGAATAATCCACTTTCATAGTTAATTAAACATGTATCCAAACAGGTGAAACTTTTTTTTTTTAAATAGATAGCCTCTACTAGTACTACAGCAATGCTTCCCCTGCAGAGAATGGCCCACATTTCACGTAGAAAAATTCTGCTGTAAAAAAATCAAAAACAAAAACAAATCACACACATACACACACACACACAATAAAATCAAATCCAAGCAACAACTACATGAGTACATCCAGTGTTGCTCTAGATTTGTGTCATTTACTAATTTCAGTGATATTGTTTTACAAATTCTGAGATCTATACACTGAGCCCTGAGATGAGGAGAGACGTATAAAACGAGAGGAGGAAAGACATATAAACGGAGAAGAGGACAGACATATACAATAAGAGGAGGAGAGATATATATATTATATACATAAAAGGAGAAGAGGAGAGACATATAAAAGGACAACAGGAGAGACCTATAAAAGGACAACAGGAGAGACCTACAAAAAGACAACAGGAGAAGAGACCTATAAAAGGACAACAGGAGAGACCTATAAAAGGACAACAGGAGAGACCTATAAAAGGACAGGAGAGACATATAAAAGGACAGGAGGACAGACCTATAAAAGGACAACAGGAGAAGAGACCTATAAAAGGACAACAGGAGAGACCTATAAAAGGACAGGAGACATATAAAAGGACAGGAGGACAGACCTATAAAAGGACAACAGGAGGAGAGACCTATAAAAGGACAACAGGAGAAGAGACCTACAAAAGGACAACAGGAGGAGAGACCTATAGAAGGACAACAGGAGAGACCTATAAAAGGACAGGAGATATATAAAAGGACAACAGGAGGAGAGACATATAAAAGGACAACAGGAGAGACCTATAAAAGGACAGGAGACATATAAAAGGACAACAGGAGGAGAGACCTATAAAAGGACAACAGGAGAAGAGACCTACAAAAGGACAACAGGAGGAGAGACCTATAAAAGGACAACAGGAGAGACCTATAAAAGGACAGGAGATATATAAAAGGACAACAGGAGGAGAGACATATAAAAGGGCAACAGGAAGAGAGACCTATAAAAGGACAGGAGACATATAAAAGGACAGGAAGAAAGACCTATAAAAGGACAGGAGGAAAGACCTATAAAAGGACAGGAGGTGAGACCTATAAAAGGACAGGAGAGACCTATAAAAGGACAAGAGGAAAGACCTATAAAAGGACAGGAAAGACCTATAAAAGGACAAGAGGAAAGACCTAAAAAGGACAGGAAAGACCTATAAAAGGACAGGAGACATATAAAAGGACAGGAAGAAAGACCTATAAAAGGACAGGAGGAAAGACCTATAAAAGGACAGAGGAGAGACCTATAAAAAGATGGGAGAGACATATAAAAGGACAGGGGGAAAGACCTATAAAAGGACAGGAGAGACCTATAAAAGGACAGGAGGAGAGACATATAAAAGGACAGGAGGAAAGACCTATAAAAGGACAGGAGGAAAGACTATAAAAGGACAGGAGGAGAGAACCTATAAAAAGATGGGAGAGACATATAAAAGGACAGGAGGAAAGACCTATAAAAGGACAGGAGAGACCTATAAAAGAACAGGAAGAGAGACCTATAAAAGACAGGAGAGACCTATAAAAGGACAGGAGAGACCTATAAAAGGACAAGAGGAAAGACCTATAAAAGGACAGGAAAGACCTATAAAAGGACAAGAGGAAAGACCTATAAAAGGACAGGAAAGACCTATAAAAGGACAGGAGACATATAAAAGGACAGGAAGAAAGACCTATAAAAGGACAGGAGGAAAGACCTATAAAAGGACAGGAGGAGAGACCTATAAAAAGATGGGAGAGACATATAAAAGGACAGGGGGAAAGACCTATAAAAGGACAGGAGAGACCTATAAAAGGACAGGAGGAGAGACATATAAAAGGACAGGAGGAAAGACCTATAAAAGGACAGGAGGAAAGACCTATAAAAGGACAGGAGGAGAGACCTATAAAAAGATGGGAGAGACATATAAAAGGACAGGAGGAAAGACCTATAAAAGGACAGGAGAGACCTATAAAAGGACAGGAAGAGAGACCTATAAAAAGACAGGAGAGACCTATAAAAGGACAGGAAGAGAAACCTATAAAAGGACAGGAGGAAAGACCTATAAAAGGACAGGAAGAGACCTATAAAAGGACAGGAGGAAAGACCTATAAAAGGACAGGAGGAGAGACCTATAAAAGGACAGGAGAGACCTATAAAAAGACAGGAGACCTATAAAAGGACAGGAGGAGAGACCTATAAAAGGACAGGAGAGACCTATAAAAGGACAGGAAGAGAAACCTATAAAAGGACAGGAGGAAAGACCTATAAAAGGACAGGAGAGACCTATAAAAGGACAGGAGAAGAGACCTATAAAAGGACAGGAGAGACAGGGACAGGAAAGAGACCTATAAAAGGACAGGAGAGACAGGGACAGGAGAAGAAACCTATAAAAGGACAGGAAGAAAGACCTATAAAAGGACAGGAGAAGAAACCTATAAAAGGACAGGAGAGACAGGGACAGGAAAGAGACCTATAAAAGGACAGGAGAGACAGGGACAGGAGAAGACATATAAAAGGACAGGAGAAGAGACCTATAAAAGGACAGGAGAGACAGGGACAGGAGAAGACATATAAAAGGACAGGAGAAGAGACCTATAAAAGGACAGGAGAAGACATATGAAAGGACAGGAGAAGAGACCTATAAAAGGACAGGACAGGAGAAGACATATAAAAGGACAGGAGAAGAGACCTATAAAAGGACAGGAGAAGACATATAAAAGGACAGGAGAAGAGACCTATAAAAGGACAGGACAGGGACAGGAGAAGAGACCTATAAAAGGACAGGAGAGACAGGGACAGGAGAAGAGACATAAAAGGACAGGAGAAGACATATAAAAGGACAGGAGAAGAGACCTATAAAAGGACAGGAGAAGACATATAAAAGGACAGGAGAGACAGGGACAGGAAAGAGACCTATAAAAGGACAGGAGAGACAGGGACAGGTGAAGAGACCTATAAAAGGACAGGAGAAAAGACCTATAAAAGGACAAAAGGAGAAGAAACCTATAAAAGAACAATAGGAGAGATCCATAATAGGACAACAGGAGAGACCTACAAAAGGACAGGAGGAGAGACTTTTAAAAGGACAGGAGGAGACCTATAAAAGGACAGGTGAGACCTATAAAAGGACTACAGGAGACCTATAAAAGGACAGGAGAAGAGACCTATAAAAGGACAACAGGAGAGACCTATAAAAGGACAACAGGAGAGACCTATAAAAGGACAGGAGACCTATAAAAAGACAACAGGAGAGACCTATAAAAGGACAGAAGAGACCTATAAAAGGACAAGAGGAGAGGCCTATGAAAGGACAGTAGAAGAGACCTATAAAAGGACAGGAGAAGAGACCAATAAAAGGACAACAGGAGAGACCTATAAAAGGACAGGAAGAGAGACCTATAAAAGGACAACAGGAAAGACCTATAAAAGGACAGGAGGCCTATAAAAGGACAACAGGAGAAGAGACCTATAAATGACAGGAGAAGAGACCTATAAAAGGACAAGAGGAGAGACCTATAAAAGGACAGTAGAAGAGACCTATAAAAGGACAACAGGAGAAGAGACCTATAAAAGGACAAGAGGAGAGACCTATAAAAGGACAGTAGAAGAGACCTATAAAAGGACAGTAGAAGAGACTTATAAGAGCTCATGGCTGAGCTAGGTGAAAGCCTACAAATCGCTTTTGCACTTACAACCTGAAATGGAAGTTTCTGTCCTCGCAGTCATGCTCCTCTCGTCTGTTGCCGTCTTCACGGTAGATCTGATTGGTTGACAATCCCACGCCTGACAGGTAGCACACAGGTAAATCATCAGTCCAGCTCACCTGGCCCTGAAGCAATGCATGTATACCAATCAGTTAATTACACACCCATTATCAGGGGAAGTCCCTGAAAATCTATTCTGAAAGGAACAACAAGAGCCATCATCAACCAGACAACCACTGGTACCATCTCAAAAATAATACTGCACAGCTCATATAGTGTTGAATGGACAATGTTTGGGCTTTTCCTGATGCAGAGATAAAGAAAACGTGAAGAAACGGAAAAGACAGCTGGAGAATGATGAAAGTTGTCACACTATTCATGAGCTTGCTTGTGGTTTATTTGTTGTGTGTTTTATGTCTTTAAGTTTTTCACAGTAAAATTTGTCTGCCTTTCATTTTTTTGTTTTTTTGTTTTTTGTTTTGTCTGTGTGGGTTGATGTATAATGTGCATGTGTACTGTGTATATGTGTGTATTCTTATTTTTGTTTTTGTTGTTTTCTTTTACTTTACTTTATTTTGCTTTGCTTTTGTTTACTTGCATGATCGTGATTCATTTATCGTTTTCTAGCATCATATTCAAAGTGCATGTGTGTGTGTGTGTGTGTGTGTGTGCGTGTGTGTGTGTGTGTGTGTGTGTGTGTGTGTGTGTGTGTGTGTGTGTGTGTGTGTGTGTGTGTGTGTGTGTGTGTGTGTGTGTGTGTGAGAGAGAGAGAGAGAGAGTTTAAATTTCATCCTCTGGTTTCCTGCTTTCAGAAATAAACAGTCAATTAAGGCATCTGGAAAAGAAAATCATATTACTCATGTGTGAGTGTGTGTGTGAGGTGTGTGTGTGTGTGTGTGTGTGTGTGTGTGTGTGTGTGTGTGTGTGTGTGTGTGTGTGTGTGTGTGTGTGTGTATGTGTGTGTGTGTGTGTGTGTGTGTGTGTGTGTGTGTGTGTGTGTGTGTGTGCGCGCGCGTGTGCGTGCACGCATGCGTGCATGTGTGTGTTGTGTGTGTGGGGTGTTATTTATTTATTTATTTATCTATTTATTCATTCATTTACTTATTAATTCTTTTTTTCCTAGGAGATGGATGACAGACTGAAGGAGCTATGATAAGGAGACATTATAATAATTATTTTCATCTTGTTGATAGACAGCAGAGGCTATGAGAAAGATTGTTTGGGGGGATTTTTATAACATGAGACAAGTTCATACTTTGTGGTTCGAAGTGTTTTCATTCAGTCCCTTTTATTTATTTTTTCATGAAGGCGTTCTTATCAACAAATACCTATTAATTAATGTCAAGAAGAGAATTCTTGAGTGTTACATAGAACCGATACTGTTGTACGTTGTGAGGTGTGGACAGTCAACACACAAAGTCAGAACAAAATTGAGGCAACTGAAATGTGGTTTCTAAGAAGAATGTTGAGAGCCCCATGGACAGCAAAGAAAACAAATGAGACAATCTTGAAGGAGGTAGACACAAGAAGATCATTAATAAAGAAGATTAGGAAAAGACAAGCAACATTTTATAGGACACTTTATGAGGAAAGAAAAATTACAGCACATGGTCACAACAGTTAGTTGCTACCATTCGATGCTTTAGTTTGTGTCAATGCAATCTCTTCCCTTTCTTTTGTGATTTCTTTTGTCATTGTGGTCAAAGCTGTCAGGCAACAAGTCTCTTCTTCATCAAGTTTATATTGCCCAACTAAAAAGTCAACCTACTCTATGGGTGTGAAACTTGGGAACTGCTTACCTGACACAGAGTTTGAGACCAAGTGTCATTTTGGGCAGAAAATTCTATAATTACCACATATTTATAAACAAACAAACAAAGAAATCAAAATAAATCTTATTGCCAGTTTGGACATGTGGATTTAATTTTTAAAGTAATCTTACGTCACAAAAGATTTTTCTTCCATTTAAAATGTGCATCACTTTCAAGCAATGCAGGCTGTGATAGCATGGTATCACCCACCTTTTGTGTATGTGTGTTTATGTTTGCTTACCTGTGAAAGCAAGATTTTCTACAGTATGAGTGTTCCATAAGGGACATAGGATCTTTAACATGCACTATATGACTATATGAATAATGCATGAAGGAGTTTGGTTCATTATCTCATCCAAAAGACCCAAACCATCACTAAAGGTCTATGGAGGGGTGAAAAAATCCCTTTCCAACCGGCAATCAAACCCAAGTTTCTCGCACTGTGTGTGGTATACATATTTCTTTTTATTAAGTGGGGGGCCACACTCCACCGTGGAAAAAAGAAAGAGCGAGGTACGGTTCCCTTTGTGGCATCTCAAGTGGACCAGACTGTCAACAAAAATGGATCAAGCTAGTAGTAAATTTGTAGGTTCAGGCTGATAAATATTACCTTTTTTAATTCAATGCCAGAAAAGCAGTCGCTCGACTCAAGTGACGTAGTTCATGGCTAAATATGACAGTATCTGAGTATGACTGCCAAGATGTTCAGTCTTCAGAACACCGTCACTGTGCACAGTGTAGAGAAATAACTGGAAGTGTTGTGCATTAGTTTATAGACAACTCACTGGTTAAAGTACTCAGCAGTACTTGGCACTGGCATGCAGTAATAAAACTTGACTAGTGCTCTAGTACTGTGTAAATCACTAAATGGGTGTAATAGGAACTCGAGCAAGATCAAGATCAGAAATACATGGTGTAGATATGTTTTCATCCAAAATGTTTCTTTTTTTTATCTTACCTGCATTCCTAATCGGGGTGCAGAACCGAGAGCTCCGTTCGGAAGCCTGCCATTCGACATAGCCCCAAAAATCGATCGTGAAACGCTTGAGTACAAGCTATCAACACTCTTCGTGAACCGGAAGTATTTGATTTCATTTGCGTTGCGAAAGTGAGGTCCCTTATGTTGTGGTTTAGCCAAAGAGTATACTGTGTAACTGTTTGGTTTAGCTATGGACAGTGTTCAACTTGAAAGATACGAGCATCATTCCCTGTCCATGACACTTGATATTTTTTCATTGTTATTGTTGTTGCTGTTGTATTTTTTAAGGATCTTTACCCTGCTTTGAACAATGAATGCTTCCGAACACGAAATAATTGTTTTTTCCACATTTACCAGCTGTTTTTTTTCTTCCCAGACCACACTCACGCAAGGTCTGTGGAGGACTGGGGTGGGGATGGGGACGTAGGAGGACAATCCCTGCTCTACGAGTCGCCGGAGAATCCCTGCTCTACGAGTCGCCGTAGAATAATGGTTTGCGTATTCGGCTACCGACTGGAAGGTTGTTGGTTCGAATCCCCATCAATCCCTTAAAACATCATTTTTCAACTCTCATCGGCTCCTACCTGAGTTGAGCGTGCTATGAGCTCATTGGGAAAACTAGTATAGGGCCACACAGCAAAGTCACATCCATTTCACGGATGTGTCATTGAGGGTGTTGCTCAGATCTGACCAAGACCACAGGTGTCTGTATGTCTCGGGCCTGGTTGTGATGTCAGGATATATTACGATATTAGCGTAGAGTACAGCCCTGTGACGCAATCTCAATCCTAGCTAGAACTCCATAGCATCATCATTATCATCCTCATTGACATCATCATCATTACTGTGCCACCTTCTGTGGCCATGAAGGTGGCATATAAATGGGGGAAGGGGAGGGTGAGGGGAGCTACATACAAAGGTAATACTCCCAAGTACGATAATTCTTAGCACAAAAAAAAACAACAACAACAAAAAACAGAAAACTCTTGCCCTACCGCGAAACGAACCTATACAGGACTTCTCGCTTCAGATATTAGTGCTTTGACCCACTGGGCCACTACTTTACCATTCCAACTTCGAGGAATTGAGATGATTAATTAAGATGTGTGTAGTTTTGTGCAATAAACTGTTCTTGATGCCAGAAGAATGGCGATCGTGCCTAGGGTGATTCAGTTCATTTAACTTTCATCCGTGAGTTCTGCACAATGTGGATGCGGTGCACAATATTAAAGTGAAGTGCCATTTGTGCACCTCATAGAACATGATTTGGCAGCATGTTTCCAGAGATGACCATAGAGGGGCACTGTTTTGGCTTACACATGGGAAATCATTGTGTGATGCTGCTGGAGGTACAGAGATAAAGAAATCACCACCACCACCTCCAACTATAACAATAAAACTGCTGCACAAGAGCTGTTGCCAATGGACGAGCCATTATCCAATGAGCCAGTGAGATGCTCAAGTATTGTCAAGAAAGTCTCACCATCAGGAAATTGTCAGATGACTGCCATCATCTGGTGAGATCTTCTTTTTTACACATTTTTTTAGGAGATTCACACAGCTGACATTGACAGAACAGTGACACTGGAATCGCTAGAGACCTTAACTGATTCACGAAGTCTGCAATCTGTGAGACTAAAGAAAAGTATAGCTGAAGACAATCAGAATTTGGTGTGTGTGTGTGTGTGTGTGTGTGTGTGTGTGTGTGTGTGTGTGTGTGTGTGTGTGTGTGTGTGTGTGTGTGTGTGTGTGTGTGTGTGTGTGGTGTGTGTGTGTGTGTGTGTGTCTGCGTGTGTGTGTTGTTTTGTTTCATCACAATGGAATTTTTCCGCTTAAAACATTGAGAAAGTACTCATTTGTTTTCTTTTTCTTGTATGTATGGATTTATATTCACCTTCGAAAGGTTTTTTTTGTTGTTGTTTTGTTTTGTTTTTTGACAGAATTTTGCCAGGAATAGCTCATTAATTTGCCAAAGAGAGAGAGAGTCTGTCTGTCTGTCTGTGCGTATGTATGTATGTATGTATGTAATGCATATATGTATGTATGTATGTGTTGGATTATGTCCCTTTAGTTGCTTTATATGAACAACTCTCGTGAGAGGGAGATCCACTCAGCCGATTAAATGGGCCAACACAACTGACATTGTCTCAAGACTGTTATGTGCAAGAATATCACATATTGGCGACGAGGATGGGATTTGGAGCTCACGCAGGGAAGTAAAAACAAAAAAAAATTTTCGTTTGCAAACATATTTTCTCACACAAGATAACTAGTTCTTGGTGAAAACCGAGTGAAATTGTCTTCAGTCGTTCGACATCGTCAGGCCGTTTAATCTTTAGCCAGTGCATAGACAGGTTACACTTCGATTTCGAAAGTAAAAAAAAGAGAACAAATGGTCGTTTTCTTTTAACGATATTGTTAAGATGGCAAATAAGAATAGATTTGATGAATTCAATCCTGCTGTGGAAGATTTTGACTGTTATATTGAGCGCCTCGACTTGTATTTTGAAGCAAATGATGTTGTTGATGCAAAGAAAAAATGCGTTTTCTTGTCTGTCATTGGTGCCAAGTACTATTCTTTGCTACGATCACTGTGTTCCCCCGATGCTCCTTCAACAAAAACGTATGAAGAACTTGTGGCTACCCTCAAAGGACATGTTTCACCCAAACCATTAGTCATTGGTGAAAGATTTAAGTTTCACAACAGACGTCAGTCTGAGCTAGAAACGGTGAATGATTTTGCTGCAGAACTGAGACGTTTAGCATCAACATGTGACTTTGGACAGTTTCTTCAAGAAGCGTTGAGAGACAAATTTGTTTGTGGTCTTTCTGACGTCATGATTCAAAAAAGACTTTTGTCTGAAAAGGAACTTACCTTCAAGAATGCAGTTGAAATTGCACATGCCATGGAAGTAGCAGCAAGTCATTCTGCTGTCCTTCAACCATCTGATACACCAGAGGTGAACGCAGTTCAGCAGGATTCAGCAAAATCAAAAGCACCTGACGGCACCAGAAGCCAGCAAATCCAGAATACCCGGTGTTATCGCTGTGGCAAACCACATCTTGCTATCAGCTGTCCATTCAAGAACTACACTTGTAACAATTGCAAGAAAGTCGGGCATTTAGCTGCAGTTTGCCGTTCAAAAAAGAAATCATATGCACAAAAGTTTGTTTCAGGTAGTGAGGAAGAAATAGGGGCTATACTTCACAACAAACCGTCAAAGAAAGGGATTGACCCATATACAGTTACTCTCAGTGTTGCAGGCAAGCCACTGTTATTTGAAATCGATACTGGAGCTTCAGTGACCCTGATCACTGAAGGTGTTTTCACTAAAATTTTTAAGAAAAACATATCCCTAGTACCCTGTGACATGGCGCTGAAAACCTACACCGGACAGCACATTCCTGTCCATGGGCAAGTTGAGGTTCATGTTTCACACAGAGAGAACTCCGCCATGCTACCTCTCATTGTAGTTGGTGGAAGAGGTCCAAATCTGCTAGGCAGAAACTGGATCCGGGAATTGAACATGGAGACTGTTTTTATGGTAAATCAAGTAAGCGAGAAACCATCATGTGAAGCAGTATTTGACCAGTTCCCCAACCTGTTCAAGGAAGAGTTGGGTCTTGCAAAGTCATTCCCTGTCACACTCCACATTGAAGAAAATTGCAAACCAAAATTCTACAAAGCTAGAACAGTTCCCTATGCACTAAGAACCAAAGTTGATGCCGAACTTCAAAGGCTTGAAGATGAAGGCATAATTGAACGAGTGAAACATTCGGCCTGGGCGACACCAGTGGTACCTGTACTTAAACCAGATGGAACAGTGAGGCTGTGTGGTGATTACAAAGTCACTGTGAATATGGCCGCCAAGGCTGATGTATACCCCTTGCCCGTGTTGAAGATCTTTTCAACAAAGCTGCTGGTAGAAAATCTTTCACAAAATTGGACTTGAAACATGCATATCAGCAGTTGCCTCTTGCCGAAGAGTCCAAAGATCTCACTACGATCAACACACAAAAAGGGCTGTTCAGATACAACCGTATGCCTTTTGGGGTTTCAGCAGCACCTGCCATTTTCCAACGCACAATGGACTGCCTGTTACAGGATATTCCGGAAGTGGCTGTGTTTCAAGATGACATACTAGTCACAGGTGAGACAGATGAAAGCCATATTCAGCATCTGAGAGAAGTTCTTCGCAGACTTGATGCAGAAGGTTTCCGTTTAAAGAGAAAAAAGTGTGAGTTCATGTTACCTGAGGTCACATACTTAGGTCATCGCATCACTGCAGAAGGAATCCATCCCACTGCTGACAAAGTGAAAGCTGTTCAGGATGCTCCCATGCCCAAAAATGCATCAGAGCTAAAATCATTTCTGGGGCTTGTCAACTTCTATGGGAAGTTCTTACCTCGTTTGTCCACAGTTTTGTCTCCACTGAACAGTCTCTTTCGCAAAAACACTGTTTTCAGATGGGGAGAGCAACAGAGCCAGTCCTTCAAGAAAGTGAAGGAAATGCTTCTTTGAGCTGATCTGCTGGTTCACTTCAACCAAGAATTGGAGGTGACGTTATCATGTGATGCTTCCGCTGTGGGACTAGGAGCAGTTCTGGCCCACAAACTGTCAGATGGATCAGAGCGTCCCATTGCCTATGCATCTAGATCTCTTAACAAGGCTGAGCGGAATTACTCCAATATTGAAAGAGAAGCTCTGGCTGTCAACTTTGGAGTAAAAAAATTTCGTGACTACCTGTTTGGGCGCCATTTTTGGGTATACACAGATCACAAGCCTTTGATGTCCTTGTTCAATGAACACATACTCATTCCAACAGAAGTTTCACCAAGAATTCAGCGTTGGGCAATGCAGCTGTCATCATATACGTACACCATCAGTTACAAGTCAGGGTCTACCATGACTCATGCAGATGCCCTCAGCAGGTCACCGTTACCAGCCACCAGCTCAAAATCAGAGATTCCAGAGGAGTTTGTCTTCTTGATGGACCACCTGTCAACAACTCCAATCACTTCAGCTCATATTGAAGAGAAAACAAATTCTGACCCTGTGCTGTCACATGTCAAGAAATACACTTTGTCTGGGTGGCCATCAGATCTTCCAGGAAAGTGGCAGACAGAGCTCAAAATGTACAAGAGCCACGAAACCGAACTATGTGTTCAGAATGGTTGCGTTCTCATGCGAAACCGAGTTGTTGTACCTCCAAGTTGTAGAAGAGCAATGTTGGAGGAACTTCATTCGTGTCATCCAGGTGTCTGCAAAATGAAATGCCTGGCACGTTCGTACGTATGGTGGCCAGGCATTGATCATGACATTGAAATCACAGTTCAAGAGTGTGAAGCTTGTCAACAAGTCCGTCACATGCCAGAGAAAGCTCCACTTCATCCTTGGGAATGGCCTGAAAAACCTTGGTCAAGACTTCATGTGGATTTTGCAGGACCATTCATGGGTCACATGTTCCTTGTGTTTGTGGACTCGCATTCAAATTGGACGGAAGTGAAAATGATGACCAAAATTACTGCAGAAAAGACTATTTGCTGCATGAGAGATCTCTTTGCAACACATGGGTTGCCAGACACAGTTGTTACAGACAATGGTCCCACTTTCACATGCAGTGATTTCAAAACCTTCATGAAAATCCTTGGCATTCGTCATATTCTGGTCTCTCCGTACCACCCAGCCTCAAATGGTCTTGCTGAGAGAGCAGTTCAGACATTCAAAGAGGCTATGAAAAAGATGTCACCCAAGTTCACCTTGCAGCAC
>CM060306.1:96844616-96879616 GCA_030674185.1 Monoplex corrugatus | reverse complement strand
CCTCTCCTCAAAGATGCAAAATACTTCACACACCTGGACGCGAAAAACGGGTTTTGGCACGTTGAACTGGACGAAGACAGCAGCTACCTGACAACATTTGAGACGCCTTTTGGCAAATACCGATGGAAACGAATGCCCTTTGGAATTTCACCAGCCCCAGAAGAATTCCAGAGGAGGATTGACATCGCTCTGGCAGGACTGCCAGGCGTGGTAGCGGTTCATGGTGACATCTTTGTTTTTGGCAGAGGACCAACCGACGAAGCAGGAGCACAAGTTCATGATACCAACCTGAACCGTTTGCTACAACGATGCCGAGAGACTGGAATCAAACTCAACAAGGAGAAGGTTGAGATGAAACGAACAGAGATATCATATTTGGGACACATCTTCTCAAGAGAAGGCTTGAAAGCCGACCCAAAGAAATTGGACGCTGTCCAACAACTCCCAGTGCCAGAAGACAAAGCAGCTGTGCAGAGACTACTCGGTGTAGTCGGATATCTTCAGAAATTTGCACCAAACCTGTCTGAGGCAGCAGCACCACTCAGAGAACTGGTCAAAAAAGACGTCCACTTCAGATGGGATGAAGAGTCCACGGAGAAGTCCTGAAGAAAGTGAAGAAGATACTCTCTGAGCCACCGGTACTTCGCTACTTTGACTCTTCAGGAAAGCGTACAACCACCCTTCAGTGTGATGCTTCACAGTTTGGACTTGGAGCTTGTCTCATGCAAGATGGTCAACCGATTCAATACGCATCACGAGCCTTGACCGAAACAGAAAAAAGCTATGCTCAAATAGAAAAGGAGATGTTGGCAATACTCTTCGGTCTGGAAAGGTTTGAGAGACACGTCTATGGAAGAGACATCCTGGTGGAGACCGACCACAAACCACTAGAGACCATTCACAAGAAGAGCCTGCTCTCAGCACCTAAGAGGATTCAGAGGATGCTACTCAGAACTCAGAAGTTCAGGTACACGGTAGTATACAAGCGTGGATCTGAGATGCACCTGGCTGACATCCTCAGCAGAGCAGTCTGTGGAAAAGCGGAACAGCAAGTCACCCACAAGGAAGCCGTTTTCCTCACAGACCTGGAGAAAACAGACTCATTGCAAGAACTGGCCATCAGCCAAGAGAGACTGAACAGTCTGCAGCAAGCAACTCAGGAAGATGCAACCATGAAAACCCTGAAAGCTGTCATTCTACAAGGCTGGCCAGAGGAGAAACAACAACTTTCATTACAGTTACAACAATACTTTCCTTTCAGGGAGGAACTGTCAGTCCACAACGGACTTGTCTTCAAAAGCCACAGAGTAATTGTACCTAAAAGCGAAAGAGCAGACATCCTTGAGAAACTTCATGCAAGCCACTCAGGAATTCAGAGCTGCATAAGAAGAGCACGTGAGGTAGTCTACTGGCCCAGGATGAACATGGACATTGAAGATTTTGTCAAAACATGCAGCGCCTGTAACACATACCAACGTGGTCAGCAGAAGGAACCACTTATCAGTACAGAGATCCCTGACCTGCCCTGGCAACACATCGCTTGTGACATCTTTGAACATAATGGCAATGAATACCTGGTCACGGTCGATCACTACTCTGATTTCTTTGAGATTGATCGGTTACAAACAATAGAGTCCAAAGAGGTCATCATCTGTCTGAAGAGACACTTGGCAAGACACGGAATACCAGAACGCCTGACAACAGACTGTGGAACTCAATTCACATCAAACCAGTTTGGAAAGTTCAGAAAAACATATGGATTTGAACACGTAACAAGCTCACCACACTACCCTCAGTCCAATGGAAAAGCAGAGAGCGCGGTGAAGGCTGCAAAGACATGCATGAAGAAAGCAGAACACAACAATCAAGATCCCTTCCTCGCTTTACTTGAGCTGAGAAACATCCCGACAGAGACTGTAAACAGTTCGCCTGCTCAGAGACTGTTCGGCAGAAGAACACGAACACAAGTGCCGACGTCAAAGACATTACTCAAACCTACAGTGGTACCAATCAAGAAAGAACTTGAGAAAAGGAAACTGAAGCAAGCGCACTACTACAACAGAAGCGCAGTGGAGCTGACAGAACTGAGTCCGGGACAGATTGTGAAATTCCAACCTCCTGGATCCAAAAAGTGGATCAGCGCCAAAGTAGACCAACAGGTGAACATCCGGTCATACAACATTCGCACAGAGGACGGACGTCAATACAGAAGAAATCGTCGTCAGCTACGAGACACAACAGAAACGGAGCTTCAGCAGACAATCAACCCTCAACGACTTGTCCAGAGAAGGATGATTTCTGGAAGACGTCAGGAAAGCGACACATCGGGCAAGCAACAGCAAATCATCATTCCATCAAGACAGATGCTGGAAGATAACAAGAAAACTGGAACTGGAACAGATGTCAGGACGCCAGCATCGTCTGTCCGTGAGAACTCATCTGATCAGTCACCAGTCATCAAAATGTCTGAGACAACCAGCATCAAGGAGCCAGATGAAGTTATCAAACAAACAAGGACAGGACAACCCGAACCAGTTAGTTCTCCTTACAGAACAAGATCTGGAAGACAAAGCAAAAGGCCAGATTTCCTGAAATATGAATGAAACTGAAGACTCTACCACAATCAGATAAACTGAAAGCATTGCGAAATATGGACATGATGATGATGGATAGTATAATGATCAGAGATAAAATGAGGTAAATGAATGATTGGGCCCTATGCGTGAGAATGAGTGTTTGTTAAGTTAATGTTGTGATAAAGGTAGGAAACACATTTATTTCGTATGGACTGAAAGATAGGAAAAATGATTCATTGATTTTGTTTCCTTAAAGAAAGGGAGATGTGACGTGTGTTGACAGTAAACAGCGTGCGGATAACAGCACGGCATGATATTCGTTTAAATAACTGATTGCTGTTCACTGTGATATGTATATATACTGTAGTCAGTTGAGAATCACAGTGACGAGTAAAGACGAAGAAGCATTGCCCTGTCTTCCGAGTTGGCTGTAGAAAGAACGAAACACTGCATGAACAAAAATATATATATATATACTACATACATACATTTTTTACACGTATATATATATGTACACATATACATACAAACACATCTCTCTTTTTGTCTCCGTATATTATGTACTGTATAAGTATAGATAGATAGATAGATAGATAGATAGAGAGAGAGAGAGAGAGAGAGAGAGAGAGAGAGAGAGATAGACAGATAGAGAAAGAGATGGATAGATAGATAGGCAGACAGACAGATAGATAGATAGACAGATGAAGGGAGAGAAAGAGAAGGAGGTGTGTGTGTGTGTGTGTGTGTGTGTGTGTGTGTGTGTGTGTGTGTGTGTGTGTGTGTGTGTGTGTGTGTGTGTGTGTGTGTGTGTGTGTGTGTGTGTGTGTTTGTTTACTTTTTTATGGATCTATCAATATTCGTAAAAGTAAGGTGAGTTGGAGTAAGGCAAAGGCCGGCCCTTTACCCTAAGGTCGTAACGGAGTGAGGTCGTTAGTATCAACTTTCCTCTGACAGTCTTTCTAGCACAAGACAATTATGTCGATTGCACATTGTTCTAAACCGTTCCATGCTTTAATTACCGCTTGACAATGCAACAGAATAGGCCTATCCCGCTTTAGTGTTGTCTTCGAAAGGATTTATTTAGTAAACTATCCACAAATCTGAAAATTGGTTTAATTAAAGATGGTAAGCACTGATCAGGAGTCAGGTCAGACAAATAGGTCTGCTACTGGCAAGCTGTAGCCCAGTACTACCTGTCACAGCAGGAGACTTGGAGAGGGGATTGGCGCCACCAAGGATTAACCTAAGCCCACAGAAAAGATATGAGAGACACTATAGCCAACAACATACCGGATCGGTCGGGGCCCGGGTTACAAACGACCGCGCTTACCACTGACAAGCACCAGGGTGGAAGTGAAAAGTCAGCTACTGGGGCAAAGACATCATTCAAACTGCCAACGGAAAAAGCTACCATTGGAACCTGGAATGTCCGTACACTCCATCAGTGCGGCAAAGTAAAAGAACTAGAGCACGAGCTGAGACGCTACCAATGGGACATTGTGGGTATATCGGAAGTAAGATGGACAGGCTTCGGAGAAGCAATCACAGAGGAAGGACACAAGATGTGGTACAGTGGCGAAGAGTCACTACATGAAAATGGCGTAGCTTTCATCGTACGCAAAGAAGTCATTGGATGCATCATGAGCTGCACGCCTGTCAACAGCAGAATCATCAGCATTCGGGTGTCAGCCAAACCAAAGAACATCACCATCATACAAGTGTATGCTCCAACTACCAGCCATGAAGACCAGGTGGTTGAAGAATTCTATGAGAAAATAGAAGACACCATCGGAAAAGCCCCCAGGAAAGACATCATCATAGTTCAGGGGGACTTCAACGCCAAAGTCGGCCCAGATGCCTACAAAAACTGGGCTGGAACAGTGGGTCAATTTGGCACAGGGGAAACTAATGACAGGGGACTTCGCCTTCTGGAGTTTGCCTGCACCCAACGGCTCACCATTGCCAACACCCTCTACCCCCACAAACTGTCAAGAAGAACAACCTGGCATGCGCCGAACGGAAAGACTCACAACCAGATCGACTTTGTCCTCACACCGCGGCGCTTCAAATCAAGCATTAATAAAGCAAAGACGAGGACATACCCTGGAGCTGATATAGGCAGCGACCACGACCTCGTGCTGCTCACAATGAAGATCAAATTGAAAAAGAAGTACCAAGCTGCGCAGCCACGCATCAAGTTTGACCTGGAAAAGCTAAAAGATCCAGAGATAGAAGAGGCATTCCAGGCACAGCTCGGGGGGCGGTTCGCGGCACTCAACTTCCTGGACAGCGACATCAACGACCTCACAAACAACTTTGGTGAGGCAGTCCGCGAAACAGCAGAGGAGGTACTGGGGCGACAGAGGAAGAAACACCAAGCATGGATCTCAAATGACATCCTTGACCTCTGCGACAACAGAAGATCACTGAAGAAGACGAAAAACTCCAGCCCTGAAGAAGCCGCACAGTATCGTAAAACCAACAACCTTGTAAAGAAGAAAATGATTGAAGCCAAAGAACAATGGATCAACAACCAGTGTGAGAACATCGAGAAAGGCATGAAAAAAGGAAACAGCAAACATGCCTTCACCACACTGAAAAACCTTACCAAGACGCAGCAAAACAGATCGTCAGTCATCGAGGATACCTCAGGCGAGCTGCTGACAGAAAGCTCCGCTGTTCTGAACAGATGGACGCAGTACTGCCAAGAACTATACAACTACCCAATACAGCCAGATGACAGTTTGTTTCAGGGGGACTCAACACCATTGAGGGAATCCTCACCGCTACCAGTGATGAGAGAAGAAGTGGAAGAAGCCATCCGCAGCCTACCAGCAGGGAAATCACCTGGAGCAGACAATATCCCAGCAGAGCTGCTCAAACATGGAGGGAATGATTTGGTCACTCGTGTAACATCGATTTGTCAGAAGATCTGGGAGACAAAACAGTGGCCCACAGAATGGACTCAATCACTCATCATCCCCCTGCCCAAAAAGGGAAATATGCGCCAATGCCAGAACTACAGAACAATAAGTCTCATTAGCCACACCAGCAAGATCATGCTCAGAGTCATATTGAATCGACTGAAGAAAGAAGCGGAAGAACACCTTGCGGAAGAACAAGCTGGATTTAGGGCGGGCAGAAGCACAGTAGAACAGATCTTCACCTGCCGGATAATGATGGAGAAACATCTGCAGCATCAGAGAGACCTGTTCCACAACTTCATAGACTTTAAAAAAGCATTCGACAGGGTGTGGCATAAGGGTTTGTGGCAGGTGCTAAGAAAGTTTGGCATTGAGGAAGGTCTCGTCCAAACCATCCAGGCGCTGTATAACACTGCCAGCAGCGCAGTTCTCCTCAACAACCAGATAGGGGACTACTTCAAGACCACAGTTGGAGTCCGTCAAGGCTGCCTACTCTCTCCCGTGCTGTTCAATCTCTTCCTGGAGAACATCATGCGTGAAGCCCTCCATGACTTCCACTCCACTGTCTCCATCGGAGGAAGAACCATCAACAACCTGAGGTTCGCAGATGACATCGACCTGATGGGAGGCAGCAACGAAGAACTACAAGACCTGACCATGAGACTGGAAGAAAGTGCAGGTGCACACGGAATGGAAGTGAGCACAGAAAAAAGCAAAGTCCTGGTCAACAGCACAACCAACACCCATGCTGAAATCTACATGAACGGGCAACAGCTTGAAGAAGTGGACGCTTTCAAATACCTTGGCGCCACTCTCACCAAAGACGGTCGCTCTACAACAGAAATCAAGACCAGACTAGCGATCGCAACAGCAGCGATGGTAAAGCTAAACAAGATCTGGAAGAGCAGAGAGATCGGCTTTCCATCGAAGATGAAGCTGTACAAGTCCCTGGTGCTCCCCATCCTGCTGTATGGATGCGAGAGCTGGACCATGACAGCAGAGACCACCAAGAGAATCCAGACGTTTGAAACTAAATGCTTCAGGCGCTTGCTCGGGATCTCTTGGCAAGATCGGAAGACAAACGACTTTGTGTGGAGCCAAATAACAACACTCGCAGGCCCACAAGAACCCCTCCTGGCAACAGTCAAGAACAGGAAGCTGTCGTGGTTCGGGCATGTCACACGCCACAACTCACTGCCCAAAACGGTCCTCCAGGGTACACTGGGAGGCGGCAGACGAAGGGGACGACAAGCCAAATGCTGGATGGACAACATCAAAGAATGGACCAGGTTGGATGGCCCCACGCTGGTGCGACAGGCGGAGGACAGGACCGGTTGGCGACGGCTGGCTTCAAGAGTGTCTCTCATCTCTCCTCTACGCCCATCACGGGCAGGAGAATGATGATGATGATGATGAAGCACTGATCGTTTTAAATTCGTAATTCAATAGGCCTATAAGATCTGATTATTTAAATTTTGTAACACAATATCAGATATTCATTACAGGTAAACACTGATTATGTTAAATTCATAAAACAATATCAGACCCGAGTATTTAAAATTCTGTAACACAATATCAGATATTCATTACAGGTAAACACTGATTATTTTAAATTCGTAACACAGTATCAGACCTGAGTTGTGAAATAAATGCCGTTACACACACACACACACACACACACACACACACACACACACACACACACACACACACACACACACACACACACACACACACACACACCCTCCTTCTCTCTCTCCCCCTTCATCTGTCTATCTATCTATCTGCCCTTCCTAATGCCCATGACAAAAATTAGCCTTGTGAACTTCCTCCTGTATGTTTGAACATGAGATAATAAGGTTTAACCAGGATCGTATGACAGTTTTTATCTTACATGATCAAACTTGGTTCGCTACATGTACAGTTCCTGCATTCTAATCTTAATTGCATGGGTTCGAGTCTGCCTCGAGAAAAACTAAGAGTACGGCCACCAATCCACCCACCTGTAAATGCATACACAACCCGTTTCAGGGTTGGAAAAGGTAATGCAACTAGACAGAGGAATTGGGTACCGCTCTCATAATGCTCGCTTCACGAAAAGTTAATATTTTTACCCCCTTACCCCTCCAGCGTATCTGAAGGTTTTGAGATACTTGGTTTCTCTTTCACCGTTAATATATCATCTTTTATATTCACGCGATGTTGTTCCGCTTGCGTGTACGCACACTGTGCAGGCGTTACTGTTAATGCACAGTTTGCGTATACTGATCGGTGGATAGTGAATACTTTCTTCTTTGTTTTTTCTAGGCAATCATGTTCAATTCTTGATCAGTATTGTGTCGTTTATGTGAACATATATTTTTGTTGTGTACCTGTCAAGGTGTATGTTCTTTGAAATTTATCTGGAGACAACCGCTTTGTTGCTGTGGAGGTGTTTTACACACGCTAAGTGCGCCTTCACAGAGGACAACGATTTATCATCTCAAGAATGAATCAGTATTTACACAGTGGATAAGTTATCCGACACACTCCACCATCCAAGCCATCACTCAGGGTCTAGTTGAACATACGACATGGGAAATGCAACCGAACATATGGGGCAAGACGCCAAAATGAAACATACACAGTATTTATCAAACAGACGGTTGGATCCACCAATAACGTAGCGGTACTCAGGGTCGCCAGAGGTCAGGGCGTCTGTGATGGCCCCGATGACTGGGGTCAAGTTCGGGTAAGTGGTGGCAGCATACTGTTCAATCCGTCTCAGGATTGTGTCCAGGCGTTCCTTGCTGAAGATCTCCTTCACCTCGTCTGAGGCTTCTGTCCACATCTCATCAAACTCACGGCCGATGCGGGCACACTGATAGGGATAAAAGACAACTTGTTATAGAAAAAACAATAACTGTTGATTTTTGAAATCCAAAGTAAGTGTGACTGCCCGCGTTCAAGCAAACAGGAACCAGAAAAAAAAACACGATAAAAGAATAAGAACGCGTATTTAACACAATTATATTTAATGTCTTGTTGTATTAAATACGCGTTCTTTTTTTTTTTCGTGTTTTTTCTGGTTCATGTAGATTTTTGATGAATGAACTTCAGCTGGTAATGGACGTCAGGTCAGGCTATATATTTAGTTCACAATTCAAATCATAGTCTGTTCATCGCTTATTGCTTCCTTGGTGTCAAAGTTTCTGTAATAAAAACGCAGTATACAGTGCAACCTGCAAACGCTACTGCTGCGAGGCATTTCACCATCAGATCACAAACGTTTCTCGCCTTGTCACTGCGCTTTGGTCAACGAAATAAATGCAGCCAGAGATTCCTTACGAACTGCTTCGTTTTTCGAACATTTGATGCGTCCAGCCGCCACAATATTCACTTTCAAAATGTCTGAATTGGTCTCATGATTCTCTGACTTTTCAGATGCGTATAGGCATAATCTTGGAACGCCCTATACAGCTATACAACGGATCTGCCAATGCACAACTGCACTGACAACATTGTTGCTAGTGGACTTGAATCGTTACTTAACTAAACATAACTGTACTTAAAAAGAAATCCTGATTGTTGATGTTTTGCTCACCAGTGCTGTCACAGGTCTCTGTCATACAGTTGCTGCCTCTAATTATGATGCATCACAAACGTCATTTCATCCTACAACAGAATCTGTGGCCCGTTTCTCACACGCTAGCACGCCTGAGCGCATGTGGCGAGATCGCCGGTGGCAAGGGCGAGAACAAACGCGTGTTATGAAACGGACACAAAGCGGAAGTAGATTTTAGACAATGTACAGCGCTTATTTCACAATAAAAAATGGAGTCGTCATCAAATACAAAGCAACTTGTATGGTCAGCATTTTATCTCGCGGGCACATACTACCTAACCTTACCTAGCAAGTCCCTAACACGCTTGCAGCAAGGTGGAACAATGAAACGCTCATACTTTGCGTACCTCGCAAAAAGCTCGCTTACCTAGCGTGTAAGAAACAGGCCTCAGAAATCTATGTAGATCACCAGAAAATCGGCACCAAGACACCATGTATCACCGTAATTCATCACATGATATTTGAAGACGTCTAAGCTGAACATATTTGATATGTACTTTTCACTAAATTTCGATCGGATGCACACCCTACTGGCAAGTTACATTTACACTGAAAATAATCCATATCTACTTTTGATGTCGTATTGTTCTGACAACGATAATAAGCCATCAATTTTTTCATTGTTGCTGTTGTTGGCATTGTTATTACTACTGTTCTTGTTGTTTTGCAACATAAGATTTAATCATATTCTCAGCCAAAATTGTTAACAGTATGTCAAAAGAGCAGGAAATGACGAGACAAAGACTGACAGGTAGCTAGGCACAGAAAGAGCAGCAAAAAGATCTCAGTCCACACTCACGCCAGCTTTGTTTATACAGCCAGTAGCACCTCCGAAGTTTCCTGGTTCTATGATGCTGACCTTGACCCCAAACTGCTTCATCTCCAGACGGGTGATTTCTGAAAACGTCTCTCCGGCATATTTGGTGATGTTGTAGGCAGCGTCATTGGTGTTGACAGCTGACCTTTGATGCTGGTCACGTTTACGATACGACCTACACATACCATGCTGACATTGTTTTACCCTTAAATATACCACTTTCATCGCCACCACCCCTCTAGTAACAGCCCTGTGAACCTGTGACAAGCTCACGTCAACTGTATTTTTCCTCTCCCTTTCCATGCTGTTATTATTGTGATATCTGATGGGCATAAACTTGGAATGCCCCGTTAGAGAATTAACACAAAAGTAAACCATGAAATACCAAATGTACCATTAACGTAGGCCTGTATGTAATGATGCCTTCATTTTTGACATAAGAACATAACCATGAAATGTTTACCATCTTTACGTGATTTAGTAGGAGGTCATCTTACACGTCCACGTGAGGGATGAGGTGGGTTCAAGATTATTTGGCACCCTTTGAAGATGATACACGCTCCAAATGTTTCAGAGGTTACATGGATGGATTGATTGCGTCAGAGATTGGAGTTTGTTTGGAGTTTGTTCAAGATGGATTCATCGCACTTGGACAATTCCATATGCGATCCACCAAAATCTGGCAGCAGTTACCTGGCAAGGTCCCTGAGCGTGCGCAAAACCCAATGCGCTGACAAGGTCTTGAATTGAGGAGGAGAAAGGGGAATGGAACAACCTCGGAAACGCTAAGCTGACACCAGCAGAATGATGGAAACATTAAGATGGGCAGCGAACAGGCCAGTTTTTAATGTTGCGAGCTGGGACTGAGCTCAGGACATCAGGTCCTGAGTCCACCGCTCTATCAGAAGAACTAACCTGCCTACAATAAAAAAAAAAAATCGACGAGGATGGTTATTTCATTGACAGACCGTATTTGCTGTTAGATTGATTGTGTTCATACACTTGACATTGTGTTCATAGACATGACATACTTACTGTGTTCACTGTATGATTGAAAACAGCTTAATTGCGCTTATCAGCATGATTCACAACAGATCATTGTGTTGATAGACGTGATTCTCCAACAGATCATTTTTTTGGTGGATATGGTGCTTCACGGCTGAACTTTCTTGATAATATGCAAGACCCATTAAAGCACCCTATGGAAAGTGGTAAGAGGTTTTGTATTCACCTTCTGTCTGTTATCTTATGTCTCTTAAAGTTTTTAACTTATGTCATTCGCCATCTACGTGGTCAGGTCATATCTGGTGATGAATGTGACCTTTCTTTTCTTACAGTTCCTGCTGATTGATATGGAATTTGGTAGTCAGAAGATTTGTAGTTGGTCACCACAGACTTTTGAACAAAATAGTCTAACATGCTGGCATCTCCTTTACTACAGACTTGACGTCTTTATTTTCATTCCTTACTTCAGTAAACCTGCTCAAGGATGAACAAGCTAGAAGCCATGGTAGCTAGGAAAAGGAGTCTCTTTTTAATGCAAAAAAAAATTCTTTAATGAAAATAAAAACGATTCAAACTTGCACCTGGAGCCTGGCCCAAGGGAAGCCAGGTCTCTGACACCTCATCTCTCTCACCCGTGACCCCTGACCTTCAAGTTGGTGGCCTGACACTTATTTTCACCTGGCGTCCAAAGACAGGGAGGGAGGTGGGGTGAAAAAGGCAGAGAGAAAAAGAAAGAGAGAGCATTACATAGCCAGACAGCCATACTGACCGCGGGCTTGTCTGAGGAGGGGCAGAAAGGCGCGTGTAGTCCTGACCATACCAAAGATGTTGATGTTGGCGATCATCAGGTACTGTTTCATCGTGGTCAGCTCCACCTCCCCCACAAAATTGTGGCCAGCGTTGTTTACTAGGCCCCACAGACCTGCCCACACGCGCGCGCGCGCGCACACACACACATACACACACACACACACACACACCACACAACATATATATACACATATACACGCACACACACACTCACATACTCACACACACGCATACACATACACACACACGCACCACGCACCACGCACAAACATACACTCACACAGACACACACACACACAGACACGCACACATATATGCACGCACCACACACACTCACACACAAACAAACATACACATACACACACACGTACACGCGTGCGCGCACACACACACATCACACACACACACAACACACACACACACAAGCACACACACACACAAGCACACACACACGCGCGTACACATATACACACGCGCGCGCGCCCCCGCGCCACATGCACGCACGCATGTACACAGAAAATATTACAAAAAGAAACGGCTGTCAAAGACTGCATTATGTAAACCAATAATTTGAAAAAAAGGTCATTTATTTACTTCAGTCCTTAAACAGCACAAAGCACAATTATCTGCCATGGTATGCAAAAGAATAAAACACACGAACAAACAAAGAATTAATTGTTTGGTGTATAACAAGGAAAAGAACATAACTCTTTGACTCCCCTACCCTGTCCCCCAGCATCCTGCATTGCCAGCCATGCTAACAAAGCAAAAACTTAACCCTTTGATTCCTCACCCTATCCACCAGCATTCTGCATTTTCAGCTATGCCAACAAAGCAAAAACTTGACCCCTTGACTCCCTCACTCTATCCACCAGCTTTCTGCATAGGGTGAGGGAGTCAAAGGGTTAAGTTTCTGGCGGAGGATAGGATGCTGAAGTCAAAAGGTTAATGACAGAATAAACTGCCTCTGCAACAACGCAGACGGAATCTGACTCAAATTGACTGCCAGTATTCAAGCCAACAGAAATCAGTCACACACAAAAATGGAACTGGTGTTTAGAATTTGGAGTTTGTTCAAGAAGGATTTTTCCCAGTCGGACGATTCCGTATGCGCTCAACACAAATCTGCTAGCGGTTATCTGGCAGACTCCCTGGGCCTCCTCTAAACCTTATTAACTGGCAAGATTCTGAAATGGGGAGATAAGGAGAAAGCACCATGAAACACTAAGCAGACACCACTCATCATCATCATCATCAGGTGCCTTGCCGCACGGAGTTGGCGATTATGGACTTCCATCTGTCTCTATCTCTTTTTGCCTCAAGCATCTCTTCCACCCTCCCTGTCTTTAGCCACTCTGCAAGTCCGTCCAGTATCTTCTCCCTGGGTCTACCTGGTGCTCTCTTTCCCTCCAGTTTTCCCGTTGTGACCAGGTGTTCCAAATCCCCCTTCCTCATAAAATGACCTATGAATGTTGCCTGCCTTTTCCTAATCTTCCCTATGAATGATCTACTTGTGTCTGCCTCCATCAAGACTGTCTCGTTTGTTTACTTTGCTGTCCATGGAACTCTCAACATCCTTCTTAGAAAACACATCTCGGCTGCTTTAATCTTGTTCTGGCTTTGCTTGTTGACTGTCCACGCCTCGCAACCGTACAACAGTATTGGTTCTATATAACATGCAAGAACTCTCTTCCTGATGTTAATTGATAGGCATTAGGATGATGGAAACATTAAGATGGGCGGCTTGCAAGCCAGCTTTTAACACTTTGACTCCCGCACCTTATCCACCAACATCCCGCGTTGTCAATTATGCTAGCAAAACAAAAACGTAGCCCTTTGATTCCCCCACCCTACGCACTAGCTTCCTGCGTGAAGCTGGTGAAGAGGGTGAGAGAGTCAAAGGGTTAAGTTTTTGCAGTTGATGAATAGGTTGCAGGAGTCAAAAGGTTAATATTGGGGCCGCGATTAAACTCGAGTTATCAATCCTTGAGTCCACAGCTCTAACAAACAAACAAACAAACAGACAAACACACAAACAGACAACACAAACAAAAAACCGTATTTAATTAACGAAACAGGCATAAAGTTTGGATACGCGGCCTTTGTCAAACAAATGAAAAACTAACAACGACAAAAATTCACCAGATTCAAAACAAAAATATTGGATCATCTAATTTTCCTGATGTTGCGTTGGGTGTTGAGTTGAAAACATTACGGAAATTAGCAAATCGCTCGTTTTCGTCCAGAATCGAGCGTATTATTTGTTTGTGTGCGTGTTTGTTTGTTTATCTCTTTCTTTCTTTCTTTCTTTCTATCTATCTTTCTTTCTTCGTTTCTTTGTTTTTTGTTTGTTTTTCTTCATAAACTAACTTCATATTGAAACCTGCATAATCCCCTCCCTCATATAAATCAAGGTTTGTAATTCATACATGCACCACACCACCACCACCACCACCCCTCCAATAGACGGACAAACACGCCATCCAATAGCACTCTGTGTACATCAGAAGACCAGTACTAAATTTGCATCCAACCTCCCCATTTGCTCAGTTTCATTCCAGAACCTCCCTCCCCTTTACACTTACCGTGTAGGTCTATGCAAACAATAACGCATCCGCTTAATTATGCATGTTTTCCTGATTGTTGTTCAATCCAAAGCGTTGTCTTTCTACGCACACACGTGTACCCAGTAGAAACAATTCCAGAAGTTCGGCGCATATTCTTTGTTCAAGAAAGTATAAAATAATCGAAAAATGTTCAGTCATTCAGTAGTTTGTAAAGAATCCGACAATAGCATCGGTATCTCATAGTGCAAACGAAATGTTTTGAAGGCTTCTTTGAACAACATTCTTATAGCTAGTCTTCATATACTGTGAGAGTGGTAGGACTTTAAACTCAACAAAACAGAACAGAACAGAACGTCGTTCAGTATGTAGCACAGTCAGTGTTGTAGAGAGTTGATACCTTGGGTGCGAGTTTCTTTGGGGAACCCTCCTCAGAGCTGGGATCTCTGGTTCCAGTCAGACGTTTTAAGTATGGATTTTTGTTTTTGTTTAGCGTAGCACTTAGAATCATTGCATGACTAAGGCTTCGTCAAGATGTTGAAACTTCTCAATTAATTTGATATTCATCTTTTTTGTGTGTATGTGTGTCATGTTCATCACTCATACCAGTTGAAGCTTTACTATAAAGTTTGGTGTTTATTTATTCTTTCGTGTATCATGCCAGTTGAAGCTTTACTAAAGTTGGTGTTCATTTATTCTGTTCGTGTATCATGTGCCAGTTTGAAGCTTCACTACGAAGTTGGTGTTCATTTATTCTGTTCGTGTATCTGTGTATTATTCATACCATTGAAGCTTCACTATGAAGTTGGTGTTCATTTATTCTTTTCGTGTATCATGTTATTATTCATCCATTGAAGCTTCACTTAAGTTGTTTTTATTTTTGCTATTGTTTAAAAATGTGGTGTATTATTTACCATTTGAAGGCTTCCTATGAAGTTCGGTGTTCATTTATTCTGCCCGTCTGTCATGTATATTATTCATGCCAGTTGAAGCTTCACAGTTAATTTGATTTTATTTATGTATATTGTTTAAAACAAAATGTATTTAGTGTATCTTATTTACCAACGTGTAGTCTGGAGAGTCTTTGCCTAGTCACGTACAGTCGAAATGCAGTGGTGTGTTTCTGCTAATTTCTTTTTCTCTTCTTTCTTCTAGTGCATGTAACAGAAAATAACAGCTGCAGAACACCCCCCAATTTCAACTAGAACAAAATGAATGTTTTTCATGTGTTTGTGTGTTGTCATTATTTGCTCTTGACTTTCTAAACTTCGATACATTTTTCTGATTTTTCTGCAATACATAGGTGACACAGTTTAACTGTTCGTGAGACGGTCACATTTATTGCACTGTTCCAGCATAACAGACAATAATTTAATAAATATTTAAATGATTCAAATAATTAATGCAAGGCCATGACTGTTGTCTGCTTGTTGATGCAAGTTTTAGAGAGCAATGCCAGTTCCCACAGTGACCTCTCTTTCTTACCATGTGAGGTCACCTTAGTGGCCTCGTAGGTAAGTTAGTTACAGTGCTGTGCTGATAACGCATGGGTCGTGGGTTTGTTTGATTCTTAACCCTTTGACTCCCGCACCCTTACACCAACTGCAAAACCTTAACCCTTTGACTCCCTCACCCTATCACACACACACACACACACACACACACACAAACACACAACACACACACACACACACACACACACACAACACACACACACACACACACACACACACACACACAACACACACACACACACACAACACACACACACACACACACACAAAACACACAACACACACACACATACACACACACACACACACACACACACACACACACACACACTTTTATTTCGTCTTAAAAGCATATATATGAATAGACTTTAAAAAGAAATAACGAACGATCGACACACATACACCTGTTTTTCGTCTTAAAAGCATATTATGTGAACAGACTATAAAAGAAATAACGAACGAGGATTGAGTGACTGAGAATTAACATGTACCTGTATTTTTGCACGTCTCCTTGACGTGACGTAAGCACTCAGCCACACTGTCATCCGAGCTGACGTCAAGTGGAAGCACCTTCATACGATCAGTGCTGACGTCACGCAGAGTTTTAGCGCCCTCCCCATCGGGCTGGTAGACAGTGCGATGACACGGCACCCATCGTCATGAAGAACTTTGGCAAGGGCATGACCGAAACCTTTGAAAGGAAAGCGGAATTTTGTTATCTGATTCTGTGACCTGTTAGTTGCCCCCCTCCCGCCCCCCTTCTCTCTCTCTCTGTCTGTGTCTGTGTCTGTCTGTCTGTCTGTCTGTCTGTCTGTCTGTCTGTCTGTCTCTCTCTCTCTCCTCTCTTGCAAGGGCATGATGAAAATCTTTGAAAGGAAAGCAAGCATAATCTGACCGATTCATCTTTCCCTCCCCCCCCCCTCTCTCTCTTGTCTCTCTAACTTTCTATCTATCTATCTATTGTAAGGGCATGATGAAAATCTTTGAAAGGAAAGCAAACATTACGATCCATTGTGACTGACGGATCCATCTCTCTGATGAGCTGACGGATCCATCTCTCTGACTCTCTCTGTCTGTCTGTCTCTGTCTGCCTGCCTCTCTCTCTCTCTCTCCATCTATGCACGATAAGAGTGTTTGCGTATATGCATATCTCCCCCCCCCTCTCTCTTCTCTCTCTCTCTCTCCATTATGCACATAGAGTGCGTAAATGCATCTCTCTCTCTCTCTCTCTCTCTCTCTCTCTCTCTCTCTCTCTCTCTCTCTCTCTCTCTCTCTGTTCATAAGAGTGTTTGCGTATATGCATAGACATGTTTTTGGAGGTGAGGTTGGAAGTAACGATTTTTTTTATTTATTTGTTTTGTCTTCCTTTTGTTTACAGTCATCTCCTTAAAATAAAACCTGGATTTTTAAAAAAAAAAAAGGAGTTCATTATTCTCTCTCTGTCTCTCTGTCTCTGTCTCTGTCTCTGTCTCTGTCTCTCTCTCTCTCAGAGCACTCCATTCTATTCGTGATAAATACATATGCTCAAAATATTATAAAGAACCCTCCTTATTATTTTCACTTTATTGATGTCATCAACTACCACTGAAATTATTCGAAATTTAGTTTTATTTCTACACAAAGCGCTTAAATTTAAAGACAACAATTTTTTTAGACTCTTTTAGAATTAATTCTTCCCAAGGGACCCAAGGGACCCAAGGGACCCAAGAGACCCAAGGCTCGAATGTTGATAGAATGTGTATCTTATGTTCTTTCCGCTTATTTGTTATGCACTTGTACAAAACATTTCAAATTAGAAATACTGTTATTGCCTAGTTAATGTTTATTTGATTGTGAGAATGCATAATTATGTGCATCCCCGTTCTACGGGGCTGTGGCCTATATGAATAAACCATCTGAAGTCTGAACTCTCTCACTCTCTCTCTCTTTGTCTCTCTGTCTCTCTCTTTATCTTTATCTATGTTCATAAGAGTGTTTGTGCATGTGCATAATATGTTTGGAGGCGAAGATGGAAGTTACGATTTTTTTTATATTCATTAGTCTTCCTTTTATTCATAGTCATCTGCGTAAAATAAAACCTGGATCTTTAAAAAAAAAAAAAAAAATTAATTTCTCTCTCTCTCTCTCTCTCTCTCTCTCTCTCTCTCTCTCTCTCTCTCTCTCTTCCCCATCCTATCTCACCCTACCATCACTACCATCTGCATACCTACCCGTGTCACACCCGGTGATAAGGACCGTCTTGTCATGCAGGGACACACAACCAGCTGCGTTCTTCCGCTGTCGTCTGTACACGGGGTACAGAATCAACACGATACCCACACACAGCAGGGTGGGGGTGGTGAGGGCAAAGTACACACCCAGTACCCCCGCCACCACCATGGCGCACTGCAACCCGTACACTGCTTCCCGTGACGACATCAGGTTTTCTGTGCACAGGTTTGTTACAACATGAATGAATGTCTTGACTGCATAGAGTAACAACGTAGTTTGGTAATAGTCAAGCACCTTAGAAATACGCATATGCGTTGTTTTTACTCCTGTCTATTTGGAATATGGTATCTGGTATGTCTTTAGAAGTCCATGTTTTGGTACCTGTTGAGTCTTTGGAAATCAATATTTTCGTACCTGTTGAATTTTCAGAAATCAATATTTTCGTACCTGTTTGGGTTTGCAGAAATCAATATTTTCATACCTATTGAGTTTTCAGAAATCAATATTTTCGTACCTGTTTGGGTTTGCAGAAATCAATATTTTCATACCTATTGAGTTTTCAGAAATCAATATTTTCGTACCTGTCGAGTTTTCAGAAATCAATATTTTCATACTTGTTGAGCCTTCAAAATCAATATGTTCATACTTGTTGAGTCTTCAGAAATCAGTGTTTAAAAAACACTGTGCCGCACCCGGTAGTGGGGTCTTGTAGTTTTGCTAGTTGCCTGCTGTTTTTCAAAACCTCTGCATGTCTTTTGCTTTGTATCACAGCTTTTTTCGACTTTCTGAAGTTCTTCATCAGCTAGTGTTCTGAAACACTTTTATTATTTCTAACAACTTCCTTCCATATGATGGCATCCTTATGTGTTTCCTTCAAGTCACGTTTACAGGACAAAGAAGTAATCCTGGCCTTTTTTCCAATAAGGCAAACTCACAACACAGTAAATCACTTAAGATTTTCCAAGCAACCACTAAGCATAACCAGGCCAGTGCAGTTAAACAACGTGAACTGAATTAAAAGTGCAGGCTCTTCCACATGAACAATTGAAAGAAATATATCTTGTCAGTAGACACAGATCACTGTCTAGTATTTGCCGACAATGAACGGCTTCGAGGTTTGATTGCCTGCCTTAGGAGGTGTAGTGAGGCAATGAAGCTGCCCGCTGCTGCTAAATCAGAGGTCTGACGGAGTGTACCTGCCACTCCATAGCACTGCCGTGGTCTTGCTCTGACTCTGGTGCTGAAGGCTCCAAGGTCTGGCTGGTCGCCGGGCATCCTGATCAGGTGACCAAACCACTTGATCTGCTGTTGTGTGATTTAATGTTTGACAGGAGATGTTCCTGTCACAGGAAGAATTTTTGAGTGTCATTCTAGAATTTGGGGGATGTTTATGAAGAATAACATTTCTATATGAAAATCACACACAAGAAGAAGGAAGGAAACAGACGTGCAGAAGCACACTAAACACACTAGCAAAAACTTTCAAAAGCAGTCCACACAGCATTATGAGTCAATAATAGTTTCTTTAATTAAGCATGCTCAGCTTAAAAAGCATAATCAGTCGTCATCATTCTTATTTACATAAGTCCTAAAACAATTTTACTTTTTTGCCTATCAGCCTTAAAACTCTGTACTGGAATATAAATATCAACGTATCTTCACTACATGTTTCTGGCAGAGACTTGGCACCTCTCTCAAGTTGAGTAGCCTGTCTCCTAGTACAACTGTCGTCTCTGTCTGTCTGTCTGTCTGTCTGTCTGTCTGTCTCTGTCTGTCTGTCCTGTCTGTCTGTCTCTCTCTCACTCTCTCTCTATTGTCTTGTGTTATTTTCCCTTTTCATTTATAGAGGGTGGATCAGAACGTGCTGGGGTTCTGACTCATATTGTCTTAAGCTGACTTCGAGTATGTTATTTTACCTGTGAGTGCTATGAAAGAAAAGTTAACGTGCATAAACACAGGTTAGAACCTGTCCACTGAGAGACAATGAACCTTTCCCTTTCACTGAAGCAATCTTCGAAAACAACCTAATAGAGTTGTGTGTACATCTGGCTTTACTGTTCATGTGTCTCATTTACAGTCTAACATAAGTGTGATTGGCTGTACTGCTATATGTTGTTGATTAATCCTAAGCCTTTAGTCGACAGTCTAGTTTGTCTGGCTTGCCAGGCATTGTCAACATCGTTTCAGACTAAAGTACAGGTATGGGCCTGTTTCTACCTGAGGAGTTTCTGTGATATTTCAACCTTTTTTTTTTTTTTTGATCTCTCCATTTCTAATCATGTCTCTTTTGATATTACCTGGCGCTCTTTTGAGGCATCTCATCTCACGGGTTGTGATCTTTCTCTCAAGGATTTGTCCAGGTCCAGGTCTGGCGCTGGTACGTTAATGTGGGTAGGGAGATTGTACTGATGTACCTGTCTTTTATTTCCATAGATATATTTTGATGATCATGGACAACACTGTCCTTCATTTTCTCAAAGACAAACAGAACAATTTTCAGGAGATTAGAGACACTTCGTTTTTTGCAAGAAATGAAAAGATTGTGTATGCCCACAAGGCATACATTTATTTCCTTTTTAATGTTTTTGTTTGTCTGATGGGTGAATCCGACATTCGGTGTTTTCTTTTACTCTTCTAGATCTGCATGTCTCTTGTTTTTGTTGCACTGAGAAGATTTTGTCAACTGTAGATAAATGAGATCTTTTCTCACACTGAAACTAAAGATAACCTAGTTTTGCAAGTATCTGAAATAATTTATGTTTCACTGAGGTGAACTCGGTTAAATAGCTTGCTATACCGCTAGTCATGTTCATAAATGGCAAATCCTAATGGCTGTCATTTTTCCTTCTGTCTTTTTAGTTTTTGCATAAAGTGTTACCATTGTGCCACATCTTAAGTCCTGCAGTTAGCTGCTGCACCTGCCTACCAAGCAAAGTCGGAGTTCACGCATTGGTCTTAGTCGCAGAGAAATACAACTGCAAGACAAAAAAAACAAACAAACAAACTTTCATATCATATGATTCACACAAAAATTGAATAATAAACAATTCACCTAGTAATACAGTTAGGGGTGGGGATAAAAGGGCTATTGGCTTGGTGGTTAGATAGCTTGTCTCAAAGGGTTCAATCTTTGCTTGAGAGAGAGACAGACAGAGAGAAGAGACACACACACAGAGAAAGACAGACAGAGAGACAGACAGAGAGAAAGAGAGAGAGAGAGAGAGGTTTTCTGACGCTAGTCTTTCGGGTGAGACAATGAACGAAGGTCCAGTGTGCATTACACAAGTAGCACTTGAAAAAGACCTATTCACGGCGAAAATCCGGAGCATATCCACTTTATAGGTATTAACACACACGCACATGCACACGCACATGCACACTCACGTGCGTACGCACACGCGCTCACACACACACACACACACACACACACACACACACACACCACAGATGCATGGCACCATAACACTGGGACGTGCTTTCGCAAGGTAAAATAAGAATACTTCTGTATCTAACAAGCGAAAATTCCATTGTAACGAAAAGGTAAACGCTTCGTGGTTGTAGAATTAGCGTAAAACCTTAGATTTGTCAGATAACAGTGTCGCTGATTTCTTACCTTCAAAAGCAACACCGTGAGTTGTCCAACTGACGTATCTCACAAACCTGTGTGGCACACTTTCAACCCTCCACCAGTTCTCTACTGGCCTCTCTGGTGTGCAAGCAGCTGAAGGAATGAACGCAGACACTCAACCAATTGTCAGCAGTCTGTTGTGAGTGACAGATTTAAAAATAAACACAGCGCATCACATCAAGGTGGCAGCACCGTAAAGCGTTAGCATTAAATTTAAACAACGAGGATTGTTTGCACGCTTTTCTATATCCACTTGCGTAGCAAAGAAAATTAATACCATAGGCACTTGCTGCGGTTGTGAGTTACATGATTTTGTATCAAAACAGTTCTGTTGTTGTAGAGAGGCTTCGTTGGCGCAGAGCTCTAGCACCTGTCTTCCTGTGTTATAACACAGATTCGAGTCTGACTTTGGAAACACTTCAGTACAGCCAGCTGTGAATGGGTACTTGACCCTATTCGAGGTTGGGGAAGGTACAGTAGTGACGGAGAAAACGTGGGCATCCCCTCCCTCATAACGCTGGCCCAGAGAAAATTTGAGGATGTTACCACTGTTGTGACTTTTATTGCTGTAATTTTGGATGACTTACCTCTGTGTTGTAGTTGTTATTGCTGTAATTTTGGATGATTTATTTTTGCTATTGTTGTTATTGCTATTATTGTGGTTGGAATGTCTTATGTTTGATGTTGTTGTTGCTACTGCTGTAATTTTGGATGATTTATCTGTGTTGTTGTTATTGCTTCGTTTTATGAATGGAAATGAATGAATGAGCAGATCGGTAAAATAAACAAGTGATTAAGACGACAGGTGTCCAATCGGAAGGTCTGAGTTCGAACCTGTTTAGATACTGCCTGGTGGATAAAAGGTGATTTTTTTTTTATGATCTAGGTCAGCGTATGGTTGCGAAGCCTGGACACTAAGAAAACACACAGAAAAATCAGTGCAGCAGAAATGTGGCTCTATAGTCGACTTCTCAGAGTCACATGGATATACGAAAGAACTAACGATAGCGTGTTAAAAGAACTGAAAGTCAGGCGTCAGCTGCTGACGGAGATCAACAAAAGAAAGCTGAAATACGTAGGCCATGCGATCAGAAACACCAAAACAGATCTGATGTAAACGGTCTGCAGGGAAAGTTGAGGCGAGGAGAAGAAAGGGGACGACCGCACACCTCTTATTTCAACAACATCGCTGAAGTCTGTGGTCTGGAGATCCAGGAGGTCGCCCACAGATATCTTAATCGTGTTACCTGGAGAAAACTTGTGATATCGAGCATGGTTCCTACCGCCGATCCCGGCGAGGGAGAGAGATGGGATGAGATGATGAGGTCAACGTATTGCAGAACTGTTTGTGCTTGAACACACCCACTCTCCCGTGTTTAGATGCACGCACAGCATCAGATACGCATAATAATGATCCTGTATGGATGTCAGTGTCTGATGGTTTATTGGACACATGGAAACACCCAGAATGCACACCTACCCAAGACGGACTACGCTAAATGAGCAGCGATATGATGCCTGCACAGAAGTGGGTAAAACATCTTGTATGTACATATTCAGGAAAACATACTTTAGAACGAATGAAAAAAAAAAAGAAAGAAAAGAAATGTTGTGCCTTCCCATGTGCTGTGTTCTGTTGTGTTTGTGTTCGTGCGTGCGTGTGTGTGTGTGTGTGTGTTTTTGTTTGTTTGTTTGTTTGTGTGTGTGAGTGTGTGTGTGAGTGTGTGTGTGTGTGCGCGCGCGCGCATGCGTGTGTGCACGTTGTTTTCTACACACTGTGCAGGCGGTCTGTTGAAACACATTCTGCATACTCCATCTTCGGTGGATGAACACGCTAGGTGCTTTCACGTTTCCGCAGGCGAACATATACTAACATGACTTACAAAATCTTTAATGTGCGTGTTTGGTATTCTGCGCGCGTTTACACATGAAAACTCATGCAGGCGGCCTCCATGATTCAGGCTACAGACTGTGACTGCAGACAAGTTGTCTTCTTGTCTGACGCCCTCTCCGTGCTGCAGGCATGCCAGAACAACACGCTTCCCCTCCTGTCTAGAGCTCTGCACCAGGTTGCCACAACCAGAAGAGCAGTTCTGCAGCGGATTCCAGCCCACTGCGGAGTCTCCGGGAATGAGCGAGCTGATACCCTTGCTAAGGAGGGAGCCAGAGAAGAACAACCTTACAACAGCGTCAGCTACAGTGAGAAGAGGAGCATCATCAGGGCGCTTTCCATGCCGAGACGACACAGGGATGACTATTACCTGTTGTCTAGAAAGCAGCATATTGTCCTGGTGAGGTTGCGCACTGGTCACAATAGGTTGAACAGCCACATGTACCGCAAACTGAAGCTGGCGCCCTTCCCAACCTGTCCCTGCGGTCAAGAAGACCAAACCACGGAGCATATACTCCAAAGACGTCCCCTTCACCAGGTGGCAAGACAGGACGTGTGGCCGACAGACACTCCGCTGACAACCAAAACTCCATGGCTGCAGACCGGAGCTGGAAAAGACGGCTGCATTCATCGCCCGGACTCAGATGATTGTGTAGCAGCGTAGGCCAAGAAGAACAAGTACACATGAAAAGGAATCCAAAACAAGTGTGACTGCCCGCGCTCAAGCAAACAAGACAGGCGCAGATTTTTTGCCAACTGGCCTTTATCGATCTTTTTCTTCTAGTTTTTGTATTTGGTGTTTGTTCGTTTGTGGTCTTACATTTAAGCTTGACAAAGGCCAGTTAGCCGAAAATTTCCGCCTGTCTTGTCTGGTTGTATTAAATACGCGTTCTGATTTTATTTTCGTGTTTTTCTGGTTCTTACATGAAAAGGAATTGAAGCACAAACAGGACTGCACATATGTTGGTTTTGGAGATGAATGAAAATAATTCCACCCTTTCCCCAGCAGGTAGGAGATACCCAGGCAGGATCGAACTCAGACTGTTAAAAGTTCGTTGTTTTACCCACTTGACTCTCACGCCTGTGTGTCCATTATTTATATACACGATCGTTATGTTGGATTATGTTTTATGTTCCTGCTGCTGCTGTGTTGAAGGTAAGGCTTTAACGCTTGGTGATGGTGGTGATGGCGATGATGGCGAATCATAGTGCGTGTGTTTGTGTGTGTGTGTGTGTGTATGTGTATGTGTGTGTGTGAATGTGTGTGTGCGCGTCTGTGTGTGTGTGTGTGAGTGCATGTCCGTGTGTCTGCGTGTGTGTGAGTGTGTCTGTGCGTGTGTGTGTGTGTATGTGTCTGTGCGTGTCTGTGTATGTATGAGCCCATGTGTCTGCGTGTGTGTGTGTGTTTGTGTGTGTTTGTGTTGTGTGTGTGTGTGTGTGTGTGTGTGTGTGTGTGTGTGTGTGTGTGTCAGTGCGTGTGTTTGAAGTAGTCTTACCTGAATAAGAAATAAGCATTTGCCTTGACAACAAGCGCCTCTGCCATGAAGGATTTTTTTTATCTGACCATGACCCGAACATGTGTATTGCTCTTGATAAGAGAATGATCTGTAAGTACACTATCAGAAAAGCTGTGCGAAAACTTCACTGATCCTACTATACGTACAGCAATACTGTAGTGATCCTCAACATTGGCTGAAGCGAATAAGATACTAGTGCTTGTCGTTTTCTATAGTGTGTTTACGTTTGTGGGTGAACGTACGTGCGTTTATTTGTGATTGTGTGTTCGTGTTTCTTTCGCCAATGCATGTTTCGCCCATCTTTTGATCTCCAAACTTGCACCTCCTCTTCCATGATCGGGTCGGCAAGACCATTTGGCAGACAGAAAGAAAGAAAGGCAGAAAAACTGAAAAAAACAAACATCTCTGAAATGAACAAAAGAGAGTGTGTAGGTGAAACGCACACAGGCAAAACGTGGTGCACTTTCGATTGTGTCACTAGTGTTAAGACTTTGCAGTTCAATCATCGAGTTTGAATTTTGGAAGAATAACCTGAAATTAAGTGTTGTGGTAAAGGTTTTCTTTCTTTCTTTGTATGCTTGTTTTCAATTTGGAAACAGTTACCTTAACACTAGATGGAACAAGGTTCACTCAGTCCTAAACCATAGGGATTCCTTATTTGTACGTTAAAATTACAGCTTCCCCAAAACCACAGACACACACAACTGATATGAATATTAATACATGATCATAACATATTATCATCATCACCATGTGCCCTGCCGCATGGCGCTGAAGATCATGGCCCTCCATATGTATCTATCCCTTGCTGCCGCAAGCACATCTTCCACCCTCTCTGTCCTCAGCTACCCTGCATGCATGTCCGTCCAATATTTTCTCCCTGGGTCTACCTGGTGCTTTCTTTCCTCCAGCTTTCCTGTTGTGACCAGGTGCTCTAATTCTGTAAATGTTGCCTGTCTTTTCCTAACCTTTCTTATCAACGATCTTCAATTATCAGCGTAAACAGAAAGCCAGTACACACAGTATCATGTCTTCACTTGAAATGATACAGACTGACAAAGACAAACTCAGACAGACTAGTTTTTTTGCTCAATTATTTATTTTCAAAATAGCAAAACAGGAACAGCAAATCATAAAACTCTGGATTTTTTCATGACCAAAATTGTAATACAAATTAGCTTGGTTTTATCTACACTTTTTACATATTTAGTGTTGTAAAACTGTCAAATTTTCAATTTTTACATGAAGACTTTAGAATGGCTGGTACACTTTCACCAAGCAAAAACCTTTCAAATTTTAAATCAAATCGAAGCCAACGGCCCAGGAAATAGACTATGGCATCAGTATAATGGCTGAAGAGTCTTTGATGTACAACTCTTCTACTAAAATTCAAATCAAACAAAGCTAGCCAGTCACCTGTGTCTGTCAGACTTGATGGCCAATGACACGAAAATGAAAAAGGAATTTGAAAACATCAAAAAAGTCAGTTTTTTTCTGTATCAGTATATGTTCTTCCCGTTTTCATTACTTCAGTAAAAACTGTCTTGTCAAATATTGTAACACTCTAAAGAAGAAACAGCTGACTGCATTTCTCTCCAGAAAATTCTCCAAATATGTCTGCCTACATTTTTACTGCTGAAGCTCTCCAAACTGCAATCTAGCACACTATGTCAGATTCTGGGTGACAAATGGACTAACTGTTCAGGCAACTACAATGTAAATAAATCTCACAGTCACTACCTGTCACTAAAACTAATCACTGCTTGATAAAATGTTGTCAAAAAAAACAAAAAACAAAAAAACAAAAAAAACCACCACCAATAACATGCATCTGATGTCACATTCTTCCAAGCTGAATCTTGAGCATCGGACAATTTAACAAAAACACAATAACAATGATGGAGATAATCCCAATGTAGTGATCAGTTATATGATTTTAAGTCACTCACATCTCTACTCAACAGTGGGTGCATGAACTTTTCTAGCATGTACTCTAGGGTGAATCCTTTGTGCGCGCGCCCCACACACACACACACACACACACACATCATTCACCCAACCTGATATGACAACACACACACACACACACAATCACTCACCCAACCTGATATGACACACAACACAGCCAAGAGCACCAAAAGCTACAAAAAAAACAGTTTGGCAAGTTACCAAATCCTTGTACACTCAAGCAAACTATATCAAATGTGCACTTGATAGCAAATGAGATTCTGTGTCTCCATTTGTTTTTAAACGAGGACATCGATTCAGACAAACCCGCAGCGTTTGTGCATTTCTTCTTGCTGTTCACAAATCTCGTCAGATAGTTAGATACATAGATAGTCCACAACTGAAAAAGATCAATGATGATTTTTCAATTGTTTATGAATGGATCTTCACTAAATCTACACCATGCATCTGACCCTGCAGGAAGTTGTATGTGACTGAATATGAACGATCTTTGTAGTCGTGGGAAGGTAGGCATAACAGCCGAGTGGTTTAGGGATCAGATTTCTAATCAGATTTGAGTTTAACCCTGCACTGTAGCGACTGGTGTTAAGAGGGAGGAGATTCTCCCAGGTCAACATAATGAGCATATCTGTTACTGTTACTGTCTCAACCCCCTTGTGTGTACATACAAAGTGAACATAAAATAAGTGCATTACAGATACTAGGTCCTATAAGCCATTTTGATGTTCTGTGGCTAATGGAAACACGAAAATACCTTTCATACACCCCCAGTTCATCACCCGTCTTCCCATTTCAAGACCTTACCAGTGCGTACAGTTTCACACAGACTCAAGGAGTCTGCCTGATACTGCCAACAGATATAGGTGCAACACACATGAAACTGTCCTAGTTAGTGAATCCTTTTTGAACAAACTCCAAACTTAGATAAATAACAATCAATCATCAAGTACTTCTTTGCTGTTATATCAACAAATTTTAACCAAATTTTACCAGAAATATTTAGCCAGCTACACGTCCTGAGACAGCTTAGTTTTCAAGGTGATAATCATGCAAAACATGAGGAAAAAAGGTGATGGTACGGCTAGCTTGGCCTCATCCACCTTATCCCCTTACCCTTAAAATCCATATTTCTAAAAATGAAGTCATCACAATACCACAAAAAACGTAACGAATATGAGAACCTCTAGAATGGCCGATGCTTCCTATCAACCAGACAGCTACAATGACATTACCACTGACACAGATAAATGAACTATTATGAGACAGAAGCATTATTACAAAAGCTGCTTTAATTTAACCCTTTGACTCCCACGCCCTGTCCACCAACTGCAAAAACTTAACCTTTTGATTCCCTCACCCTATCCAACAGCTTCGTGCAGGAAGCTGGTGGATAGGTGAGGGAATGAAAGGGTTACATTTTTCCTTTGCTAGCATGGTTGACAATGAAGGATGCTGGTGGACAGGATGTGGGAGTCAAAGAGTTAACCCTTTAACTCTTTGCTCCCGCACCCTATCCATCAACTGCAAAACCTTCACTTTTCGATTCCCTCAACCTATCCAACAGCTTCCTGCAGGAAGCTGGTGGATAGGGTGAGGAAATCAAAGGGTTAAGTTTTTGCTTTGCTAGCATGGTTGACAATGAAGATGCAGGATCCAGGAGTCAAACAGTTAAGGGTAAAGACAATCTCATTAAAATAACAGCACCTGATAAAAAATACAGTCTGATCATGAAGAAATATATACCCTCACTCTCCATAGTATCTTATGCAGCATAGCTGGCTATGCCATATACTTTTTGTGATCAACCCAGTTTCACCGTTCACTTTGAAAAAATGAGACAGCAGAAAGTATAATAAAAATTTCAATTTAAAATTTATCTCACACTCACATTTATGTATATACATATACAAGTAACCAAGTAGGCTACGTGCATGCACATGCACACACATACACCAGTAACACCAACACCATTTTATAAATCTATTGATTTAGAAAAAAAAAAAGAATACCAGTTTACTGAAGATCATTTTATTTTCGAAACAGCTACTACCAAAACAAAACAAAACAAAAACACAGACAGAACAAAACACAAGGGTGACCCTGCACTATGGTAATATACACTCTTTGATGGAAAGCAGCCCTGATTTCATATGGAAAATCAATTGTGATGAAAAAGAAACAAAATACAATTAATACGACAGAAAAAACAGACATGCACAAAATCATCTCCAAAGAGTTCAAAAATGAAAACTACATGTACAAATATAACATGTCCATACAAACTTCCAAGCAAGCATGACCTGTCTAATCAACTCAACTTTAAGTGAATAATTAATAAACACATAAACACGCAGGAAATAAATATTGCAAAGCATGGATAAAGTAGCAGTACATTATTTCCTTTGTTTTTAACGAGAAAAAAAATGAGATCTTGAAATCTGAGCACCAAGTCTATACAAGGATATTTCTCAAATTTGTGTGTGTGTGTGTGTGTGTGTGTGTGTGTGTGTGTGTGTGTGTGTGTGTGTGGTGTGTGGTGTGGTGTGGTGTGTGTGTGTGTGTGTGTATGTGTGTGTGTGTGTGTTGTGTGTGTGTGTGTGTGTGTGTGTGTGTGTGTGTGTGTGTGTGTGTGTGTGTGTGTGTGTGTGTGTGTGTGTGTGTGTGTGGTGTGTGTGTGTGTTTATGTTTCTGACTGTATATGAAAAACTTGTATAATTTACTTCTATACATTTTTCTTCTCTGTATAACATTCAAACTAAAGTAGCATTAGTATACTGCAGTAATATTTTGACATAGCAACACCTACCTTCCCCCTTTCGTCTTTTTTTCCAATAGAAAGTGTAATAAGCATAGTTTGACATGGATTGTTACAGCTATACAAATGTACTTATTACTATAACTTATTATGACACTTTTTGTGAATGACAGCCATTATAATTTTTTTTTAACTACTTCAAAATTCTTTAGCTGGAAGAGGCCTGACCTACATGATTGTAACTCGTACAAATACATTTTAAGTGCATACTCACATTATAAACAAGGGAAAAACATAATCCACATCACAGTGAAAACCTGAGACATTTATTGGCATCAGATATCAAAGTGTGCGCACGTGCACGCACACACACACGCACACACACACATGCACTGCACAGACACACACACACACATGCCCAAGCACGCACACACACACACACACACACACACACACACACACACACACACACACACACACACACACACACACACACACACACACACACGTGCACAAAAAAGTTATCCTCACAGCGTTAAGCTGATGAATGCAGACATATACACAAAGAAAATTCTGCTTGTTTTTTTTTTCTCTTGATATATTTACAAATTTTGTAAACAGAGTTGCTGATGCCTGTCTGTCTGTCTACAGCATAGACTCTAAGCATACAGAAGCATTAAATCAAACTGCATTTTAAAAAAAATCTTTCGTCCATACCAAAAACAAACAAACACATGAAAGGTATGGGTTCATCAGATCCATAAACTCTTTGACTTGCTCAGCCTATCAACTGGCTTCCACAAGTTCGCTGCAAGAAGCAAATGGATGTGGCTGACAGAGGCAAAGTGTTAAACTGCGAAGATGTGCTGCATATTATGTACATATACCCTCACAACCGAGAGATAGGCCTGGCTGATGGAGATTCATATCCTGAACCAAGCGGCCATGAGGTATACCGTATACATAACTAGCACAACCCAGAATGTATCATGTTCAGATCTACGATATGTTTACATCACCTCAGCCAGATGATGCACAGTCTTTACACCATTTCCACTGGATGTACAGTCTCTTTACAGCACCATCATACCTAGCTCAAAATCTCATCAGATGAAACTTGGATAACATAACATATTTTACAAGAATACTTTTACAAAGCTTGCTGCATCTACAACAAAAGTACAAGACCTGTGACAATTTAAAATCTGAATAAGTTTCTGTGTTTGCAATACTAAGAACAATCAATATGAAGGAAGCTGGTGGATAAAAGAACGAATGAAAGGGTTTAAAAATGAACAGAGTGAGGTAGAGAAAGAATTTAAAGAAAAAGGTGAGGAGGGGAGGGGACAGAGGAGGATATCTCCAACACCACTGGCAACTTTCTTTTGTAAGAAATGAAGAATATTGAGAGAAAATGTGCATTGCTACCATAAAAGTTGAGAAAAAAAGGGGATTGGAAGACAGGAGAGGTACTACTAAGAATGTCCGAGGATCTTGCTCATGAGACTGTTGACCACGCCCATGGTCTGGTCCTGGATGATGACAATATCAAAGCTGTTCTTGTACTGCTCCAGGTTCTCCTCCACCTGCACAACACCAGTTTGAACAGGATTAACCCTTTGATTCCCGCACCCTGTCCATCAGATCCTGCATTGACAGCCATGATAGCAAAGCAAAAACTTAACCCTTTGATTCCCTCACCCTATCCACCAGCTTCCTGTTGGAAGCTGGTGGATAGAGTGAGGGAGTCAAAGGGTTAAGTTTTTGCAGTTGGTGGATAGGGTGCGGGTGTCAAAGGGTTAAAATATAATTCTGTGATATGAGCAGTTATTCCACGGATAGCTATTCTCTACCCTGCCACGAAAGTCATCATAGTCCATTTTTGAAGTCTGCATGCTGAGTATTCTCACATTGCAATAAGCCAAGGGCCACTGACAAGGGTTTACAGATTCTTTCAACATGTTTTTTGTCTTTCAACATATGTATTTTTTGTTGTCATTTTCTTTTATTTGCTATTCCAACTTATGCATTGCCTCAGCAGCACTGATATGACACCACTAATACTGGCTCTACAACACACCACCAGGTCCAGGTTCATTAACTTAAAATCTTTGAGCCAGGAAGCCCATGGGAGTCAGCAATTTCAAGTGGCCATGGGGCCATCCCCCAGATGAGACCCTGCACGTCAGTGAATTCAACAGAGCCTACCTTGATCCAACTTTCTAAGAATCTAGCTACTAAGCCCTCTACTTAATGACAGTAATCACTCTGTCACATAGCATGACCAAGTGAGAGACCCCTCGAAAAAGAAAACCACAATCATGGCCCTTCAGTGTCAACCCCATGAACCACTAACATCAAAGACCCCAACAACAATTCACCTCAGGCGTGGAAGTGGTAAAGAAAGTGGATAATGCGGTCACCACAAGATCAGGACCACAGAATCTTGGGACAATTTTCACAATGCTAATAATGGATGATTTCATGATAATGGGGTCGATGATCATGATGCTATGGAGTTCCATCTAAGATTGAGACTGCATGACAGGGCTGTAGTCCACTTGTTTACTATCATAATATGTCCTGTCATCAATCAGACCTGAGAGATAAAGACACCTGCAAAGTTGGTCAGGAAATTTTACCAACACTTCTTACCAAGAGGATGAGATTCCACTGTGTGGTCCCAGTCTTCCACAAAAGCCCATAGCACACAAAGCTCTGGGTAGGAGATGATCAAGGCAGAAATACCCCACAATAAGTTTTTGAGATCTCTACCTCCCCATTCTCTAATTACCATAAGAACAACTTCAATAATAATAATAACATATCAAGAAAAAGTACTAATTAAAAGATCACAGTCATACTGAGACCAAGGACTCACAATCATTTACAAGCTGAAAACACGTTGAACGCTGTCAAGTTAGCATTTTCAATTACAATTATTTCCTAGCCATAGAACTATACTAGGCTCAAATCCAGATGACATTCACATTAATGCAAATCCGAGTATGTTGACCATGCTTACTAACCAACATAGCAGGTGCCTACAATCCCAAACCCAGCTGCAAGTGGATGAAATATATCTGTGATAGTAAGCACGCAATGCAGTCCTATCACACAGCTGGTATGAAATATATCTGTGATAGTAAACACGCAAGGCAGTCCTATCACACAGCTGGATGAAATATATCTGTGATAGTAAGCAAGCAATGCAGTCCTATCACACAGCTGGATGAAATATATCTGTGATAGTAAGCAATGCAAGGCAGTCCTATCACACAGCTGGTATGAAATATATCTGTGATAGTAAGCATGCAAGGCAGTCCTATCACACAGCTGGATGAAATATATCTGTGATAGTAAGCAAGCAATGCAGTCCTATCACACAGCTGGATGAAATATATCTGTGATAGTAAGCAAGCAAGGCAGTCCTATCACACAGCTGGATGAAATATATCTGTGATAGTAAACACGCAAGGCAGTCCTATCACACAGCTGGATGAAATATATCTGTGATAGTAAGCAAGCAAGGCAGTCCTATCACACAGCTGGATGAAATATATCTGTGATAGTAAGCAAGCAAGGCAGTCCTATCACACAGCTGGTATGAAATATATCTGTGATAGTAAACATGCAAGGCAGTCCTATCACACAGCTGGTATGAAATATATCTGTGATAGTAAACACGCAAGGCAGTCCTATCACACAGCTGGATGAAATATATCTGTGATAGTAAACACGCAAGGCAGTCCTATCACACAGCTGGTATGAAATATATCTGTGATAGTAAACACGCAAGGCAGTCCTATCACACAGCTGGTATGAAATATATCTGTGATAGTAAACACGCAAGGCAGTCCTATCACACAGCTGGATGAAATATATCTGTGATAGTAAACACGCAAGGCAGTCCTATCACACAGCTGGTATGAAATATATCTGTGATAGTAAACACGCAAGGCAGTCCTATCACACAGCTGGTATGAAATATATCTGTGATAGTAAACACGCAAGGCAGTCCTATCACACAGCTGGATGAAATATATCTGTGATAGTAAACACGCAAGGCAGTCCTATCACACAGCTGGTATGAAATATATCTGTGATAGTAAACACGCAAGGCAGTCCTATCACACAGCTGGATGAAATATATCTGTGATAGTAAACACGCAAGGCAGTCCTATCACACAGCTGGTATGAAATATATCTGTGATAGTAAGCACGCAAGGCAGTCCTATCACACAGCTGGTATGAAATATATCTGTGATAGTAAGCACGCAATGCAGTCCTATCACACAGCTGGATGAAATATATCTGTGATAGTAAACACGCAAGGCAGTCCTATCACACAGCTGGTATGAAATATATCTGTGATAGTAAGCACGCAAGGCAGTCCTATCACACAGCTGGTATGAAATATATCTGTGATAGTAAGCAAGCAATGCAGTCCTATCACACAGCTGGTATGAAATATATCTGTGATAGTAAGCACGCAAGGCAGTCCTATCACACAGCTGGTATGAAATATATCTGTGATAGTAAGCACACAATGCAGTCCTATCACACAGCTGGATGAAATATATCTGTGATAGTAAGCACGCAATGCAGTCCTATCACACAGCTGGTATGAAATATATCTGTGATAGTAAGCACGCAAGGCAGTCCTATCACACAGCTGGTATGAAATATATCTGTGATAGTAAGCACGCAATGCAGTCCTATCACACAGCTGGATGAAATATATCTGTGATAGTAAGCACGCAATGCAGTCCTATCACACAGCTGGATGAAATATATCTGTGATAGTAAGCAAGCAATGCAGTCCTATCACACAGCTGGATGAAATATATCTGTGATAGTAAGCAAGCAATGCAGTCCTATCACACAGCTGGATGAAATATATCTGTGATAGTAAGCATGCAATGCAGTCATATCAAACAGTTTAAGCACAATGTATGAACTGCTACAATGTGCACATCATTATCTACCATCCTTTTTATATATCATTGTATTATCAAAATCACCCCTGACCCAACATCATTATTTTTTCATGTGAAAAAAAGTGGAAACTGCTACCTATTTTTATCAACAACAAAATTAATTGATTTTTTTTAATAAACAGTAAACACACATATAGACAAACATTAAGAATCACCATACACAGCAATGTAAACTGCTACATCTTCAATACATCATTATCTATCATGCTACAGCTG
>CM060306.1:96757116-96839616 GCA_030674185.1 Monoplex corrugatus | reverse complement strand
GCAGGCGAGTACGAGTTTTCGAACAAAGTAAATCGCGACGGCTGCGTTTAACTGCGGCTGAAGTGATTGAAGTGCTTCAGACTGAAGGATTGGACATCGAGGAGTATGATGAGGGTAATGGTGAAAGTGTATCAAGTGATGGAAGCTGCCAGCAAGGAGGAACTGACAGTGACCCAGTTTCAGACGACAGTGAAGTGGAAGAGGGAGGTGGGCGTACACGTCACGAGAGGCGAGCGGTCAGCGGGTCAAGCACAGTGAGTCGCATGTCTGATGGAGGTTTCATTCACTTTCCTATGCATGACTGGCATGAAGATTTTAGTTTTTCTCCCACTCTGCCTCTGTTCTCTGGCCCTTGTGGCCTGCACGTCCCAGTTCAGTGCCACGCCCCCTTTGATTTCTTGAATCAGTTTGTGATGGAAGACTTTCTAAATTCCATTGTCATAACAGAAGGCATAAGAGAACTGAGTGGCAAACAGAATGAGCACTTCTCCTGACCTTCTCACCTTTGACTGTGTGTTCACGGAGCTGATCAGAGTGTGTGACTGTACAGTGATCTTGACCACAAAATTTGGGGTATATTCAACATGGCACATGACGAAGAAATATTCAAGGAAGAACTTCAATAGTTTGGCATGAACTAACCCAGCATGTAAATATTCAGATCTGAAAGTTTTATTTTGATCCTTTATGTTTTGTATTTTTTGTGATTTTTTTCCTAACCCTTCAAAATGGGCCGTACCTGGGGAAACGCAAGGGGAAAAACTCTCCGTACCGAGTGAGTTAAATGTCTTCGCTGCAACTGTGATTCTTGCGCAGACTTCTTTCTCAAAAAGATGCTGTTTCCCAGATATTCAAACTTTTCTACTTCCAGTTCCTGGTATGTCCAGCATGAACTGAATGAAGAACCTTACTGCATTACCAAGCAGCAGATAACAGGATGCAGGATTCATTTCTGCTGATATGGTCATCCAGAAACACTCAATTTTGAACCTAACTGTTTTCATCAACAAAACAATAAAAGTAAGCACTACAAAGGGTTGTCGAAACAAATTCATTATAACAAGGCCAGATCTGATAAGCTGTGAATGTTTCCGTACTGAAAATTAACAGCTGGCATCTTCAAAAAACAAACAAACACCAGGATGCATGTGTGAACAAGAACAAAAAAACCCTGCTCACCTCTTTTTTAAACTGCTCAGACATGAACTGACTGTCTTCCAACACGCCTGTTACAAAACATCATTTTACATTATGTACATTAAAAACAGTAACATCTACAATTAAATTATAACAATAAATATCTTAAGAGAAGCATAAACGATCACAATGTTTCAATTTCAAGCACAGAAAGTTAACACACTGCAGGCTATCTGGTTCTTACGGCTCAGCCAAAGACTCAAGACCCGATGTCTATATGAAAATTTTTTTTCCTGAATTCTGTACCAGCCTGCAACATAAAAACTGGCTAGTTTACTGTCCATCTTAATGGTTCAATCATTCTGGTGGTGTTGATCTAGAGCTTCATAGATACCTTCCTTACCCCTCCCCTTTCCCTATTTTAAAACCTTGTCAGAGCACTGGCTTAAGAAGTCTGCAGATAATCATGGCAGATTTGGGCAGAGCACATACAGAATTATCCACATACATTGAATCCTTCTTCAACAAATTTCAAACCCCAAACTACCATGCTGCATCACTTGAACAAAACAAAAATTTTTCACTGACGTAAAAATCAACATGAAAAATCATATCATCAATGGTATACTTTTTGGCGCACATAATATGGCACTGCCCCTGTATGAAGCTTTCAACAAAATCCCCTGTCTACAAAATGCAGAACTACAACCACAATGTCCAATCTGGCTATTAGTTGTATCACTTTTTTTTTTTCACTTTTTTTTTTCACTCATTGATCAAAGGTAAAGGTGAAGGTTGTCCCATAACCCTAGGCTGTACACAACTGGGATGGTAAAGGCCTTAACTTTTTCACTGAGACTAGCATCATATGGGTGTTGCTATCTTTACACTAGCATCGTACAGGTGTTGCCTATCTTCTTTCCCTTGCTGTTGTTCTATCTTTCCCAACCTTGAACAGGGGTATGTTCCTATTCACAGCTGTGCAGACCGAAATCGCATGCACAAAGTTATTTCTCATGTCAGTGTCATACTTGTGAAAAACAAAGGCAAGACCAATCCTTTTCATTCTTATTTTTTTCATTGCTTGTTCTGTTTGGAGGTGTTGTTTGTTGTGTTGTTAATGTTTTGGTTCACTGGGTTTGTTTTTTTTCATATAGCTGCTGTTGTTGTTTTTATCTTTCATCTGTATATATGCGTGTGATTGGTTGGTTGGTTTCTTTGTTATTGTTGTTGTTGTTGTTGCTTTTAGCTGTCCCACCTTCTATGATTTCAGTGGCTTCACAGCCTGCGACATTTCTTTCACAATGCTATCATGATGCATGACTCCATGAGAATGAGATCAAAATGACAATGCAATATAGTTCCATTCTGGATTGAACCTGCATGACAGGGCTTAGTCTATACTCCCTTTTGTAATGTCCCTAGCATCAACCAGCCTGGAGAGATACAAGCACCTGCATTACTGATCATGAAATTTTAAGCAAACCCTCTCAATGAAGCAACCATGAAGTAGATGAGAATTGACTGTGTGGTGGGAGTTTCCCCTATCCTCTCCATCTTCTCCCAAGTCCTCTTGGAAAATACAACAGTGATTATGACTTGACTAATGGGACCACTTCAACACAGTGACTGATGTCTGTAATATTTGTTTCTTTATCTGTTCACTTGTATGAAGATTTGTGTTTCTATCACTATCACCAAAGATTTTTCAATGAGTTTATGAAGAAACTAATTAGTAAGGTTAAGGACAGAACTCTTAATCATATCCATGTAAAATTACAGAGTTTGCATGGTTGACTGGCGATTCTTTCCTTTTTCTAAAGCATCCTAACTAAAATGTTTTAATTTTTATAAAGGTCTTCTTTAACTGCAAAAATAAGTTTTCAAAATAAATTTTGCAAACAATGATCATCTTAAAAAGCAAAATCTTTTATGGTATCTCATACCATGAGTTGTCGAGCAGACTTGTCCATTGTGCGCATATTTGGACAGGGTACGATCAAAATCTGCAACCACCTGTAACATGCAACACACAACTTGAACAATGGCATTATCATAATGTAACCATACAAGCTAAACTATACAAAACAAAAATAAAGCATTCAGCTCATTCCTTCTTTTCTTTTTAATCTATTGCTGAGTCACTCAAACAACTCTTCTACTTCAAACCAATTCACTCAGACAAGAGTACTGTCCACTTATGATGCATCAGAATATGTGACCACCAGTATACAATGAGTACTAGAAGATTTGATAGTTTTGGAAATCTACAGTTCTTTTTCTGATCATTTTGATATATAACCGAATGTCACAAGGTAAAAAATGCGCACAACCAGCTGCTTGAAATGACAGAGCCCCCAAACAGTTGTTTTTTTTAATGGGAATGGCGTACTATATCCAACCTCATGCCACTCTTGCTGATGACTTTACGGAATATTTTCCATTCTGGAAGACCTGCTGAACACTTCCAGACAGCTGCTTCACCCAGTAGATTGTGCTTCCAAGCTCTGGATGTCACAGATTTTCCTGGCCACATTCTGCTGCCTCCTAATGTACACAATATTGCTGGAGTTTCTGGTGGGGTGGTTTTACTCCTGACAGTATGAATAATTTATGCAATTCTTTAAGCATTTGATTGTGCCTCCATGAGTACTTTCCTTGGCTTAGCAGTACTTTGCATGAGCTCAGGACATGTTTCACTGTTTGCTTGCCCTGGCAGAGAATGTATGCGGGGTTACTTGCTTTCCTACATTTCACCTGATATGTAGTCAAGGGCAGGAGATCATGTATGATGGACTTGTCAAGTAATCTTATGTAGGGAGAACTCCAACTTAGTGCAAGAGTTAAAATGTTCAAAACATAACTGCACAATTTTAGTCTTTCATTTCTTAAATGTAATAAGATAATAATACAATATTAACTGGATGACATACAAGACAATAACATCTGGGTTAATTATGGATAGAAAAATGAAAAAAAAAAAAATCAGGATAACTCTGGAAGACAAAATTCAGTACTTGTAAAACTTGATGCTGTGTTATCAGAAAAGAATTATGTACATTTTTGTTTTCTGTTTACCTGGAGCTTGTGATGAGCATCATTCATCATCTGACGGATGATTTTTGCCACATTCTCGGGGTTCCTGACATGCACATGCTCCTGCTCAAGCTCTGGAATCTAACAAAAGACAAAAAGAACAAATGAAAACAAATTGAAAAGAACTCAATGAACACAAATCAGTATTTTGCTTAATGTTTACAGAGAAAAAAAAAAAAAAAAAAAAAATTATATATATACATAGTGTATGTATATCTACATATATATACTAGGATTATGAACATGAGTCACTATTTTATTTAATGTTTACATAGAAAATAAAATATATACAGAATATATACTAGGATTTCTTTGGAATCATTACATCATTTCCACAATAAAGCTACATTATTTTCAGCACAGCTACAACTTTTATATGACATATCCCATCTTTCATCAGCTCATGTTTTGTTATAAATGGTATGTGTGTGTGTGTGTGTGTGTGTGTGTGTGTGTGTGTGTGTGTGTGTGTGTGTGTGTGTGTGTGTGTGTGTGTCCATCTATGGTCTTAGACCTGAACTGATGGATGGATGTCACTGGAGATAAAAGCTCTCATGCATGCTGGAAGTAAATTGCAGTAGTGGTTAAGCAAACTGCATAAAGTTTACTTTTTTCAATGCTCTTTAACACTTCATTGGACAGCATTTTACATCACATTCACAAATATTAGCCACGGTATGGTTTCAAAAAATACGGCAGCTCAAGTTTAATGCTGGAAAATGTAAAATCCTTCATCTGGGGAGTAAAAAATCAGAATTTTGAAAATACAATGAGAGAACACAAAGATAGCAGCAGAGTGGTATTGGAATCTTCTAGTATGGAAAAAGACCTTGGGGTGAATGTGGATAATGAATTAAAGTTTTCTAAACATACAGAAATGCAGGTGAACAAAGCAAATAAGATACTAGGATTGATCAGACGCTCATATTGTCACTTGGACAAAAAATCAATGAGACTGCTATTCACAGCACTTGTTAGGCCACACCTGGAATTCGCAAATATCATATGGAGCCCTTGACTGAAGAAAGACCAGAATTTGATTGAAAGTGTTCTTAGAAGAGCTACAAAATGCGTGCCAGGACTACACGATGTCAAATATAAAAAGAGACTGAAAATTATGAGGATGCCTAGCATGGCTTACAGGAGAATCCGTGGGGATCTCATCGAAGTCTACAAGATCACTCATGGATTATATGATTGCAGAAATCCTTTTGAGATGGTTGTCGATGGCACTACAAGGGGTCATAATTACAAACTGAAAAAGAAGTTCTGCAAAACCAGCCTATGACAACAGTTCTTCACACAGAGTGGTAGACACATGGAATGCACTAGAATACAGTGTGGTAAATGCTGATACACTAAATGACTTCAAGAACAGACTAGATACCACCTTCAAGGATTTCATTCATCAAGTATATAAGCCACCCACTGATCCCACTTCCAACTCATCAGAAAGTCAGTAATTAGCGTAGGGCACGATCAAAAGATTGTTAGGTACTTAGATATTCAGTTAGACTAGTTAGTGCTGCTGATCAAAAGATCAGATAGAGGTCGTAATGACCTAAGATAATCTGTAATCGTATCGTATCGTATCGTATCGTTTTCGTTGTTTAGATCAAACAAAAAATCAGTCTAGCTGAGTGGGAGGCAATTTGCCATTATGAAAGAAAAAAAGTTGCCGATATGAATAGGCCTGTGAAAATATAATTAATTATACTGGTATATCAATACGCATGCCCTATTTCTCTCTCTCCAGACTAATTTTTAATTTAGCTCTAGCCTACCACTGATCCGATGTTTACGCTGCGGAGAGTACGAAAAGAGGTTCACTTGAACTAGATCAAAGCGTCTTGCACATGATCCACAATGCGGCGGAGGGGGGAAATAATTCGGGTCCATTATCATTTTATTTTAAGAATTAATCAGGCAATCAGATCTGTCTGCCTGCATAAGCACAACACGCTGAATAGCAGAACTTTGAATAAATCCGATGATCATGATGCAAGAAAGGACATGGCCGAGACGATGACGATCTCTGCGAATGCCAAACCGAAACATTAGCCAACGATCGACAGTGTGTGCGTCTGCAAACACTTGCTGCATGCGTGCACAACGTGCTTACCAGGTCCATTGTTTGTTTGTCGACAAATCACGAAATGCAAACGAATCGTAAACTCGACCTTCCCTTTGCTGGCAACTCGTCCGTCTCGTCGTAGAACGTGACGTTAAATATCTTCCCGACTGAAGAGTTACGAAAAACCGAAAGTAGAGCCAAGTCAAAATTACTTTTAAATCTATAAAAACCGAAAGTAGAGCCAAGTAACAAAATTACCTTTAATCTATTGATGTTTTTTTTATACCCACTTTTAACCTATTTCTAGAAAATCAGTTTTTCGCAATTTTTTTTTCTATTAATGAATTTTCCAATGCATCAACAGACTGCTCAAATTTAAGTCAGATTAGCTGATCATGTATAAAATGTCTAGCCAGTTAAAAAAGCTCAAATTTGTGTTCACAGCAGCGGTCCAAATACTGGACCATATTACTATTTACAATATGCAATTTAGACCTTATTCATTCAGGACCATGCATTAACCTTGCTTCAAATTTAGACTAAAACTATTGAAAAAAAACAACAAAAAAACAACAACTGAGAAATCCTTGCTGATCCTTACTGGCATGTAAGTGGTTGTTTTGCCTAGACCAGAATGTAGGGTACAGGTGTGAGACGTGGACAGTCAACACGCAAAGGTAGAACAAAATTAAGGCAACTGAAATGTAGTTTCTAAGAAGAATGCTGAGAGTTCCATGGACAGCAAAGAAAACAAATGAGACAGTATAAAAAGAGGCAGACACAAAAAGATCATTAATAAAGAAGATTAGAAAAAGACAAGCAACATTTATAGGACATATTATGAGGAAAGGGGAATTAGAACACCTGGTCACAAAAGGAAAGCTGGAGGAAAAGAGAACACCAGGTAAACCCAGGGAGAAAATATTGGACAGACTTGCAGAGTGGCTGAAGACAGAGAGGGTGGGAGATGTACTTGCAGTGACAGGGGATAGATTCATATGGAGCCATGATTGACAAAGCCATGTGGCAGGCACATGATGATGATGAGAGTGTAGGAAATTGGAGGTGTAAGTGTTTCTTTTCTCTTTATTTCCCTTAGAAGCCAATAATCTCCTAGAAACATTTTGATAGCCTATTGTAAAGCACACAGTACAGAAACTGCTTTGTTAAAAGTTGTCCGTGATATTCTAAGGACTTCCAATAATGGAAAAGTGTGCATCACTTCTAGATCTTTCAGCAGCATACAACACAACTGACTGTGGCATCATGATCTCAGGAGTGTTCACCATTGTCACCAATGACATTAGGTTCGTGCCATCTCTGCTGAAATATGGTGACCCACAGGGTTCTGTTTTGGGCCCTGTTCACTTTTCTATGTATTTACAACCACTTAGCTTTGTTATTATATGGTTGACAATGCAGGATGTTGGTGGACAGAGTGTGGGAGTCAAAGAGTTAATGGAGTATGTAGGTGTTATGAGACAAAAGAGCTGACAGTGATGTTGGACCCCCTAAATTATGCAAAAATTATCACTCTTATTGTTATAAATTAAAGAGAACTAACTCATTTACACTTTTACAGTAGATGTCTCACTGTAATGGAAGACCTAGCTACCTTTAACAAAAGCTTTGTCATTGATACTCGAATGATGTCCCCATGCATCCAGAACTTGATTGCCTGATGTGATTTATGCATGGGCAAGGTCTAGAGGTCCTACTTAGCATATATGCCTATCCCTGTATCAATCTATTACAGAAACAACTCGGATCATGTTGAAGTGAAATGTGTGTCTTCACCTGCTATTTTCTAAACAAAACAAAATTCTAAAAGGAAATGGATTTTCGCAATTTTTCTAATGCCCTGAAATAAGCTTTTACTTGTCCTACTTTTTGTCTTGACACTACTGAAGGAAGGTCAATCAGGTACCACAAAGTCTCTACGGAGGTGTCCTTTGTAATTCCAAGGATTACTTTTATTGCTTCATTTTGTAATCTGACCAGTTTCAAAAGATTAGTCTGTGATGGCATTGTGAAGCCGAGTCCATAGTCAATTACATTCAGTATTACAGTTTGGTATAGCTGGAAGAGATGGCACTGTTCAATGCCTTTGGCTGCCATTGTGTTAAGGATGGACAGACTTTTGTTTTTAACACTTGAGTAAAGTGCATTTTTGAATATATTCTCTAAAGATACTCTCAAAATCTGATTCAAAGAAAGCACATAAGTTCTGTTGATATCAGTTCTCCTGACTGTTACAGACAGAATGTGTTCACTAACAGCCTTGTGATCAAAAGGGCAGAACAGTATCTAGGTCAGTGCTTTGGCAGGGTTGATTTAAGATCTGGATTCTTGGCACCACTGTTCTATGTTGTACATACTGTACATACTTACCTGTCTAGTTGATAAGCCCCTCATTGGCAAAGTTGAGTGTGCATGCTAGTTTATTGTTATTTAAATCAGCCTTAAGTTGTTTTGTATATATATATGTTGTGATGGACTGCAGATTAAGTAGCAATCCTTGAGGGAGTCCTGTTGAGAGTTTGCAAGTGTCAAATAACAAATTAAGCGGCAGTCTTGAGAGAGTCCTGTGGAGAGCTTGCAAGTGTTGAACACCACTCTCCGAATTGCATAACTAGTATTCTCTGTTGGAGTGCAGCGGCAATCCCTTTTGTGGTTGTCAAGTTGTTTTTTTCCATTTGAGTTTTACATCAACAGCCATCTCAGGTGATATGGCTGATGGAGATAACCTTTCTAGGGGAGTTTGGGGAAGGGACTGATGCAAGATTATATATGATGACATGATCAGATGAAGATCTGCAAAAAAGGGAAGGGGAAGCATTAGACCTTTATATGCCCCTTCTCTTGTTGTATCTAAGGCTTTGCACTTATAAAATCCTGCTGTCAAGCAAACAGAAACCAGAAAAAACATGAAATTAAAATCAGAACACATATTTAAACAAGACAAGACATGCAAATGTTCAGCCAATTGGGCTTTGTTGATTATAAATATAAACATAAGACAGCAAAGAACACATTACAGACAATGTTTTATGAAACAACAGGGAAGTTTTGCTGTTTCCCCCCTAATTTTTGAATTTGTTATCATTTTAAAAAATGTTCTTTGTTGTCTCATGTTTATACTTGACAAAGGCCAGTTGGCCGAAAATTTGCGCATGTCTTGTCTTGTTTTTATTAAATATGCGTTCTGATTCTGCTTGCACCTGAGGTTTCTGTGAAATGCTAACTGTTAAGTCTATTTCGTACTGGCTTCTATAGGCCTACTTACCTTCAGTGCCATGATCTCATCAGCGACGGCCTCGAAACGCACAACGTCAGCGTCGACAGTGTGATATGTGCACATTCCGGTCTTCAAGTTGCAGTCATGTCCCACATGCTTAGGCCTACCTGTTGCTCTTTGATCAATATGATCGGGTTTGACAGCTTCGCAGGATACCACAATGCTTGATGTTGCCAAGAAAAATGCAAGCAGTAAGCCCAGCAGCGCTGATGTTGCTGTCTGTTCCGGCAACGTCATCTTTCACGTTTTCACTTTAATTTAATTAAAACGGTGTCTTTGGCTAGTTGTCCACACTCTACCTCTTTCAATAGTCTTTGTCTTCAATGCGACTATAGCAGTTTTACCATCAGTGACTAAGCCTGGTAGTGCATCATAGTCTATCTAATAATAATCTATGGACTGTAGGCATACTCAATTGATCATGATGATGATAGTATTCTTCATAACAAACGCTTCGGCTTCCGATGGACAACTTGAACTAACTGTAAACAAATGAATGGGCGCTCGTCAGATCGTTCATACTGAACAGATTGACGGGGTTCTAAGATCCGGATGGCCAATGTTTATTCTCCCATCGGTGGGCTTTTTGCTCAGTTACACAAAGATTAATGCTCGCAGCGGGCGTTTGTTTACTAACTGCATACACGCAACACGTTTTGCGCATATCGGTGAGATAGCGCTATATTTAGCAACCAACCCAGTTCCGCCAAATCAGCTGTGCATTTACTAATATAGCACACAGACTGAACATGTCAAAATGTGTTATTTCATCATTCTATTCTTACAACACACACACACAACACACACACACACTACTCTTTCAATATAAATAGTATCCCCACCTTCTGGAAATTATATGCTAGAAATGTTATTTTCTAAATGTCATACACCACTCGTATCGGCCGTGGTGGGATCAACAGGACTTTCAACATCAAAATTATTTTAATGTAGGCCTACTAAAAAATCATGTGTGGTAAACCACTTCGTGTCGATCGTTTCCTGTGACAGCACCAGATGTGTAAGATGACAGCAGATACTATTTATACAAAGCTGTTCCTGATTTGAGTAACGTTTGCCATTTCCTTTCTCACATAGTTGTTTTTATTTTAGGCCTACTGTTGTTGTATATACTAAAGAACTATATGATTTAAGACACTGTTGATCAAATGCTAGGAATTCGCGCTTTTTCTTAAAAGTTTTATTGTTACTGTTCTTTTCAACTCCTGGTGTTTACTTTTTTTTTCTTTTTTTTTTCTGTTAATTATTCACTTGTCTTTTTTAACGATTTTCAACATTTTCTGAATCATTTACTTGTATTAACAAACTTGCCATTATCTAATAACTCCATCCATACTACCTGCACTGCTCTATGCCAGTTTGATCGATCATGATAAATAAGTGTACAAACCTTAAAGTAAATATACTTCAGTGGAACACTCGTTCCATTGTTAAAATTATTCATTACCTCTGTAACTATCTCTCTTCTACAAATTTCCAGGTCTTATTTTTACAGTCGCTGAATACCGACAAAAAGGATTTGCCCAAATTATCAGGGTTTTATTACCCACCCATCTACAGCTCTGTAAATGATGGTAGCCGAATTTTTACTGCAATATATGTTCGTGAAGGACTGAACTTTTGTGAAACAAAATCTCCAGTGCCAAGATCTACTGCTTCTATTTCGTCATGTGCTGCTACTATAACATTTTCCTCATCATTAGTCCTAAATATGGCCTCTGTCTATTTACCAAGAGGCCCAGATTCTGAGAACACAGAATGGCTGAGACAGTTTGAAGATCACCATGATAAATGGATCATTGGAGGTGACTTCAACGCGCATGCTCCGTTTTGGGAAAGGGACTGTACTCATATAACCAGCAACAGGTTCATCGATAACCTTGTGGACTCAAATTTATGTCTACTTAATGATGGACGTGTTACCCGTATTCCTGACATTGCATCCCATCGACCCACTGCGATAGATCTAACTTTAGTGTCACCATCACTAGCGATAAACGCCACATGGAAAACAGCTGTAGACTCTTTAGGATCAGATCATATCCCTATAATTCTCAGCCTAAACCACAGACCTGAAACAGAAAATAACTCACAAGATAGCATAATATCACATGAAAGTTTACCACGATTTAATTATAAAGAAGCAGACTGGACTAGATCCTTCATAATACAAAAACAGATCTATCTGATACCACCAACATGGACAACTTGTATACATTTTTCTGTGACTCACTTTTAAGTGCTGCCAACATTTCTATCCCAAAAATAAAGGCATCAAATACAGGAAATCATCGCGGAAATGTTTGGCGGAATAAGGATTGTGAAAAAGCAGTTAACGAAAAGAGAAAAAGCTTTAAAACATACATAAACAATCGGACACCGGAAAATCATAGAGCGATGAAAAGTGCCAACATAAAATGTAACAGAATCATAGAACAAGCCAAAGAGCTGTATTGGATAACATTTTGTAAATCTGAAATAAATAATCACAAAGACATGCATAAAATTTGGGAGAAACTAAAAATTATGAAAAATGGGATCAGTTTGCCGTCATTTCCGATAAAGCTAGCCAATAGTCCTTTCCCAAGCTCGTTGGAAAAGGCAGAAGCTTTTCCAGATTTATTTGCTGAAGTCTGCCATAATGACGGCCTTCCTATTTCCAGTCAAAATCATAGGGAACGAGAAGAAAAGACAGAGGTTTATAACGACCCTGCCCCAGATAATACACACTACATGAACGCATCAATTACACTTCAAGAATTAAAAGATGCCATTAAGTCTATCCCAAACAAAAAAGCGTCAGTAGGATTAGATGCCATTTCTAATCAGATGCTGAAAAATTTACCCGAAAATTTTGTAATTTTGCTATATACTATCTTTAAAAAATGTTGGAATAGTAGCAAAATGCCGGACTCTTGGAAACGGACAATAGTGGTTCCTATACTAAAAGCGGGTAAATGTAGCACTGATCTGAAAAACTATAGGCCAGTTGCACTAACATCCCACGTCTCTAAACTGATGGAGAAAATTATTGTACACCGGTTGTTGCACTATTGTGAAAAGAATAACATTATACCTGTCAATCAGGCTGGTTTTTCGAAAAGGCAGATCAACAGTGGAACTCTTAACTAAATTAACCACTGACATAAAGCGACAATTTGCAAGACGTAAATGTGTATTGGCCACATTTTTTTGATATAACCAAAGCATACGACCAAGTGTGGCACTCCCGATTATTATTTAAATTAAAAAGCATAGGACTAACAGGTCGCGTCTATAATTATGTGAAGTGTCTGTTGGAAAACCGAGTAATTCAAACCAGGATTGGAAACGTGTATTCAACAAAACGAACCCTTCAAATGGGTATCCCACAGGGATCAGTTATAGCACCTCTCCTTTTTATGATACTAATGAATGATTTACCAAGTAGAATATCTAAAGATGTCACATTAGTCCAGTATGCTGATGATCTATGCATGTGGATGCCGGTAAACATAAAGAAGAAAACTCCTTCTCGTAGTATCAACTATACACGCAAACTTTATCAATTAGAACTTCACAAAACAGCACAATACATGGCAGAAAATGGGCTCCATCTATCTACGGAGAAGACAAAGATAATTTTATTTAATAGTGGGTCTAACCCGGACAAAATGCCCACCTTTAAACTAGGAGATACCGTTCTTCAGTATAACCAAACCATTAAATTCTTAGGTGTTTTCTTTACAGCAAAATTATCATGGAATCTGCATATCGACTACTTACTCACAAAAGCCCAAAAGAGTCTAATTTTTTTTAAAATAGTGTGCAAGCAACCATGGGGACATAATCCATCAACACTTGTACATCTATGTAAATCTCTCATTAGATCTAAACTAACATATGCCCAAGAAATATTCTTTAGTGCACCTAGACACTTAAAACAAAAACTACAAAGTATAGAATGCAAAAGTTTTAAACTTGAGCTTGGTCTTCCGATGCATGCTTCCAACCTCCGTACATACGGTGAAATTGATACGTTGCCGCTTGATGAACAAAGGAAACTCGTCTCTACCAAATTTCTGCTAAGAAATACCACCATTGAAAATGTTTTGAGACCTGATATAAATTTAAGATCAGACATTGATTTTCCAAAACGAGCTAAATCAATATCTTCAAAAGCCACACTTGCAACATATACATACGACATCATGAATGGTTCTGGAATTGATTTAAAAGCGGATCCTATATCTATAAGACCTTCTTTTTCTCCAGTACCCAGTTGGGAACTCTTAAGAGCAAACTTTGACATACACCACACTGATTTAAAGAAAGAAGATAATATGAACTTATTAGCGAGTCGAGTTAAATGTCATATTGAACACTTTTATCCCAATCATTTAAAAATCTACACAGATGGCTCATTAATTGAGAAAATAGCAGGTTCTGCGTTTCTAATACCAGCTCTTAAAATAGAGAAATCTTTCCATATAGGACCCAACAAATCAATATTTACAGCTGAACTCTTTGCAATACTGATGGCTTTGAATTACTTAGTAAATTATCCTCGAAATATATCACAAATCCTTTTCTGCGTTGATTCTAAATCAGTGCTTCAGGCTCTTGAATTAATTAAATTAGACACTAGATCTGAAATGGTAATAGAAATTAGCCATTTAATTCATTTCTTATCCTTAAGAGGAACTGATCTTACTTTTTGTTGGATACCATCTCATTGTTCGTTTCATCATAACGATGTGGTTGACAGGGCTGCCAAACGAGGAGCTAAGGGTTCACCAGAATCAAACAACATAAAGCTTTCACCCTCTTTAAATGAATCTTGTAATTTAGTGGACGCCTATGTTTGGAAACTGTTTCAAGATAATCAGAAAAAGTACAATACTAATAGCATGGATTTTAAAATCAGCAAAATCAGTAAACAGTCTACTACAAACAGATCTATACAGTCTCTTATGTATAGGTAGAAACTCGATGCATTCAGAACAAAGTACACCAGAAATATTGCCTGTCTTTGTGGACAGAAAATAACGACCAGTCATTTACTTTCTTGCATTAGTATAAAGCGATACATTCCGATACTTTCTACTCACACAATTTCCGACATATTTGAATCATCATTATTGACATACGAATTTTTCGTTAGCCTATCTAAAAGTCCAATAGTTCAATATTTATAATTCTTTCATCTTCCTGTTTATAGTTACAGTTAGCTAGTTTATTGTTATATTTGTTGTAGTATGCTACTTCATTTGTTATGTTTATGCTTCCCTCCGACATTTGCATTGTCCTTGCTTCTTACTTGTTTTTCACATGGTTTCAGCCCGAATATGTTTTTGATGCTCGAGTGGGCTAAAAGTAATATGAATTTAAACTTGAACTTCCTTTTTTTTTTTTTTTTTTAAAATTGTATTTATTAAATTATTTATATATTTTTTATTTTTTTAAAAACCAAGATTGACTACACATAAACACCTGCATTTACCCTTCCTATTTCTACTCTCCTTCCCAACATCGCTCCTTTTTTTTTTTTTTTTTTTCATTTTTTCATTTATATATTTATTTTGTTTTATCTTTTATTCATCATTTATTTATCATTATTATCATTGTTATCAATTATTATGTTTGTTTTTTTTTGGTTTTTTTTATTTGTCTAAAATCACTTAAGTGAATAGACATTAAACCAATGACCATCACCACACACTACTTCAACAGGGGAAAAAACGAAGAAAATTCAACAAAAAGCATATGTAAAAACGGGCCTGAATTGCCTGAAATTGCTTTGGCACATCTCATTTGCCTAGAGCCAAAAATGCACGTAATGCATGTACCCAGTTGTCAATCCTAAGAGAAAGAACGTAAGATTTTATCGAACACATTCAGGTGAATGGACCAGCAAAGCAGAAAACGATAGGAAGAAATGACAGAAAGCAAAGGATCCAGGCAGAAACAAAGAGAGTGACAGAAAATATGACATTTCTAGCATATAATTTCCGGAAGGTGGGGATACTATTTATATTGAAAGAGCCCCCGGCATCTCCACGGGGAATAGAAAGAGCTTATTTTATGTTCTACTCTCATTGCTACTGTTTGTTCCCAATACATATTCCTCATTATTCTTGATCTTTTCCATCAACAATGAGCCTTTCTAGTTGGTTGATAAATTTTTCGTGTCTTAACCGATCAAAACCTTGGTAAAATCGACAAAACATAAATATTAATCCCAATACAACGCAGGTGATCTTTCTCTGAGTGTTCTTAGGATGCATAAGGGACTACTAATTCCTTTCCATTCAACAAATCCACAATTTTTTGTGCTGTTTCTCTTTTGATTCTGTGTTTTATTGTGACAAATGGGGAAGAAAACGTCTGAAGCTGCGAAACCACACTCACATACACATTAAAATTTGCTTATCAAACAATTTCAAAAATATCTTTAATGAATTACTATTAAGTTTATTCAGTTTACTTAGAATACTGAAGGCAGCTCGTTTTGCTCTACTTGCTAAATCTTGACATGCAAAACTAAAACTAAGTCTTGTTGAGACAGTATTCCTAAATACCGGTATGACTTTATAATAGCCACCCTTGTATTGTTATAGAACCATTTCTCAGTATTCGCTAAAAATCCACCTTTCCTAAAGACCTTTACATTACTCTTGACCATGTTTACTTTAAGCTGTAACCGACATGCTGCCCTATAGAGACTGTTTAGTTGTGTCTGTAACCAACTGCAGTTTCTGATAATAAAACAATGCCATCAGCAAACGATAGGATAAACAGTTCAATCGTTTTATTACTCAGGTTTGCGCCGTGCCTTCCATTGTTAATTATGTCTAGAGCAAGTTCATTTATAAACAAAGAAAGAAGAATGGGACTACACACACCACCTTGTTTTACTCCATTTGTGCAAGTAATGCAACTAGTAAACTGTGTACCACACCGCACTCTTGCTTTCACAAAAGCATACTTCTTTTAATATATCTATGCATCTTATCTTTAATACCATTGTTTAACAATATAGGCCACAGAAGTTTTCTTGAAATTGAATCAAACGCATTTTCGAAGTCAGTGAAAGCTACATATGTTTTTCTGTTATAGGTAAATTGCTTTTGATTAATTGCTTGTAATGTAAATATGTGATCAGCTGTTGAATAGATCTTTTTAAAAACAGCCTGGTATTCGCCTGTGATATTGTTGTAGTCAAGCCATTCCTGTAATCTAGAATTGAGAACAGAGCTGTACAGTTTGCTGCTAGTGTTACTCAAAGAATGCCTCGGTAGTTATTTGGGTCACTAGCGTTCCCTTTTTAAATAAAGAAACAATGGTGGATTCTGTCCAGTTATCAGGATATTGAACAGTATTGAATAAACCATTGAAATATTCAACAAAGAAGTTCACCACTCATTTACTCCATCTTTCAAGAGCTCTCCAATTATACAGTCTGGTCCTGCTATCTTTCCACATTTCAATTTCCTTAATGACAATAAGACTTCCTCTTTTGAAATAGGGCGATTTGGAATATCATCACTACCATCATCATTACCATCAACAACATCCCTATCATCTCTATCGTTACCATCACCATCATCAACGCCACCACAATTATCAATACCACAACAATTAACACCGTCATCACATTCAAGGCCATCAAGAATATGATCAGAGACATCATTGTTAACAATGATGCTGCCAGAGGGACAATTCTCTTTATCAAGGACACATTTGAAATGCTGAAACCAATTTTGAACGAAAATCAAGTTAAGCTGAAATCTCTCTCTCTCTCTCTCTCTCTCTCTCTCTCTCTCTCTCTCTCTCTCTCTCTCCTCTCTCTCTCACTCTCTCTCTCTCTCTCTCTCTCTCTCTCTCTCTCTCTCTCTCTCTCCATATTTACGCATTTGTGACTACTGATTGAAAGCAACGTGTGATTCTGGTGTAAAATCCACCCACACACATCTGAGAAATCTTTTGCTGTCACTTCTTGCTCAATCAGATACACATCCACCAATGTGAAAGAATTTACTCATAAATGACTGAAAACAAAAAAACAGGACTGGAGTGAAAATTTGAAATAAAATAAAACTAACGAGGCAGTCTTGTGTTGTTCTGTAGTTGAACAATACGGCAGTCTTCTGTTGTAGAGGCAGTCTTGAGCTGTTCTGTAGTTATAAAATAAAAAGACTGCCATGGGATATACTGTCAAGGAGAGCAAATGCAAATACATGTCCTCATCTCCACCAAGGAGAAAGGTCTTTCCGTCTGTCTGTCTTTCTTTCTTATTATCTTTCTATCTTCCTTCTTCGTTTTTTTTTCTTCTCTTTAATTTGTTTATTTTTGCCTATGTGTGTGTAAGGGGTGTGTGTGTGGGGGGGGGGGGTGCACAGCAAGAAACACAGCCCTACTTCCCTCTCCTGGGGCTGGGGACATAAGCCTGCATTTGTTCCCTTTGAAAATGCAGTCCTTGTCAGTGGTTTTCTTTTATAACTATATAACCACACTAGACTGCTTCCATAGATTTTGCTTTTTTAGCTTTTGTTTGTTCGTTCGTTCGTTTGTTTGTTTGGTTGTTTGTTTGTTTGTTTGTTTGTTTGTATGTATGTATGTATGTATGTATGTATGTATGTATGTATGTATGTATGCATGTATGTATGTATATATATATATATATATATATATGTCTGTACGTACGTACGTACGTATGTATGTGTGTATGTATGTATGTATGTGTATGTATGTATGTATGTATGTATGTATGTATGTATGTATGTATGTATGTATGTATGTACATGTATGTATGTATGTATGTATGTATGTCAACCTGTGGACGCTACTTCCGTGCCCGGATCGGATTGATCAGTCACCTCCGGACACACTGACTCAAATCAACTTCATGAAGCCGTGGTCATTGTCGACGACAACAGACGAACACCACCATGTTCGTATGTATGTTCGTTCGTTCGTTCGTTCGTTTGTTTGTTTGTTTGTTTGTTTGTTTGTCCTTAAACTTCCCTCCCAGATTCCCTTCTTTTACGTCACTGAGTGCCCTGTTAGTTTAACTTAGTTGAGGTCTTTACATTTTGTGGAGTGTTGCAACCTAATGTGGGGTCAGCCATTTTACATTTATAAGTATAAACGTCTCTGTTGTCTTGCTATCCCTGATAGAAGTTCTGACGAGATCTACACAGAATGAACCAATCGTCATATGCTGTGGGAGCATAAGAACCCTGTTTGTGGAGGAAGGACCTACAGACTGGCACAGCATTTCAGGAAGGTCATCTGTGACATTTCCTTCTCCCTGTTTTCACAGCACTGTCTCCCACAAAGGTATCGTTTTTTTTGTTTGTTTATTTTTTTGCGTTGTTTAAGACCAGACAGTTAACTCTGTCGAGCAAAAAGATATGACCCAGTGAAGAGGATGTACGTCTTCAGACAGTTAACTCTGTCCAGCAAAAAGATTTGACCCAGTGAAGGGGATGTACGTCTTAGATCGTTTAACTGAGTCTGCAATTCAACAACAGTTTCAGACAAAATGACAGCCTTGCCTGAAAAAAAAGTTCAAAGATATCTAAGGAAAATGTGTCATTGTGTCTTCCATCATGAGTTATTTCAAGTGCTAATTCACAAACAAATAATGAAAAAAGAACAGGACTGCGCACACCTCCTTGTCTGACACCAGCTGATTACCATTTGTCTGATGTTAAACTAGCTCCATACCTCACTTTCATACTTTTTATACAACAAAAATAACTTTCCTTTTATATTGCTTTGCAACAAGACAGGCCAAAAGAAATTTCCGTCGATCGAGGCAAAGGCTTTCTTTCAAAATATTTAAGCAACAGTTCTCGATTATAATTGATTTGAAATTTCAGTACACAGATTTAAAGCATAAAAAAGTGGTCAATAGCAAAAACCAGAAATACATGAACACAGAATCAGAACGCGTATTTAATATAATCAGACAAGACAGGCGCAAATTTCGACCAGCTGGTCTTTGTCAAGCGTAAACGTAAGATCACAAAAGAACAAACGACAAATACAAAAATTAGGAGAAAAGACCAAAACTTTCCCGCTGCTTCGTCCAGTGGCGGAAAAAGACTGAAAAGTCATAATGTATTTGTGAGTAATTTTAAGAACTGGGAAGAGGGGAGGCAAATATGATGTCTGATGGGAAGCGAGATGAATTCTGCAATTTGAAAAGTGGTCAGGCCTTTTTTTTTTTATCCTGAAGAGAGTCCAGGGCTATAACTATGAAAACTATGATGCATTCATCATCATCATAAGGTGCCCTGCCGCATGGCGTTGGCGACCATGGACTTCCAACCATCTCTATCTCTCGTTGTCCCCAGCATCTCTCCCACCCTCTTCATTCCCAGCCACTCTGCAAGTCCGTCCAGCATTCTCTCCCTGGGTCTACCTGGTGCTCTCTTTCCCTCCAGCTTTCCCGTTGTAACCAGGTGCTCCAAATCCCCCTTCCTCATAAAATGGCCTATAAATGTTGCTTGTCTTTTCCTAATCTTCCTTATGAGTGACCTACTTGTGTCTGCCTCCATCAAGACTGTCTCGTTTGTTTTCTTTGCTGTCCATGGAACTCTCAACATTCTTCTGAGAAACCACGTCTCGGCTGCCTCAATCTTGCTCTGGCTTTGCTTGCTGACTGTCCACGCCTCGCATCCGTACAACAGTATTGGTTCTATATAACATTCAAGGACTCTCTTTCTGATGTTAATTGATAGGCATCTGTGTTCATGTTTTTCTGGTTTCTGCTATTGACCACTTTTTTATGCTTTAAATCTGTGTACTGAAATTTCAAATCAATTATAATCGAGAACTGTTGCTTAATATTTTGAAAGAAAGCCTTTGCCTCGATCAACGGAAATTTCTTTTGGCCTGTCTTGTTGCAAAGCAATATAAAAGGCAAGTTATATGATGCATTAGCTGAGAGTATTTTTTGAATGTAAGTATATTACTATTAAATCAGACTCAGACTCAGACTATTTATTAACCAATGAATTAACAAAGGAATTTGATTTGGTTTTGCGTAACACACTCCCGCCATGCATACAAGACATGTGACAACATGAACAATACATAATATGAAAAATACTTGATCAAAAATACTTCAGGTACTCACACATGCCTGGGCGTGCACGCCCACCCGTGCATCAAAAACAATATATAATCATACAGATAATAATGCTTGTAAACAAGACATGAAATTTGCTAGTATGATATAAATATAACTTGACAGAAAACATCAACAGATGAGCAGCCCTTACACTCAGAAAGGAGGAGGGAATAACTAAGGAGGGGGGAGGGTGGTGGGGAGGGGGGGCCGGGGAAGAAGAGAGTAGAAAGCAGAAGCAGGGGTGTCAGATAAAAGGAGCAATGGATGAAGAAGACAGTGTCACAAATCATTCAGCATCTTTACAGCAGTGGGGAAAAAGCTGTGCTTCAATCGGTTGGATTTACACTTAATACTGCGGAATCTTTTGCCGGCAGGAAGAAGTTGGAACAGAGGGTTGGCTGGGTGCAGTTTATCAGATACAATAGACCTTGCTTTGCGTGTCACACGCTCCCGAAAGATATTGTCGATAGATGGGAGCTCACATCCTGCAATTTTGGAGGCGGTCTTTACAACCCTGTTGAGTCTTTTCTTGTTGTTACTGGACGCACTCCCATACCAGACAGTATTTGAGAATGTGAGTACACTCTCAATGACAGAGCGATAAAACTGTGTCATTATTGGCGTGGTTAATCTAAGCTTTTTAAGTTGACGTAGGAAATACAGTCTCTGATGCGCTTTCTTGCAGATTTCTGATGTATTTACATCCCAAGTGACCTTGTTAGAGATGTGCAGGCCGAGAAATTTGAATGATTTAACCTGTTCAACTGTTTGGCCTTTCACTGACAATGGGGGGAGTACTGGTTTGTTTTTGCGGAAGTCGATTATCATTTCTTTAGTTTTAGATACATTAAGTTCTAGGTTGTTTGCAGCACACCAGTCAACCATGTTCGCAACCTCTTTCCTGTACATTGTCTCATCACTGTTTGATATAAGACCTTCCATAGTGGTGTCATCAGAGAATTTGACTACAGTCACAGATGAGCAGTTAGAACGGAAGTCATTGGTAAACAATGTAAATAGCAAGGGAGATAACACACATCCTTGAGGGGCACCTGTATTCAAGATAAGTTCTTTTGACATTTTGTTTCCTACTCTCACTGCCTGGGGCCTGTTGGTCAGGAAATTAGAAATCCAGCGACACACACTAACATCAACATTTAAGTCTGTCAGCTTGGCTATCAATTTTGCGGGAACAATAGTATTAAACGCAGAACTAAAATCAACGAAAAGAATACGAGCATAGGTATTTGGGTTTTCAAGATGCTCTAGAACAGAATGAAGGCCCAGTGACACAGCATCTTCGACAGATCTGTTAGCTCTATAGGCGAACTGAAAGGGGTCCATTAGAGGATCTGTCACAGTTTTCAGGTAGCGTAGGACGAAACGTTCAAAAACTTTCATTGCCACAGAAGTTAGTGCAACAGGTCTATAGTCGTTCAATGAAGAGATTTTTGCCTTTTTGGGAACAGGAACAATGATTGACGATTTGAAGCAGGATGGAATTTGACATAGGGAGAGAGAGCTGTTAAAAATATCAGAAAAAACGGGAGCAAGTTCGTCAGCATAGTTTTTGAGAACAGAGGATGACACATTATCGGGACCACAAGCTTTTTTGGCATTCTGGCGTTTGAACAGACTCCTGACATCTGCTTCCTGGACCACAAAAGGCGGGGAGCAGATCTCAAGGGTGTCCAACTGGGGCACAGGGGTCGTGTTCAGCCGATCAAACCTAGCATAAAAATCATTCAGCTGATCAGGGAGTGCTGGGTCGTTGTTATCAAGCTTTGCATACATATACATACATATATATACATACATACACACATATATCTATACATACACATACACACACACACACACACACACACACACATATATATTATATATATATATATATATATATATATGTATATATATATATGTGTATATATGTATATGTATATATGTATGTATATATATATGTATGTATATATGTATACATATATATATATATATAGGCATACATCTATACTCATGCATGTACATGGAAACACAGACATGACATCCCCACATGAACATAAAAATAAGAGAAAATATAAGTATGTGATCGACTGAATGAAAAGAATGTATAATTAAGAAGTATGGCTGATGTAATTGGATAGTGCTTAGTGCAACGAATCCAGTCTGCCCATGAAATAGGAAGAAAAACATTCTAAACCAACAGCCAAGGGACTGAAGGGAAAACTTAGTCAGGCGTGGCTGGGCCTGTCTTGTGAAACGAGAATTAAAACAGACACAAAACAACAACAACAACAAAACAACAACAACAAAAAACAAAGCCATATGTGCAGCCGCAAAGCCAAGACTTCACTGAGGTGGGAAAATAGTGATAATATAGTCTGTTTCAGTAGGATAAGATATTGAGAGGGGGAATGAAAGTATCGCTTATCAGCATCGAGGTAAAATATACATGGATACAAGGCCACATTGAAAGAAGATTGTGTACGTTAGTTCATCCAAGCAACATAAACATCAACTCTACATGAAGGACAAGGAAGTTGCTTTCGAGCGAATACACAGGCACACACATACACACCAAGGTAAAAGGATACGCACAAAGAGCCATGTCCCTATGAAGAAATGCAAACAAATGCGGATAAAACCACGTGGAGTGACATTACACTGCATTCTGTTGAGGAGTTCACCTTTTTAAAACCAGCTTGTTGTTCTTCTATCCACACTTGAACACTCCTGTTTATGATAGTACTGTAAATTTTACTGCTGGTGTCAACATAAAGCGGGAAATATGATCATTCCAACGATCATTGGCATGTCTTTTTTTGATTGCTCCCTTATCATTTTCCTCCGCTCTGATCTGGTCATTTTGTGAAGCTTCTTCTTCTTCTTCTGCGTTCGCACGTTCACAAGGTCAGTCCAGTCAGGGAGACGAATGTTGTCGTGTCCTCCATGTCCTGTCGGCAGCCATAGAGCTTGGTGCGGAGGGGAGCTGCCGTCGGCCACACTTGTTCCCTCTGCTCTTGGAAGAGGGGGCAGATCTGAAGGATGTGTTCTGGTGTCTGTTCTTCCAGACCACAAGGACAGATAGGTGATGGGGCCAGCTTCATCTTCCTGAACAGGTGGGCATTCAGGCGACAGTGACCTGTTCTGAGCCTGAAGATCGCCACCTGCTGCAGACGGCTAAGGAGATGGTATGGATCCTTTGAGGTTGTTCTGCAGAAGGCTGCCTTCACAAGGGTCATTTTGTGAAGCCATTCAAGGGCTCTGGGACATTTCTCATAAAGCTATTAAGATACTCTGTTATACTAGGCACAGGCGATGATTGGCTCTAGCTTTCCTAACAACTTTCTTTTCTTCATCTAGTGTTGGTTGCTTGTTATTAAGAATATTCTCTGGTGTTGCAGGCTGCACCAGACCCCGGATTTCAAGTGGTGCCTCACTCTGGCGATTGGAATATGTTTTTCTGAGATAATGTCTCTGGATCTGGGCTACTTGAACACTTTCCGCTGTCGAACTGAACAAGCAATCTTGGGTTTTCTTCTTTTTGCTCCTTCTTCTCCTTGTTGATTCTACTTTGCTGAGGGCACTGTGTTTTGCTTTCATGTCTTTCCATGTTTTCTCCAATCCTTGCTTCTCAAATTACGGGGCAGCCTTCATTTGTTTCTGTTCATTCTTTTTTTTTCTCTCCAGATATCATCCATCTGGATTTCTGGGGTGGGTGGGTGGGTGGTGTAGTTTTGGATGTATTACTCCATAAGCATCCCTAATATGTTGGATATGCCATATTTTCGAATGTGGCCAGTAGTGTATTCCAAGATGCTCTTTCCTATAAGCGCATTTGGTTTGTGGACTATTTCTTCATCCAGACTGTCCCATTCCACTTTTGCACTTGTGGGTGGGAAGTTGAGTTTTTAGTGCATAGCATCAAGAGCTCGTAGGTCTAAAAATCCTAATCTGAATCATCAGAGTGGATATCCTTGGCACTGTGATTTGATTCCTGGCATTAGTTTTCTGATGTCTTATCTGCTGGTGCAACGCACGCCTGCTATTCATTTATCAGAGTCTTCATACAGCCCATTTTGGTCCTGTGGATCTTCATGCCACATTTGGTAGAGAATCTCCACTGCCACAGACTCAAGGACCTGAATTTTTGTTTCATGCTCATGATCTGTTGTGGATTTCAATTTATAAATAGGTTGGTACCCAGGCATGCCGGGTTCCATTATTCTCAACCCCCACCCCCTCTTTACGTAGGATCTTGAGATTCGATCTCAAATTGCAACATTAAAAACTATTTGTTCGTTTCCCGTATTAATGCTTCCATCATTCTGTTTCATAGTGTTTCATAGGTCCCATCTCCTCTTACCCCATAGTTCCAAGACCTTGTCACTGTGTAGGGTTTTGTGCAGGCTCAGGAAATCTGCATGATCTTTGCAGGCAGATATGGGTGGAGTGCATTAGAGTTGTCAGAGTGTTATAATTCCCTCTTGAACAAACTCTGAACTCTCTTCCTTTCGGTGAATCCTGGTAGCATCTTTCGTTTATGTAACTAGAGGCAAGTTGAAAAAAGGCAAGGTGGCGAGCCAGTCTGGGATCTGGTCTTTCTCGAACGTCCTCTAGACTGTTCACCGAAGACTGTGGCCCAGCCATATATCAGAAGGAAGAAAATCTGGGTACAGCTGGACAGCTGAAGGTCTTCAGAGGAGAAGCTCCACTCAGTCAAGAGTCTTGGCCCTGGGGCCCAGGTCTTGTCGAATGTGCAAATGAAAATAGTCGCGCATCAAGTTACGAATGTAGAACCAGTCGCCGTGGTGTAGTGGTTAACGCAACAGACTACCGACTGGAAGGTTGTGGGTTCGAATCCCCATCAGTATTGCGGGATTTTTGGGCTCTAACCGGCTTATACCCAGAGTTGGGCGTGCTATGGGCTCATTGGGAAGACTGGGATCACACAGTCGAGAATCATCCACTTCACGGATGCGTCATTGAGGGTGTTGCTTAAATCTTCTGATCAGCACCGCAGGTATCTGTATCCCTCGGGCCTGGTTGACGCCAGGATATATTATGATAGTGTCGCGCAGTCTCAATCCTAGATGGAACTCCGTAGCATCATGAAGAAAAACAAAACAAAAAAAACAAACAAAGAAAAAAGATGAACACGAAGGTAACATCCCTGGGTACAATGATCCTTTAAAAAAAAAAGTTACAAATGCAGACAACCAACGCATGACGAACTCCTTATATTGTCAGGTGGCCAGATCACATGGCATCATACCCAGGTGTGGTTGCTGGGTGCCCTTCTGCTGTCATCATTTTTTTTTCTGGGTTCGATTCTGCACCTGCAGGGTAGTTGTTTATCTCTGGTTTTGCCCCACCCACCCCCCACCATGTCCAGTCTATTTTCTACGCCATTTCAATGGCCACAGATGCTTGCATAGTTTTTACGATGCAATGATCATGATCAGTGGCGATGATGATGATGATGATAATGCTGTAGAGTTCCATCTAAGATTGAGACTGTGTGACAGGGTTGTACTCTACGCTGCCTATCATAATATATATCCTGGCGTCAACCAACCCCAAGAAATACTGACACCTGTGACATTGGTCAGAAGATCTGAGCAACACCTACAATGACACATCAACGAAGTGAACGAGACTCGACTGTGCGGTCCCAGTCTTCCTAATGAGCCCGAAGCGCATTCAAACTATGAGTAGGAGCCGATTGGAGTCGAAAAATCTCACAATGATTTTTCAAGGGAACTGATGGGAATTCGAACCTGCAACATCCCAGTCCGTTGCGCAAATCACAACTATACAGCGACTTTTCTTTATTTTTTTCCCTTTCTTTGGTCCATTCCCCCACCCCCTCCCTCTCTCTCCTGGTGGGGATGCTGGGGGGTCTTTCAGTATAAATATATCCCCACCTTCTGGAAACTCTGTGCTAGAAAATTTCTCTTTTCTGTCACTCTTTTTGTTTCTTTCTTCCTCCTTCGCTTTCTGCCATTTCTTCCTATCATTTTCATCCCTTGCTGGTCTTACGTACTTTCTCTTTGGATTGGTAATTGGGTACATGTAGTAGTGCATTCTTGGCTCTAGGGAAATGAGATATGCGAAGCAATTTTAGGTAATTTAGGCCCGTTTTTATTTATGTTTTAGTGTCATTATTTTATGCTAAAATTTAATTTGTATTCGTGTGTGTTTTTTAAATCCCCTGTGTGATAAATTGGACAGAATGGTCAACGACAGGAGCATCTCCTTAGATTATGTGTGCAAATGCGTTGATATGTATACTTAATTTTCTTTTCCTTTTTTTCCCCTCCCTGTTGAAGTATTGTGTATGTTTTGATAAGGCTCAACGCAGTCGGCTGGGCTTAAAACAAAAATAATAATAGTAACAGCCTTTTTTTTATGGCAGGGGAGACAAGCCTTCTTTGAAATGTTTCCGTCGCTCTTGGGTAAAAATGAATCTTTCCCCCCAGAAATATACAATAATAACTAAATTCCCATAAACTTTTAAACATTAAAATTAATGGTATGAAATACCCAGAGCATCAAAAAATGAAAACCGATGCATACGAAAATATCAACACACTAGTTATGTCTGCTGACCTGCAATGGTGGCTGAACCGAAACGAAACATCGTAAAGAAAACAAGGACTTGCAAGCAGCTGGAGGTTTGGTCGTTACTAATATGATTGATTCTGTTGTTTCAACGAAAAGACCGAAACAATGTCTTTAAATAAGTGCCATTTGCTTTAATCGAAAAGCTCTGCTGTTGTATTTAAGAACGTTTACATGTTGATCGCACTGATTCTCATTCTGAATTGCCAAAATCTGAAATCATGTGTTTGTTGTTGCTTGTTGGTCTCGATCAGGTCGCTTGTCGCCTGTCGCCTTTTGTTAGGTTTGAGTCAGTCTGATTTTGATGTCATGAATATATTTTGGGAGATCTAGATGTAATGCCCCATTTGTAAATCCAGGTATCATTATGAATGCATTGAATAGACTGGACGATTTAAATCATACCTGGTAACCTGCACAGACGTCATGGTATAGCCGCTGCGTAGGTCTATAAATAGATCATAGCTGGGCAAAAAGTTTTTAAATGTTATGCTTCATGCGAAAACGAATCGTTCGGTCAGGGTCAAACTGCACATATATTGGTAGGGCGGGACGGACTGGAGGAACCCGGAACTGTTTTACTCAGTTGTATAACTTAAGTATTCAATGATGAACTCAGGTTGAAAAATTGATTGTCTGCCACTGCCATTGGCATTGTCAGCCCGGAAGGTCAGGTTATTTGTAGATTAATCTGTGTTATGTTGTCATTATTGATCATCTTGATCTTGATGTAAACATACGTTGCAGAAACCACAGATGGCATAAACTCAACCTGTCACTTCACTAACCAAAATTTATCTGCTCGGCACTCACCTGATTAGGTGTTGACCTATAGTTGATCACCTATACAAAGATCAAAGGAAAACTGGCAATAGTAGGTATAGGCCTACTTTTACCTCTTCTTTGTAGTGAAAAACAGTGAAAGTGGGGAGAAAAGGAGTATTCGTCTTTAAAATTACAGTTAATGGACATACTTTTTTACTCAAGTGCTTATTCTCTCTCAGACAGTTGAGAATGTAGGCCTTGATAATACAGGTGGCTGGAGAATGTTTGAACTCTTCAGTGACGGTGTAATATGGTGTTTATTTTACACTAAGAAGAGTTCATTCAATCATTGACAAACAAAATAATCGATTCATTAGTTACAGTAATACTTATACTTTTCAACAAAAAAGAATACACTGACACACAGGATAATCAGTGAATTAATTGTAATAATGTTGACGATAAAAAAAATTATGATGCTTCCTGTGATGCCAAAGTTTGGTGCTCTGTACATAGTACAGACTGAACTGACAGAATAATATGAAAAATAATGTTTATTAACTACAGCGGATAAAATAGCTTGCACACGCACACACACACACACACACACACATGTGCATGTGCATGGTGCAAGCCTGCACACATGCATGCATGCATGAACACACACATACACATAACATGTAATAACATTTAGAAAAATACAGATAAGATACAGAAAAGCTGTTTGTTGTTTTCTGGATGGTCAAAGCAAGAATTGGCAGAAAACAATGGCTAAAGTCCTAAGCCACCAATCTAGGATGGAAGAAGTCCAAAGTTCAAATCACAGTCTGTACAGGGATTTTTCTCCCCTCCATCCCCACCTCCATTAGACCTTGAGAGACAGTTTTAGTGCTAGCTTTTCAGATGAGACAGTAAACTGAGGTTCTGTGTGTAGTATGCACATAGTGCATGTCGAAGAACCCATAACAACAGGAGTTGTCCCCAGCAAACGTTTGTAAAAAAGAAAATTTTATAAGTAAATGAATTATACACAAAGGAAAGGGAAAAAGATCAGTCTGGATTAGATAATGAAAATCGATGTCCATGCATTTTTACAATCAGGTAGAATCTCATGGCATATGCCATGATTAATTTCGATTCTTTCATTATGTGACGTGTTCGAAGTTAGCGGTTATGGAGTTTGGTTGGAGTTTTGACTTATTCAGAGGGATTCATTGTACTCAGATCGTTCCATATGCACTCCTCCCAAATCAACTAGTAATTATTTGGCAGATTCCTTCGGACTGCACAGAACCCTGTGTGCTTGTCTTGAAATGGAGAGGTGAGAAACAAGAGGACCAATGAAACACTAAGCTGACACTACCAGTATGATTGGAGCATAGAGATGGGCAGCCAGTTAGCGAAATTTTATGCTTTGGGCTGAATTGGACTTGGACATCAGTGATTATGGAATCATCCAAGTGCTGCAACGCAATCTTGGGAAAAGTGAAACTGAAACTGAGCAGCAATAATGTCAGATGTCATGTGACATGTCAAGGTTTAAAAAAAAAGAACACACACACACACACACACACACACACACACTCACACATAAACCTCAAATTCCAGTCAGATTTGATCACCAACTTGGGGCTTTTTTCCTGTGCTGGCAGCTCTTATCCAAAGTTTAGCGTGGTGAGGATTTCATTTGGGAAGTGATAAATTCGCTTCATAGTTTCATCTTGTGTTGATGCTGTGTATTTATGACTCTTTTGTATTTGCAGATTGTAGTAAACCAAGAGACTAAAAGACACACAAAAGACTGTCATGATGTCTCTGCCATCAATTCAACGCTCTGAATCAGAAGAAGACTTACTAAAAGGGGGCAGAAGCAGTCCAGTCCAGGTGCAGAAGTACCCCCTAGGACGACTTAAATTGGCTATTCAGAAATTCCAGAAGGTTCTGCAGATTGATTTGGAGCGGTTGCAAAAGCATAGGCACAACATGGACAGGGTCAGTATAATATTAAATCTTGATTTATAAATTCAGTTTCTGTGGCTAACTCATCATCTTTGCACTATAATGATAATCCTTATCATTATTCATATTAATCAGCTGTTTGGGACAATATTTTCTAACTGTTAAGTGGTGATAGCAAGCCAAAGGTTTTCAAAGCCACGTTTTTTGATACTCATGCAATTATCTTGGCTGTTGAGGACAAACTGTTACACATCAATAGACACATATTGAAGAGGAAACAGGTGCTGTTATGTTTAACAGCTTTTGTTATTAAGCTTATATAGAAAGTGAGTTCCTTGAATGTTTGATGATTTTTGTTGCATATTCTGTAATTATGAACACATATGTCATCTTGAATATCAGTCACTGTAGCCTTGAAGAAAGTAAGATGTAATTGAACTTGATGTGTCGCAAGGACAACAGTGAAAACAGAATTGATATATTGTCAGAGGTCCTGAGAAAGTGCTGCTCACACTCCTTCAAGAAGTGCTGATTTGAGATCTTTTGGGAGGGGGGGGGGGGGGTATGTGACCTTGACTTTGGTGCCTTACATTCCAAACCTACCTTTCCTGATTCCTTAATGGTCCACATTGTTCACAAAACTTCGGTGAAGATCCACCCATAAAGAGCTGAGAAACTTGGGACCAAGTGTTTTTGTCACAGACAGACACACGGACAGACAGACAGACAGACAAACACACACACACACACACACACACACACACACACACACACACACACACACACACACCACACACACACCACACACACACACACACACACAACATTCTCTGTCTCTGTCTCTGTCTCTCTCTCTCTCTCTCTCTCCTCCCTCCCTCCCTCCCTCCCCTCCCTCCCTCCCTCTCTCTCTCTCTCTCTCTTCATGTGCGTGCGTACACCACACCTAGACTCACAGGCACACTTGCCTCCAGTGTATATAAAATGTTCGTCCTTTTCTTTTAAAAGGATTTTTGAAAAATGAAAATTGACCAGGCAGTGTGTCATAGTCTTTGTTATCAGAAAATAATGACTTATTTATTTCATTGAAGTAAAAATATTTCTTGTCTGAATCTGAGGTGACAGGAACTTTCAGGCGCAGTTTAGTTGATTTTTGGAGTGGAATTCTGAGAGAGTACGTTTTCCAGACTAGAAAAAGAAGGCACACAGCATGTATGGCACTGTGATACTAATTGATATCATGTAGTACCTTACTGTTCACAGTGTGAATGACAACATTTAGTAATACATGAAATCTCTTTGTTGGGTTGTAGGCCTGCTTTGGTTGTGGATTAACAAATGACAAATAACATTTGTCCTGGAAAAAATGTCACTTAGTATTCTGTATGTAGCCTATTTGTGAGAGGTGTTGGATAAATCATTTTTGTATCGTGCAGTGGTGTATAATTATCCATTTAAATCTTTTTTTCTTTTAACTAGTATTATTTCATTTTTGTTGCCTTCTGCTTGCATACCATAATTTAATTGAAACCAGAAAAGAACTTATTGCAGGTAACATTTTTTCTACTAAGTACATAAGAACTTATTTCAGTATTAGCCGGATGTATCGTAACTAGGTACATTTTATTCTGATGTGATCATTTAATCATTTATTTATCCCCACTTAGTTTCTTGATTTGTTTTGATAGGATCAGGATCAGTTTTAACTTATCACCCAGTCAGTTTACCCTCAGATGCATTAATACTGTCACTTTAATGAGGAATAATGTTCTGTTGCAGTTCATTGTGATGGAGGACTGGAAGGGGCTTCACAAAGAGCAGATCAACGCATCTCGTACTGTGCAGCAGGTGAAGGCTACTTTACGAGAACTGGAGCGCACTCGTGCTCAGGTGTTTGATGAAGAGTTGAATCAGTTTGATGAGCAGGTGCAAGATATCAAGTTGAAGGCTGTGGCAGCTGTAGAAAGCTTTCTTCGAATCAGCCAAGCAGATCAGCTGCATCCAGACATGACATGTAAGTACCCTTTGTATTGCCATTGCTTTGTAGTGTGCAGTTCTGTGGGAATCATTCATCATTATCATTATTATATATAATGTTTTTGTTGTGATATTTCCTGCTGACTTTTAAGAAGTAGTTGAAGGGTGAGAGTGCAGCTGAGAACATCATGCATGCTTAGAATTATTTCATATTTTTTGTGAACTATTTGAAAACAAAATGTCATTTAAATGAAAGTTAAAAGCTGAGGAAAATTTTGCATGCACTTTAGTTATACAAATTCATCCTCTTATGTAAAGTAGTATACAAATTCATCCTCTTATATAAAGTAGTCATGCGCACATTTTCTAGATTTTTCTTGCAGTGTAAGTAAACTGTTTACTTTTGCATAAGGATTAGAATATTTTGATTCTTTTTTACTGACACAAATGCGTATAGTTCTGTTTTCAAAATTTTCATTTTCTTTACAATTGGGAAGGAGGGGATAGTGGAAGAAAATAGTCCCCACAAACTCATTGTTTTATCAATGATTATCTCTTTCAGTCAGTGACTAAAGCAGTGTTTATGTATTTTAGATGCTGCACCAGACCATACAGACTCAAAAGAGAGGACCAGCCTGCCTGCCCAGTTTTCTCCCGCCATGTCTGTGGGTGGGCTCCAGGCCATCCAGGAATTGCATGTGGTGCCAGAAAACAGTCAAGCTGCTGCCTCCTGGGAGAGTTTACAGCAGGTTAGATTATGTTTGTGTGTTATGATATTTAACCCTTTCACTCCTTCAAACCCTATCCACCAGCTTTTTGCTGAAAGTTAATAGATAGGGTGAGGGTGTGAAAGAGTAAGTAAAGTTTCATAACTCATTCCATATCAATCCTCAGCTAGAATATTCCATGTATGTCCGTTTTGTCCGAACATTCTGGATTGGAAATTTGGAAAGTTATGTTTTGACAGGCACTTTAGTACTTGCATGGTGTGATAGGTTTAAAATAACACCATTTATCTTTCCATATGCAGTTAATCAGTGCAGCATTCTGTGGGTGATTAGGCATGAGTATACTTCACAGAACAGTGAGGTAGGGGTAGGAAGGGCGTTTATTACACACGGGTCAGCTTGCCATGACAGGTAATCAGCTAGGAAGTATATTTGCACTTTGTGATGTATTGACTGCCATGAGAATTAGTTGATGGTTTTTTTTTCTGACCATGACTTGGTATTCTGGCTCACCTTGTCTGCATGGGTTCAATGAGTATTATGTTCCCATAATGTCACCATATAATTTAGTTTTTGTTGTTGTTGTTGTTGATGGTTTTCTTTTTGGTTTCTGAACGATTTAGTCATAAACTGTTCTGTATATGTTTATACTTGGATGTATATACTTGCCCCTGGTTTGTCCGCTTCAGTGGACACATTGAAAATAGTGTACAGTAATGCTTAACATGAAATTAGGGTTATTTTCCTCATGTTTAAGTAAGCTGAAGTCTTGAATTGAGAAGATCAGTGTTTTTATATATTCTAGTCCAGTATCTGAATAATCAGTCATGAAACATCCATTTGTTTACTTTTTATCTTGTATGTTTTGGTATGGTTTTTTTTTGTTGACTTTTTACAAATGGGCTGTCTTGGAGGGAGGGGGGGGGGAGAAACAAAGGAAGGGAATTGGCTTAGGGACAAGGCATTTTATTATGATTGCCAGCCAGTGGCTAGCCTGCTGTCATTCTCTGTAAGGCAAGTGTTGTAGATGAGTGTGCTGTTTTAGTGTGGGACAGAGACAGGTTTTGCTATTCATTTGCTGTGCATAGTTATAGTTCCTGTTGTGAAGTCCCTGGTGTGGTTAAGATTCACTAACCTGCATACAGTTCTGTTATGAAGTGTCTCTGATATGACTGAGATTCACTAACCTGTCCCCTGAAAACTGTTGTAGAGATAGAAGAATGTGTTGGCATTGAGGAAAGAGGGATGGTATGAATATGTCTGATGTTTATGTGTGTGTGTGTGTGTGTGTGTGTGTGTGTGTGTGTGTGTGTGTGTGTGGTGTGTGTGTGTGTGTGTGTGTGTGTGTGTTCAGAATATGTTCAGTTTGGTTCTATGATAATGCTCTTTGCTATCAATAGTTGCATGAATGTAAGATTGTACCATTCTGCTGTCCCGTACAGTCATTGATTTTCAGTTTATGAACTATCTGCTTTCCCTTGTGAGATTGTTTTTTTTAAATCATGGACTATTCTTTCTGCTGCAGGAATGAAAAAGAAATAATGACTGTATCTGTTGCAGGACATGCAAGAACTGAATGAACTGGTACATCAGTTTGCTGACACAGTGCAAGTGAGAGATGTTTGTGTATCATTATACATTCATGATATTTGTTGTATTTCTTTGTTTGCTTTTCCTTTTGTCACAGTGGATTTACTATGCAAACTTGAGTTGCTATCCTATGAAACTGGGTTTTTGTACAAACTTTTGCCATTGTACAAACCTTTGCCAGGGATAGCTGTTTAGTGGCCATGGGATCATAAACATTTGATGAATGCTTTGGGCCTTGATTCATTGTCTCATGTGACTTAAATCTGCGTTGGAGGGAGGGGGAGCAGAAAAAATCCTGTCTGATATTAATTGCATGCATTTTTTTCCTTTCTATCTTCTTTTTCAGTAGTCTTCAGCAAGATACAAATACAGGAACTGTAATAACCATCAGCAAAGCAGAATCAGTTGCATTAAAGATTTAAAACAAATACAAGTCATCTACATCTTTAGTAAAGGATTTAAATAGTGCAAATTGCATGCATTGTTATTAATTTGATTGACTTTTGTTGGTGTATAGCTATTCAAGTGGGATTTTTAAAAGTAATTTTGCCAGGGATAACGTTTTTAATTGCCATAGATTCGTTTTACATGTGTTGAAAGCCTGCATTTGCTTTGTTGTTACTAGCAACAGGGAGAAGCAGTTGACAGAATTGAGGAGAACATTGACCAGACCCATGAGAACGTCAGAGAAGGCACCATCCAACTTGGCAAAGTATGTTGTCTTGTATTGTGACATTATTTCAGCTATGTATATGTGAAAACGTGCAAAATCTTTTAAGTTGTTTGTTACCGCTTGTATGTGTGTGTGTGTGTGTGCGTGCGTGCGTGCGTGTGTGCATGCGTGCGTGCATGCGCGCGTGCGTGCAAAAATGGTTTGCGTGTGTTTCAGGTCTGCTATAATGTATTGATGACCATAGAATAAAACATTTCAACAGTGGCTAGTTACTCTTTTGTCTGGCAGTTTGAAGAGGTGGATCTTTTGCCTTTGTGTGTTTTTTAAAAAAATTCTAACACATTTCTGACCTCACAGCATCTGTTTTGCAGTCAGCATTATAGGTTGCGTCATTTAAAATCCTTTCACATGCTTCTTTCAAGATAGATTTGCTGAAAATTGTGTGAATTGTGTGAAGAGGATTGCTTGATAAATTTTGCAATTGTTGCAAAACAAAATGTATGAATGTTCGATTCAACCATGCCTATGTGTACTGGCACTGTGAGTGTTTTTAAAGTTGTTTTTTGTGGTGTTCACAAACAGTGAATGAGCATCACCATCACCGTCATTCAATACATCACTGTCACAGCTTTCTTTGGAATCACTCTCAGAATCGTCTCTTAAATCTTCCATCGTCTTGTCAACTCTAAGTTTGTGTATGAAAAAATGTTTTAAACATGTGTTGAGTGATGTAAAAACTTTGCTTTGCCATAATTTCAAATGAACAAAAGAATATGGTATTTATAGGAAGTCCAGAACATAGTTTCTGCCTGAAACTCTTACTCGGCAAAATCCTGTCTGTCATCCTCAGGAATTACTGAAACTGAAAGTTGTCATCAGGACTGGCAGTTTGTCGGTTGTGATCCACAGTAGGAATTTTGTGCCACCGACAAATTATCAGAAATGGTCGGAAATGTACTAATTAAGGGAAACAGATCTGATTTTGTGAATCAGAAGATATCTTTTGACATGAAAGGTTCATCTGAAACTGTGTCTCACTGTGTAATGCATAGATGATGTCATTCTTGTATAGCACTATGTTCCAAACTCAGTTGGACTCATTATGCATTACATATGGTTTAATACATAAACAGTGAACTGTTTTTGTATAACATGATGCTCCAAAATAATTTGGAATCACTGCGTGTTACACACAATCAGACTTTTTAGAGGAGCATGGAGAACTCGAGTGGTAGGCAAGCTGACCACATTCTTCTGTGTTATTGCCAGACTTCACCTTTGATGGACATACAATATGCATGCTAGGTGTTTTTATGTTTCCAAAAATCAGCTATTTACATGTCTCACGGGATTATTAGTGTGCATATTTGATGTTCTGCATGCATATACACACAGAGAGGGTTTGGGCACTGGCAGGTCTGCATATGTGTTGACCTGTGAAATCAGAAATAATTCCATTCTTTACCCAACAAGCTGAGGAGTTCATGTAGATTGAGCCAAGGACCTTATGATAAATACTTCTATCATTTCCTTACTGTCATACCTGGAGATTTTTTTTCATTTGGATGCTTGGAGTTCATATTTTAAAAGCATACATATGTTTATCTTAACATTCTACATTACTCTTGTATTGTTTTGTAGGCCTCCAAGTACAAGGTAGCCATGTTTCCTATGGTGGCAGCAGTGATTGGTGGCATTGTGGCTGGGCCTGTGGGCATGATTGCTGGCGCCAAAATTGGGCTGGCTGGTGCTGTAGGTGGCGGCATTGCTGGTTAGTGGTTGTTGCAATTTTAACCATTTTACAACAGATATTTTCAGTGGCCCAGTAATTCAGTTGTTAGAACACTGTGTTCATAGTGCAGGGTTTGGCAGTTCAACCCTCAGGTGGGCAGTTATTTTACTGAAGCTGCGGACTCAAGGTCTGATATCTTGGGTCTAATCCCAGCCTGCAACAGTAACATTTGGCCTGTATGCTGCCCATCTTAATGTTTCCATCAGTCTAGAGGTGTCAAGTTTAGTGTTCCATAGCCCCATCCCTCCCTCCCCTTTTCATTTTAAGATCTAGCCAGTGGAGGCTCAAGAAGTCTGCCTGATAACTGCTCGCAGATTTGGGTGGAGCGAGTGCGGAATCATGTGAGTACCCTGAATTCCTCTTGAACAAACTCCAAGCTCCTAATACAGAGTGTTCTCATTATATGTACATTATTTACCTTGACAGATTCAAGTACTTCCAAATGTAAATGTATTGTAATTATCTTTTGTTCTTGCAAGAGAAACTCAAGCAGAAGGGTTAAGCTTTTGTGTACATTAATTTTTGATGCTTGTTGTATTGAGAATTACACATTAAAGCAATCTGAATGTTGTATCGTATTAACCTTATGACACTGGAAAAATCCCCAAAGATATGTCAAAATCAATTTTCATTGCACTTCCAAAGAAGACAGGGGCTATAGAATGCGAACTCCATCGCACAATCAGTTTGATGAGTCATGTAACAAAAATCCTGTTAAGAATAATCATGATGAGGACAAGGAATAGAATCAAAAGAGAAATAGCAGAAGAACAGTGTGGATTTGTGGAGGGGAAAGGAACTATTAATGCCATATACATCCTAAGAACTATCAGAGAGAGGTCAATTGAGATGAATAAGGATTTGTATTTATGCTTTGTTGACTATACCAAGGCTTTCGATCAGGTACGACATGATGAATTGATCAACCAACTGCAGAGACTCAATGTTGATGGAAAAGATCTACGAATAATTAGGAATATGTACTGGGAACAAACAGCTGCAATGAGAGTAGAAAACAATATAAGCTCTTTTCAAAACATCAAAAGAGGAGTCAGACAGGGTTGTGTTTTGTCACCAGATCTGTTTTCACTATATAGCGAAAACATCATGAGAAACCTAGAAGAAAACCCTGGATTAAAGGTTGGAGGGAAAATGATAAACAACATTCGGTACGCAGATGACACCGTGCTAATTGCAGAAAATGAAAGGGACCTACAAAACTTTGTGAATATACTAGAAACAGAAAGCAAAGGTAAGGAGAAGGTTAGCAGGAAGACTGAAGTCATGGTGATCAGTAAAAAACATGAAATCCCCTCCTGCAAAGTAACAGCAAATGGCACAACCTTGACACAGGTTAATAAGTTTAAATACCTGGGAACGGTCATTTCATCAGACGGCAGATGCACATCGGAAATAACTGGCAGAATCGGCCAAGCCAAAACAGCATTCAAGAAGATGACAAGCATTCTTACCAACAAGTGCCTATCACTTAACATCAGAAAGAGAGTCCTTGAATGTTATATAGAACCAATACTGTTGTACGGATGCGAGGCGTGGACAGTCAGCAAGCAAAGCCAGAGCAGGATCGAGGCAGCCGAGATGTGGTTTCTCAGAAGAATGTTGAGAGTTCCAATAGATCAAAAAACAAACGAGACAGTCTTGATGGAGGCAGACACAAGTAGATCACTCATAAGGAAGATTAGGAAAAGAAAAGCAACATTTATAGGCCATTTTATGAGGAAGGGGGATTTGGAGCACCTGGTCACAACGGGAAAGCTGGAGGGAAAGAGAGCACCAGGTAGACCCAGGGAGAGAATGCTGGACGGACTTGCAGAGTGGCTGGGGATGAAGAGGGTGGGGGAGATGCTGGGGGCAATGAGAGATAGATGGTTGGAAGTCCATGGTTGCCAATGCCATGCGGCAGGGCACCTGATGATGATGATGATGATGATGATGCATCTGCATGCAATGCCTAGGCAACAGAGCTACATACAGTGGCTGAGGTGGACTGAGTTTTGGAAAGCCTGGAATCTCAGATGTTTGTTTTTAGGTGTTGGCATTATATAGACAAGTTGCTGAAATGTGATTTGAAATGACACTATCAGACTTGGCAAACCTGATGGACATATTGGGGTCAAGGAAGTCATAGATTGTTGTGTATAACAATAATCCAGTCTTTTGGAAAACTGTGAAAGTAAGAAAAATCAGTAATCCAGTGGAAGGAATTGATCATTCCAGTTTTATGGGTGTCTATTTTTTCATAGATTTTATCGGGGGATTTTAAATCAGATCTTCTTTTGACAAACATCCTTACCATATCTTACAAATGCATTAGCTCAGCTGATACAAGAGACCATACTAACTGCAATATTTCAGTTGGATGGTTGAGAAATCAGTGAAAAGACATCAACCGCCAGGCGCCACTGTCACGCCGATCCTTATCCTAATACCCAGTTCCGGCATGAGTGACCATCCTTCTCTCTGATGAAGTAGGTTAGAACAGGAATATCTGTTTCCAATGGCTAGTAGAGGAGAACGGGATGGGTGGGTGTGAACTAGTTGTAAGACATGGTAAGTATGTATATTAAAAGAAGATTTGAATTAAAATCATCTGTTTAATAACACTTCACTTAACCATATCTTACAAGTGCAGAGTAACGCTACCTGGAAGATGGGTGACAATACCTGTTATTGGTTGAAAGCAGAGATGACATGCTGGGCTTAGATGGCGGAGGTGATGCCAGGGGACCCATCTGTGTCGTGAGATCTCTGAAGTTAAAAGAGATGAATGTTCGAGGAGAGCACCAGTAAGCAACATCCAAGATTTCTGGTGAGAAGTTGTGGGGGAAAGCCATGGGAGAAGCCCAAGTCTGTAGCCAATGAGCACTGCTCCTGGTAGAGTTGAGTACTATCCCTGAGTGCAGTAAGCCTTGAGAACGATGGCTTAAATCCACAGGTATAGAGAAGAGCATTCGATAGCACTCTGGCATCCTATGCTACAAGAAGGTCCTGGAAAGGATGGGAAGGGTATTGAAAGGAGAGTGAGGTTGATGTGTTCTGGGTGATACCCATGTGGATCAGATTGTATAAATCTGTATACCTTAGTTGGGTGGGCCAGTCTAGTGTGATGAGGATGATGATGATGTGATCTGTGCTTGTTTTTTCGCATGATTTTTCCTAGAAAAAGGAGATGAGGGAACGAGTAAGCCAGCAGTCCCCCAGCTGGTTGAATGGGTGTTGGCTATCCACATCTCCAGATCCAGCACTAGGGATACGTAGAGGGAGAGACTGAAGTTGAACTTGGTTGTAAAGAGATCAATTATCAGTTTGAACCACTGCTGCCGAATGAGTTGGAGCACTTTGGGAGTGAGAGTTCATTCTATGTGGAGAACCATGTGGGATCGGCGGAGGGCATCCAGAAGGATGTTTAGATTGCTTGAGACATGTATTGCTACTGGTTAGATCTGGTGAGGCTGAAAAGGAGAGCTTCTGTTCTCTGCACGGGCGAGAAGGGATCTCACTGGTATCCTGTGTAGAGAGATGAATGGGCCAAACTCGCCGGTGCCTCCTGTTCCTCTTGCTTCAGCATGGACAAGAAGAGATAACTTTAGTGTCCCTTGTTGTCTCTCAGGAACGGACAAGAAGAGCTACTCAGACATTCCCTTCCTGAGGAGGCTGAAAGTGTACATCATCCCTGTGTGGAGAGGCAAGTGGACCAGGGTCACCAGTTGCCTCCACTCCTCTTGCTCGGTATGGACAAGAAGAGATGACTCTAGCATCCTGTACTCTGAGAGGTTTCGGGCGCAGATGAGAAGAGCTAATCTCACATTCCGTTCCTGAGGAGGTTGGAAGTATTAGTGGCATCAGTGAGTACCTGTGAGGAACATTTGGGTCGAACTTTGGAAGTAGAATTTTCTTTTTCTGCCGACGACGCTTATCCTCTGCAGTGGCACCCTCTTTTGACAACTGCCTGGAGTGGGCGCTCAGGGTAGTCCATGGCCTGTGGTGACCTGTTCGGAGAGAAAAATAAAAGGGAGGAGGAGGAGCTGAGCTCTGACACAGACACAAGTAATCAGAACCTGGGGATCAGAATACAAAGTGTATGGCCCCAATGCAAGTAACAGCAATCCATAAAGTAGAACACAGGCACAGGTAAACCACGGGCCATAATTACTCCAGCAGCATAAAGCAGTGATCTAAGGGAGAATAATCCAAGGAAAAAGAGGCACAGAGTGGCATATGCTGCTTCAAGTGCACAAAGCAGTAATCCAAGGTAAGAGTAATCCAAGGTGAAGCGAGACACAGAACGGTGTATGCTCCATCATGAGAAGCATAAAGCAGAGCAAGTGCGCACTTCCAAGCAACACAGAAAGGAGAGCACAGGGTAAACACTCACACAATCCCCCCTCCCCCCCCCCCTTTTCTTTTGCACTGTGGAGTGTGATAATTTATTCTAGAATAAGGTTGAAGGGAACAGTGGAAGTTACTACAGCAGCTTGGAATGGAGTGGGCCTTTGTTAGAAAGTAGAGAAAGGTACAGGAAAGATAACAAAGAACAGTCATTAGTGGTTTGGTGAATAACTGAAAACACCCTTTCAGGAAGGCCTGGAGAAAGTGCAGGATGAATAGGGCGAAGTTTCAAATAAAAAGGAATAGAATGTAGCCAAACTGAAACTTAGAAAAAGATTGATAATCAAATGGTCAATTTTCTGCCTGCCAAAGTTATTCGATGAGAGTAAACATAAAAATAAAATGGGTAGAAAGTGTGATAACAGCAATCCGTTTGCTAGAAACAGAGGAAGTGCTCAGGGAAAGACTTAAGTATTGAGGGATAAAATCTTGACCACAATCAGAAAACGCTGAAAAAAGAGGATACAATCAAATGAAAGAACGAAGTTTTCAGCTTGCCCGCTGACATTATCGATGGGAGTAAACACAAAGACAGAAAGGTTTTAAAGTGCAGTAACAGCAGTGAAAATGCAATAACAACGATCTGATAGTACTCACAATGGCATATACTCCTTTGAGAGAAGAACAGAGTACAGTAATGGTGCACCGGTGAAACAGAGGGCCATATCGCACAATGGTGTAAGCTCCTTTGAGTGAATCACAGAGCAGGCATTGAGATCACTAGTGGGAGGAAATCTTGAAAGTCCTCTTCCCCCCTCCCTTTTTACATTTTTTTTATTATTGTTGTTAGAGCAGGTTCTGGAATGGGTTTTGAAAAGGGAAACACCAAGGGATTTAGAAGGCTAGGTGCTCCAACGAAAGTAAGTCAACAGGAACAATGGAAGAATCTTGAATGGATCGGGTTGCGGTCTCTGTTAGAAAGTGCTGGAAGGTAGAGCTACGTGACTGAAAGGATTGAACTATTGCAGGCCGCTCATGAAAAGTGTAAATGCTTAAGGAACACGCCTTCCCACCAAGAAAAGAGAGAACATGCTAGAAAGAGTTTTAAACAAAAGTAGGTAGGAAACAAGTTAGTGAAAGGCCATTGATCAAACAATTGGGGATTTGCCCACCAACCAAAGGCTTGGTGACAGTGACATGACAGGCAATGGTTAGAAAGACATACTCACTTGGACATGCAAGTAAAGCACGTTTACTGACACCTTACAAATTTCTAGCTTTATATCAGATCAGACATGCTCACAGTGTACTCATGAACAGAGTTACCCTATTGGGGGGTGGGGGGGGGGTGGGGGTGGGGGGCTGAGAAAATGCGAAATCTAGGTGCAGTTCAGCTCTCTAGAATACAAATACAAGAGGGCTAAAGAAATAGGAGGGAGCTCAGTGCATTGTTAAGAATGAGTGGTAAACATTCTTGATTAAAAGACAGAAGCACCTAGAAAAGGCAGAGAAATTGAACTGGGGAATATGACTGAACACACAAAGAAAAACTGCAGAGCGTAGGCAGTATGGTTTTCATGCTTTGGAGTACTGGGACAGAGAAGAGGATGGTCACACAGGCTGGAACAGGGTATTGGGATAAGAGTGGGCACAACAGTGGCACATGGTGGTGGATGTCTTTCACCAATTTCTCGACCACCCAGTCGAGTATTTTGCAGTTAACATGGTCTCTCACATCAGCTGATCTAATGTACTTGTAAGATACAGTTAAGTTGTGTGCTATTAAATAACTGTTTTGGATGTAAAAACTGTAGAAAACTTGTATTTAATCCTGATGACCCTGACATGGAAACTTTGTGTTCTGTGTTCAGGATTTGCAGGTGGTAAATACCTGAAGTCTCGACACAACAAGGCAGTGTCAGTGGAAATGCAGAACTTGAGTCATGCTGACAGCCGTGCACCTCAGCGATCGACATCCAATCCAGAGTTGTCATCACCTCCCACAGATGACACAGCTGAACAGCCCAAGTTCTCAAACTTCTTTTCCTGGGGCCAGCGCAGTTCACAATCCGAAAGTGAAAATTAAAGACAGAAATGTGAAATAGGAACGTTGTGCAATTGTGTGAATGGTGTTGTGTTCAAGAATTTGCAACGTGAGATGCATACTGAGGGAATGTCTCAAGTTTGTGAAAGTTTTGTGAAAATCAAATTAAACTGCTGGGAGTTGGAGTTGGTTTTGTTGGGGAAAAAAAAGAAATCTGCATGTTTGAGAGACCGATTTGATGAGCAAATCAAACAAGGTCAGTGCTTCAAATTTCAAAGCTGAACCATTGGACTGATAAAAATCAAGAACTGTTCTTCTTCAGAAAGACAGAGAAGAGAAACAAAATCCCATTTTGATGGAAACAGATGCAGAGCATCTTCATATATCTCCACAGATATAACTGTTATCTTTTTAAATTGAAAATTATAACCAAGTGGTGATTGCTTGTTGGTTGTTGTGTACACTGTGTGATGAGGTGAGATTATAACCTATTACATCAGGTGTTCAACCTTCTAACTTGCTTTCAGCCATAATTAGACCAGAAAATGATGATGATGGTGATGCAGTTACTTAAAATTATTGTGACAGTATCATCTGACTTTTTATGATGAAGCAATCCATGTCACTGTTTTGATCAGGTTTGAACATTTTATATTGTTTTGGTAATTTTTCCTTTTCATGGAGTTTGAAGGAACATGATAATTGAATGTTTTACCATTTATTTCTTGGACATTCCCTTTGTGATTGATCCTTTTTGTTCTCATACTTTTGTTTTCAACCTTTTTGTTCCTAGATGTTTTAAATTGGTTTTGAACGGTTCATTCTTGAAATCTTTTATTTTTTTCTTTCAGCTAATTCATTCATTCGTGTTGTTTAAAGCTCATCTTTTTGTTATGGGACTTTGTATTTCAGTTGTTTCACTCCAGATTTTCATATTTCACATATAACGCTATCACCAGCATCCGTTTTCCCATTAAGTATCCACTCATCTCTATACACACATGCTTGCAAACCCCCCCCCCCCCCCCCCCCCCACCATCATCTGCATGCAGGACGTGCGCTTATAGAATTGTTTGCTACTACTGTTTGGAAATGAACTTCGGGAACAAAATATCTGGACACGAAAAGTTTTGCATGTATATGTTGAATGTTGTGCAATTGATCATACTTTCTTTTTTTCTGTCTTTTTTGTGCTTTCTGTCATTCTTTTCTTTTTTTATTTGGCAGTTAAATGCGTATGCATGCCTATGTGTGATATGTTTCTGGCATAGTGCTATTACTGTTTTTGTGAAGTTGTGACTGTGAAAAGCATAAAAATGGAGCGGCTGTTTTGTTTGTGTTAAATATTTTTCCCCCTCAGAGTTCAGTGGAAAAAAACACTAAAACACTGTTCTGTTGATGACCCTAACCCAAATCTTGTGGAAGGGTTTTTTTGTTTGTTTTTTGTTTTTTTAAACAGGCAAGAGAAAAAAACACCCAGTCATGCAAATTGCTGTGATTTTTTTCTTGAGGCAAAGAAAGTGACAGATTTTCACCATGTCTGCTTTGTCTTGTACATATTTCTGCTATCATAAAAATGTGTTTTCTGTTCTCATTAAAGGAGATTGATTTAGCTTAAATGCCAAAATGTGCTTTTGTGACTTGAGTATCGTAATGTTCATGCGTACACATTCCTTTTATGCGTGTGATGGGTATGTTTATATGAACGTTTATGTGTGTGTGTGTGTGTGTGTGTGTGTGTGTGTGTGTGTGTGTTTTGTGTGTGTGTGTGTGTGTGTGTTATTTCAAGTCTGTATTTTGTAAAGTTGTACTTTTTTTTTTTATTGCACAGAGATGTCAAGTTCAGTGGAAGAAATATTTGCATGATGATTAATCCTACTATTCCAAATGGGTTTGCTCATTCCCAAGAGACTCCAAATTTGAAACTATGACAGCACAAAAAGGGTGTGTGTGTGCATGCAAGTTGAGGCTGGTGATTAAGATTTATACAGTTTTCTTGCTTTCTTGTAGAGTTATTGGTTGGGTGTTTGCTGATTTGACCAGTTGTCACAAACAGCAGTATTTTTCTTACTTAAAATGTTTAACGGATAGATGAGAGAAAGTGGTTTTTGTCATTATGGTGTTGACAATGCATTGAAATTGCTGTTCCATGCAGAATTTACTGTGCAAGATTGTGTATCTGTAACAGTAAAACTTGACAATGGCCGGTCATGCCATGATACAGTAAAAACACTCGGCTGTCGTTGTGAATTTCAGTCACTCTATTGTTTATAGTTTGGTTGTTCAAATGGGGAAGCAAACAATGGTATCTGATATGTAGAGTGTATCTTGCCTGTTCTTGAACTTCTGCCTGCCATAATAAACTTACTGCAGTTTTGTATGTATAGTCAACACTCTGGCAATAATTGCCACAACATGCCCATCACACGTAATTAGCACATGGTCAGCATTTTCAAGGTGCAGTGAATGGTTACAAGGAAATGACTGTCGCATGATTAAAAAAGCTCTGGCTGCCTGCAAGTGTTATGTTCCATAGCAAGAATGCATCATTTGTACATTCATTCAATGTCTTATTTCTTCATTTATCTGTGTGAGTGATGTAACTTCAAATGAAAAAACAACTCCGCTGACGATAGGTCACTGCACGGTCTGTATTGTCCATCTTCAGCAGCCATGCATGAAAACATGTTGACTGTCCCAAGTTACCATTCCTCATCGGCTTTGTTGCAGCTTATTACCTGGGAAATAGTTGATGCGATGTGCATTAGGTTTTATACTCACTTTGCGTATTTTAATAGTAATTCGTTTTCTTGTTGTGCACTCAGTGAGCTTTCATTGCAGTCTTTCTTTGTACTTGTTGAGCTCTCTTAGCAGTCTGTCTGATTGTGTGACTTTGATATTTTCATGGTTGTACTCATTGATCTTCTTTATAGACATGAGACCTTGTTGATAAAGAGAGGAGTTGCGTTCTGGTCAGACCACACAACTTCTAGTCTAGCTTCAGAGAAAAAAAGTGGAATCGGATCCTTTTTAGGGATGGGGAAGATAAAATAGCAAAGCAGAGGAATGGGCACTGCTGTCATTATACTGCCCTCAAGAAAAGTGAGGGTTAATGGGAAAATGTTTATTGTAGCTTACCTTCCTAATATCTTCTTCGCTGACAGCGTGTGATGGGTATGTTCATGAGCTTTTTCTTATAACAGGTAGTCTTCTTGCCATTATTTGATTAAGGCCAGACAAGAGTGATAAATACTTTGTCATATGATTGTACCCAACAAAAATTCTGATCGTCTGCAAGTATTGCAGGATATTGGTGTCATTCATGGCAGTTATGTTTGCATAGTACAGCATATACATGAACTGTTTTAAAGGTCAGTAATTTGCATTCTTGTCACCATCTTTGTTTCTTTCTTCCTCCTTTGCTTTCTGTCATTTCTTCTTATCATTTTCGGCCTTGCTGATCCATTCACCTGTTGGTGTTCGAAAAAGTTGTAATACTTTTTCTGAGAATTGATAATTGGATACTTGACGAGTGCAATTTTGGCTCTAAGGAAATGAGATATGCGGAAACAATTTTAGGTAATTTAGGCACATTTTTATGTATGTTTTAGAATCCTTAGTTATGTTTAAATTTGTGTACAGGTATGTTTTTAAAATCCCCTTGGAATAAATTGGAGTGGTCAATGCTAGGGGCATCTCCATAGATTAAGTGATGAATGCATTGATATGTGTACTTAATTTTCTTTTCTTCTTTTTTCCTATTATTGTGTATGTTTTGAAATGGTTATAGCTGTGATATTTCTCTACACAGTCAGCTGGGCTTTAAACAAAAATAACAGTAACAGTAACAAGATAACAAGACTTTATTTCAGCCCAGTGCACAGACACAAGGAAAATGTTTTGGCTATACATACAATCACACTCACGCTTCACAACAATTACAATATTCAACATCATAAAAGACAAATTCGTCGGTCATCCACGGAATCGAAGAAACACACGCACACAACACACACACACTCTCACGCCAAGGCGCCCATATCCAAGCCACCTTAGCTGGCCACTAATCGTTGGTTCTGCCCTGCCAGCTAATTAACAGCGCGCATCTGTCCTTCTCCTTCCACTCTCCAGCCACCCTTGCCCATCCTGTGGAGTATAGGCTTACAGATTGACCTAGATTCGATAGGCCCACTCTGTGCCAGTATCAGTCACTTCCTACACTCAGTCCCTCCCGAAAGATCGCAGCAGTTACAAAGCACTGCTGTAGAGTGATGGACTCTGGTCAAACCTGCCTGGCTAAAAATAGTACTCGCAGGCGATGCCGGCTGGCAGAAAGGTAGTAACTGGAGGGTGTCAGAATGGCTGGGAAAATGCAGCCGTGACGCACGCGTACACCCACACCCACACACGCACTCACGCACACACACATACACCCCACACACACACGCACTCACGCACACACATACACCCCCACACACACATGCACACGGAACTTATACAACATAAGGTAAAAATTATTCTCTTACATTCACTCCCCCTCCTCACATGCGCAAGACTAAAAAACCAAAGACAGGCAAAGAAGCTCTGATACATAACAAAATATTTAGTAAGAGTACATTCTAACGCAAGTTTAAAAAAAATCATTGTAATCCAAGCCTGGGGAATTAAAACAGTTTATCAATTAACAGTGATCACGAACAGATAAAAGACACATAAAAATCCTTCTAGAAACTATCACCGAATTTCCATAAGCCCTCCTTCGAGTATGCAGACTGAGGATTAGAGTTCAAAAGTAAAATAAATAGCTCTTATAAATTTGGTTAAGAATAGGTTCATCACAGAATAAGAGAAAAAAAAATTGTAACTACCGATAAGACACGAATGTATGATTCAAATCATTAACACACACACACACACAAAAAGTGTGATGATGTACGGCTGTAAGTCTAGCAGATACACACAGCAAAAAGAGGGAAACAGGGTGATGGGCAGCTCTTACATAAAAACTATCTTTAAAGCGAGACGTTCTGGCTTTGATGGAACGAAAGCGCTTTCCTGGAGGAAGCGGAGTGAACAGGCTTTTCGCTGGGTGATCTTTGTCAGCTATGATAGATTCAACTTTCTTCTCAGTTCTTTTTTCGTAGATGGATTCGATGGAAGGAAGAGTAATGCCGATGATCTTGGAGGCAGTGCTGACTATTCTGTTTAAGCCATCTTTCTCAGTTGTTGTACAGGTACCATACCAGACTGTGATAGAGAAAGTTAAAACACTTTCTATCACTGCTCGGTAAAACTGAATCAAGATAGACTGGCTAACCCCAAACTTTTTAAGCTGACGAAGGAAATAGAGACCCTGCTGTGATTTTTTAATGATTAGTTTTGTATTTTCCTCCCACTTTAACGAATTCGAAATTGTTCCCAAAAGTTTAAACGTGTCTACTACTTTTACCGTGTCTCCCTTGATCACTAGGGGAGATAGTGGTGTCTTTTTTCTTCTGTTGTCTATAATCATTTCCTTTGTTTTCAGAACGTTTAACTCTAAGTTGTTGTTGTCGCACCAGCGAACTAATTTGTCTATCTCACTTAAATATTGAGACTCATCGCTGTTTTTGATGAACCCTTCAACTGTTGTGTCGTCAGAGAACTTTAAAAACATCACAGTCATGAGTAGAGAGACAATCATTTGTAAACAAAGTGAATAAGAGTGGTGACAGGACACAACCTTGAGGCGTGCCTGTGTTCAACGTCAGGGGACTAGAGCTCAGACCACCGAGTTTGACAACTTGTTTTCTATTTAGGAGGAAATCTAAAACCCATTTACACATTTGATGACTGATTTTGAGCTCTAGAAGTTTGCAATAGAGTTTTGCTGGGACAATTGTGTTAAAGGCAGAGCTAAAATCTATAAAAAGAATGTGTGCGTATGTTTTGGGGGATTCCAAATGCTGCAAGATGTTGTGCACTAATAGGGAGACAGCATCATCCACTGATCTGTTTGCGCGATACGCAAACTGCAAAGGGTCAAATAGATGGTCAGTGACGGATTTCAGGTATCGCAGAACAATTCTTTCAAACACCTTCATGGCCACAGAGGTGAGGGCAACAGGTCTGAAATCATTAGGGGAGGAGACTTTAGTCTTTTTGGGTACAGGAACAATATAGGCAGACTTGAAGCAGGATGGAACTTTACAGAGTTCTAGAGATTTATTAAAAATATCACAGAAGACAGGGGCCAGTTGGTCAGCACAAGACTTAAGTGCGGCTGTGGACACGTTGTCCGGCCCAGCAGCTTTCCTGGCGTTTTGCTTTTTGAACAGGGATCTCTAACTTTGTGAAAACCAGCAGTGTTGTGTTTATTTTGTCCAGAAAGTGTTTTGGTGTCTTCGCTTCAAAGTGTTCTTATTGAATATGATGTAAATGTACATTTTGGGGATTTCTTTTTTGGTCTAAAGATTTATAACTAACACAAAAAAAAAAAAAATGACACAATACTTGTAGGACTAGACAACACTAATCTTCAAGTCTCGGACTTTATTGTTACGAGGCAGAAATGGCAAACCGCTGCCGCTTATTGCATTTGTGAGCCACTGTATAGTATGTGTAATTAAATGTGCTTTGCATCATTTTAACAAATGACACTGTTCTGTATCGGGAAAGGTAAAGCACCTTTTCCTTCTATTTTTGTTGCCCTATCTCCTGTACTGCTCCTGTGTCATATTCCCATACCAAGGTAAATCACCTTGCTCCAGTATTATGCAGCTTTTGGAAACAAAGTTTATGAATGTTTGGTGTTGGATGATTAAAGAAAACTTGTGTACCTTTGAAGAAACTTTATATTGCAAAGTTGTGTGTATTGGACTAGGTTCTCATGGGTCAGTTAGTAACTTTGATCTTATTGCAGGGTCACAGCTTTATTTTTTATAAAAAATGAAAGTGATGTCATTTTGAATGTGTGTTGCCTTTATGCTGACTCTTTGTAGTGTGTTGATTACAGAGTGAGTTAATGACAGGAAACAAATTGTCTGAGAATGTTGTAGCTTTCATATATGTATATTGCTCTAGAACTAGAATGTTGGCACGCATGTATTTTTTATACATTATCTGTCTCTGCTGATCTGTAATTATTTTACTAGTGTTTTATTCCCATCTTAATTTTTGCTAATCCATAATTATTTACTAGTGTTTTATTCCCATCTTAATTTTTTTCCATTATTTTATTGATTTTATTGACATAGGCTATGGCAGTGTTTATTGTATGTAAGACTGTGCCGACATATGTCGCCATCAGAATGTTGTTGAAGCACTCAAGTGCATAGAAAATAAAAACTTTGTGTTGTGAATTAACTTATTCTGATCTTAGTCCGATTCTTTGTCTGAACAGTGTGATTACTCATTCTGATCTTAGTCTGATTCTTTGTCTAAACAGTGTGATTACCCATTCTGATCTTAGTCTGATTCTTTGTCTAAACAGTGTGATTACCCATTCTGATCTTAGTCTGAACAGTGTGATTACCCATTCTGATCTTAGTCTGAACAGTGTGATTACGCATTCTGATCTTAGTCTGGGTTCTTTGTCTAAACAGTGTGATTACCCATTCTGATCTTAGTCTGATTCTTTGTCTGAACAGTGTGATTACCCATTCTGATCTTAGTCTGAACAGTGCGATTACCCATTCTGATCTTAGTCTAAACAGTGCGATTACCCATTCTGATCTTAGTCTGATTCTTTGTCTAAACAGTGTGATTACCCATTGATTCTTTGAACAGTGTGATTACCCATTCTGATCTTAGTCTGATTCTTTGTCTGAACAGTGTGATTACCCATTCTGATCTTAGTCTGATTCTTTGTCTAAACAGTGTGATTACCCATTCTGATCTTAGTCTGATTCTTTGTCTAAACAGTGTGATTACCCATTCTGATCTTAGTCTGATTCTTTGTCTAAACAGTGTGATTACCCATTCTGATCTTAGTCTGGGTTCTTTGTCTAAACAGTGTGATTACCCACCAAGTTCAAATTTGGAACAGACCAGTCATGAACTAAATTTTAAGTAGTTCTCATCTGCGGCGAGTTCCTCCCACCACCCTATAAGCAAGTCTTCAGCTTACCTCAGTGGCAAATTGGCAGTGTTCATCTGCTGAAGATTGTGTGCTCTTTCATGTGGTGTGAGAGGTACTTGGTAAATATTCTGGGAGCTCAGTTTCTTTCAAGGATAAACTCCGCTGTATGTAGATCATGATTGGAGTCTTGTGCTTGTTGAAGAGGGATGCATGGCACTCGGACAGTTCTATGTGCACGCCACCCAAATCTGCCAGCTAAACCTGTGGCCCACCTGAGTGTTTAAACCCCAATTTTAGTTTGGCCTTTTAGCTCAATTGGTTAAGTACCCAAACCGAAGAGTCCATCCTTGAGCAGAGAGGATGTACACAAAGTCTGAAATATTTACCAAGTAGTGCATGCCTCAAGTCCATCATTGAGCAGAGAGGATGGACACAAAGTCTGAAATATTTACCAAGTAGCGCATGCCTCAAGTCCAACCTTGAGCAGAGAGGATGGACACAAAGTCTGAAATATTTACCAAGTAGCGCATGCCTCAAGTCCAACCTTGAGCAGAGAGGATGTACACAAAGTCTGAAATATTTACCAAGTAGTGCATGCCTCAAGTCCAACCTTGAGCAGAGAGGATGGACACAAAGTCTGAAATATTTACCAAGTAGCGCATGCCTCAAGTCCAACCTTGAGCAGAGAGGATGGACACAAAGTCTGAAATATTTACCAAGTAGCGCATGCCTCAAGTCCATCATTGAGTGGAGAGGATGGGCACAAAGTTCGAAATATTTACCAAGTAGCGCATGCCTCAAGTCCATCATTGAGTGGAGAGGATGGACACAAAGTTCGAAATATTTACCAAGTAGTGCATGCCTCAAGTCCATCATTGAGCAGAGAGGATGGACACAAAGTTCGAAATATTTACCAAGTAGTGCATGCCTCAAGTCCATCATTGAGCAGAGAGGATGGACACAAAGTTCGAAATATTTACCAAGTAGTGCATGCCTCAACTCAAGTCCATCATTGAGCAGAGAGGATGGACACAAAGTATGAAATATTTACCAAGTAGCGCATGCCTCAAGTCCATCATTGAGCAGAGAGGATGGACACAAAGTCTGAAATATTTACCAAGTAGCGCATGCCTCAAGTCCAACCTTGAGCAGAGAGGATGGACACAAAGTCTGAAATATTTACCAAGTAGCGCATGCCTCAAGTCCAACCTTGAGCAGAGAGGATGTACACAAAGTCTGAAATATTTACCAAGTAGTGCATGCCTCAAGTCCAACCTTGAGCAGAGAGGATGGACACAAAGTCTGAAATATTTACCAAGTAGCGCATGCCTCAAGTCCAACCTTGAGCAGAGAGGATGGACACAAAGTCTGAAATATTTACCAAGTAGCGCATGCCTCAAGTCCATCATTGAGCGGAGAGGATGGGCACAAAGTTCGAAATATTTACCAAGTAGCGCATGCCTCAAGTCCATCATTGAGTGGAGAGGATGGACACAAAGTTCGAAATATTTACCAAGTAGTGCATGCCTCAAGTCCATCATTGAGCAGAGAGGATGGACACAAAGTTCGAAATATTTACCAAGTAGTGCATGCCTCAAGTCCATCATTGAGCAGAGAGGATGGACACAAAGTTCGAAATATTTACCAAGTAGTGCATGCCTCAAGTCAAGTCCATCATTGAGCAGAGAGGATGGACACAAAGTTCGAAATATTTACCAAGTAGTGCATGCCTCAAGTCCATCATTGAGCAGAGAGGATGGACACAAAGTTCGAAATATTTACCAAGTAGTGCATGCCTCAAGCAGACCTGCCAACCCAGACTTTTAAGTTGGAGTATTTGTCCAGGAAAAATGGAGTATTTTTGAAAATATTGGTGTATTCTGAGAGCGCAGCGCCGAAGGCGCAAGCTAACTAGGGGGGTCCGGGGGCATGCCCCCCCGGAAAATTTTTAAAGAATTGGTGCAAATCTGTGCAATCTAGAGCATTCTGAGCCCAAAAATTCACTTTCTAATGGTACTTGATTTTTTTATCTTTAATTTTTTTTTCGTCGTATTTTTTATTAAGTCGGCGTATTGGTCGTATTTTGAGTAAACTGGCGTACTAAATACGCCAAAATCGTATGGGTTGGCAGGTCTGCTCAAGTCCATCATTGAGCAGAGAGGATGGACACAAAGTATGAAATATTTACCAAGTAGCGCATGCCTCAAGTCCATCATTGAGCAGAGAGGATGGACACAAAGTCTGAAATATTTACCAAGTAGCGCATGCCTCAAGTCCAACCTTGAGCAGAGAGGATGGACACAAAGTCTGAAATATTTACCAAGTAGCGCATGCCTCAAGTCCAACCTTGAGCAGAGAGGATGTACACAAAGTCTGAAATATTTACCAAGTAGTGCATGCCTCAAGTCCAACCTTGAGCAGAGAGGATGGACACAAAGTCTGAAATATTTACCAAGTAGCGCATGCCTCAAGTCCAACCTTGAGCAGAGAGGATGGACACAAAGTATGAAATATTTACCAAGTAGCGCATGCCTCAAGTCCATCATTGAGTGGAGAGGATGGGCACAAAGTTCGAAATATTTACCAAGTAGCGCATGCCTCAAGTCCATCATTGAGTGGAGAGGATGGACACAAAGTTCGAAATATTTACCAAGTAGTGCATGCCTCAAGTCCATCATTGAGAGGAGAGGATGGACACAAAGTTCGAAATATTTACCAAGTAGTGCATGCCTCAAGTCCATCATTGAGCAGAGAGGATGGACACAAAGTTCGAAATATTTACCAAGTAGTGCATGCCTCAAGTCCATCATTGAGCAGAGAGGATGGACACAAAGTTCGAAATATTTACCAAGTAGTGCATGCCTCAAGTCAAGTCCATCATTGAGCAGAGAGGATGGACACAAAGTATGAAATATTTACCAAGTAGCGCACGCCTCAAGTCCATCATTGAGCAGAGAGGATGGACACAAAGTCTGAAATATTTACCAAGTAGCGCATGCCTCAAGTCCATCATTGAGTGGAGAGTATGGGCACAAAGTACAAAATATATACCAAGTAGCGCATGCCTCAAGTCCATCATTGAGTGGAGAGGATGGACACAAAGTATGAAACATTTACTGAGTAGTGCGTGCATTCATGTGTGTGGCTTCAAGACCACCAGTCTGTGAGTTGGCACCCACACCTGTGCAAGAAGAGGGAGATAAAGCAGTGAGGGAGAGGAGATGGGCATGCCCTCAATGCTGACCCCAAGAAAAATTGAGGTGGTTTTTTTAATCCCTTGTGCGATAAATTGGATGGAGTGGTCAATGCTGGGGGCATGTCCTTAGATTATGTGTGCGAATGCATTGAAATGTTTACTTAATTTTCTTTTCTTTTTCCTGTTGAAGTTTTGTATGTTTTGAAGCGGTTTTAGCCCTGATATGGCTCTACGCAGTCAGCTGGGCTTTAAATAACAGTAACAGTAACCGCCTCATTTCTGTCGGGGACAACCTTTACATTCTTTTATTTCATTTTTTAAAGCTCATATTATGTGACGGGAAGTACAAATTGGAAGTTGTGGATAATATTGCCTGGTCCTTATACAAACTTAAAGATCACAGAATGAGGATGAAAGCTTGCGAGTAACAAGGTTGCTGCAGCTGAGAAGAATTTAAACAGTACAAATGGCACAGTCAGGAACAACGTTAAACTTGCATATGGAGTCCCCCAAAAGTTCTGTACTTGAGCCAGTCCTCTTCGCAGTCTTACATCTCACCACTTGCCATTGTCATTAGCACAACATCAAATATCCTTTTTTTGCTGATAACTCCTAGCTCTACAACAGTGCATCAGCTGAAAACCTTTCAACTCTTCTTTCCAAAACATCTGATGTTATGCTGAGATCCAGAATTGGATTATACAGAGTAAGCTACAGTTGAATAGAGATAAGACTGAAGCAATGCTCATCGGCACCAAGCACAAGCGTCTTACTGTAAAAGTCTGTTCTATCCAACTATTTGACAACACTTATGTACTTTCTGATTTAGTCAAGACATTGGCACTGTTCATCACCCAAATCTGATCCTCAACTCTGTATGAAGATATTCATCACCCAAACCTTATCCTCAACTCTGTATGAAGATATTCATCACCCAAACCTTATCCTCAACTCTGTATGAAGATATTCATCACCCAAACCTTATCCTCAACTCTGTATGAAGATATTCATCACCCAAACCTTATCCTCAACACTGTATGAAGATATTCATCACCCAAATCTTATCCTCAACACTGTATGAAGATATTCATCACCCAAATCTTATCCTCAACTCTGTATGAAGATATTCATCACCCAAATCTTATCCTCAACACTGTATGAAGATATTCATCACCCAAATCTTATCCTCAACTCTGTATGAAGATATTCATCACCCAAATACTCTGAAGATATTCATCACCCAAATCTGATCCTCAACTCAGTATGAAGATATTCATCACCCAGATCTGTCGATTTCGTTTCTTTCAACAGTGCCGTTTCAGTTCCATTCACTATCAGCGTTCAACTTGAGCAGCTTTTAAACCCTTGACTTCTTTTATCTTGTCTTGCGTCAATTATTGTTAACTCTCTGCTCTCTGGTCTGCCTTTTTCTTCTGTCACATGTATCCAGTGTATTCAGAATTCCGCGGCCTGTCTTGTCCTTTATAAAAAGAGGCATGATCATATCATTCCACTGTTCACTTTCTCAACTTGTTGCCCATTTCTCAATTAATTACAAACAAAATCGATACATTATGCTACAAGTGTATCACTAGTACTGCACCTGTTTATGTTTGTGACACCTCTGAATGTACACCCATGACCAACCTCTCCTGCTTTTGATACAACTCCTTTACAATTTCCTCAATACAGATGTTTCAGTTGTTCACAGCTCTCTTTCTGCTGGAACAAGCTTCCCCTGGCTATTCGGCAGTCACATACTCGTGTCTTCTTTCAAGTCTAACATTAATTTGTAGCTTTTTGTCCAGCAATGATTCGCTCCTCTATGTGCCCACCCTTTCCTCCCACTCCCCTCCTTTCCTCCCCCCTCCGATTTGCATGTTGTGCTTTGCACCCAGGAGTTTTGATCATTATGAGTGAATGCCTAGGTCAATGATGAACATGCCCGTTTGACTTGATTTTTGTATCAAAATTTGGCATCCTATAAATGTCATTATTATTATTAATCTTGAAAACATATTCAGCATACATGCTAAAGCAAGAACAATGGACATACAAGTAAATCCTGCACTTTGGCGTTTATTTGGCAAAGTTTTGTAATACCTTCAATATTTCAGACACAGCCTGGTAGTATTACTTGTCCAAATATCTACAGATGTAAGATACTATACTTACATGCCTTCACCGCATTCCAGGCATTATAGAACACTAACATCAAAAGTCATACCATAAAACCCACATCCCTCATGTCATAAATACAATAATAATCTCATCCAGTGTCTCCACCCAATGGGAGTTTGTGCATAAGTTTGCTAAATGTGACTTATCATTAGAACATTTCACACTTGAAACAAATTCAGCGACTAAAAGATTTAATCTCAGTAACAAACTGGTAAGAAACGGATCGACTGGTGCAATAGTTACTTAGGTAAAATGTTGATTTCCAATCAGAAGATCTGGGTATCCTGCCTGGGTACCTTTCTTGACTACTGGGGTAACAGGTAATATATTTTTTTTACATTCCTGTTCAACATGAGCACAGCCTGCAAGTCTGCCTGGGCACCTCTCACATCTAGTGGGAAGCACACTGAGAACAATATAAGGAGTTACCTGTCTACCATTAACATGATTGAATAAAATTCTGTTTGAATAAGATTCTGCTTGATAAGTACACTACACCATTATCTACTCTCTTCACATATACTTTAAAAAAACATTATAAAAAATCTTTTTCAGATTTGTAACTAAACACTGGTGATGAGACATAGGTGCTAGGGAAAAAATTAAATTAAGACCCAAAATGCATGTGGGTGACTTTCCCAAGGGAATATGGCACCATCCACAGTTTAGATATTAAACAGGGTTCAGATTTAATCTCAGTAACAAACTGGTAAGAAATGGATTGACTGGCGCAATAGTTAGGTAGGTAAAATGTTGATTTCCAATCAGAACATCTGGGTTCAATCCTGCCTGGGTACCTTTTATGTTTAGTGAGTAACGGGTAGATATTTTTTTCACATCTTCCTGGTAAACATGAGTACAGCCTGCTAGTCTGCCTAGGTACATCTCATGTCTAATGGGTAATGGGTCGACATTTTTTCACATCTTCCTGGTCAAATGTGTGCAGACCTGCTAGTGACTAAAACCCCATTGTGTGTATATACACATACAGAACATCAAATATGCACACTGAAGATCCTTAGGGCTTATCAGTGTCTGGTTGCTTATGGAAACATGAAAACGCCCAGCATGCGAGCCCATCAGCGACAATAGTATACAAACTGTGCAAGCAACTTATCACCCGCACAGTGTGGGCAAAACAACATGCATACAATGCATCCAAGACAAATTGGAACACTTATAAAAAAAACAAAAAATAATGAACTGGATGAAAAGAAAACCACCTAGACAGTCAGCTGTTACAGGTGTGACAGCTGGACCATCTGCATTTTCTTCTAAACTGATCCAGTGAATATAAGAACTTAAGAAAGGGGCTTGTCCCTTACATATAACCTCAATGCTCCATAAAAGTGTTGGAGTGGGCCTCAATAGCTCAGCGGGCCTCAACAGCTCAGTTGGTTGAGCGTTGGATTCATGTACTAACGGTTGTGGGCTCGAATCACGGGGTGCGCTACATTAAAACTGGCCTTCTCATTGTCTTGTCTTAACCCTTTCAACCCTAAGTACTTCCAGCCTCTGATACCCTCAACCCTGAGTATTTTTACAGAAATTCTAGCGAAAACCAGTGTCTCAGAATAAATCCTTGTAATGCTTAAAACTTGGCCAGGAAGAAAGTATAGGGTGTCTGGAATTCGGTAACATAAACAGGATGTGGCAGAGGAGAGTAGGTGCACTACCCTGGTACCAAAAGTCATACCCAGTGAACTCGATATGATGAATTCTAAGAAATACAAGAGTCAAAAAGTCACACCCAGTTTAACCCATTATAGTTGACAGATAAAACTGGGAACAAAATCACCTTTCCACTATCACTGTCAACAGTAAGGAAGAAAATCTCATAAACACTTTTCTCTTTCACACCATCCACCAGCTCCAGTCAACAGAAAAGCAACAATTCCGTTATCTATAATGCCCTTTCTCTTTCACCCCATCCACCAGTCCAGTCAACAGAAAAGCAACAATTCTGTTATCTATAATGAGCATTGATAGCTCGTGCAATGACCAGACGGCGAACTTCACTGGTTCCAGCACCAATCTCGTACAACTTGGCATCCCGCAACAGTCGGCCTGAGGCGTAATCATTGATGTAGCCATTTCCTCCTGAACAGACCAAAAATAAACATACCAATCACATAAACACTAAAGCAAGACAGAATACCTGGTGATGAAAAACAGGAGACCTAAAGGCCCTGAAACACACTTGGCAATACTATACACAGGCTGGCCCAGAACAGGCAAAAGTGAAGGAGCTTTGATTGCTGCCCTCTACACCAATAGCTTAACAGACAGTATATAACCACCCAACCAAACAACTCGCAACGATTTCAACTGTAAACATGAACATGAGAGAGTGACATTTTATGCAAGCATCTGACTATTTTTATTTGTTGTTGTTGTTGTTGTTTTTGTTATAATGAAAAACAACGGTAGACAAGTTTTATGTTATATAGCAGCAGATGGAAATTGTTGTTGTAAATTCCATCTCAAAATTAATTCATTTCACACCCACTTTCTTGATTGTTACATTCTTTCAGGCACAATTCTAGCACAGAGCAGTTCAGATGCTATGTCTTCAAAAGGCTCAAATTTGGAGACGATTCAATCAAAATTCATGCCAATTTGACAGTCATGTATGGAGACAAATGTGTGTCATACAGGATTCTTTGCCACAGGACTAATAATTTCAAATGAGGAAAAACTTACTTGAAAAACAATACCAAAGTGGACATGCAAGTGAGGGCTAGACTGAGCTAACTGTTCAGCTTGTAGGCTACAAAGAGTAGTTGAAGAGGATCTGCATATTTCAGTTTGTGAATTATGTGAAACTTAATGGTATTTCATATGGCATAGTTTAATGGACCCTGTAGCATAATCCTGAAATAGGGCAAGTGACTGAACAGATGGATAACTCATCTTCTGACTGAGAAGCAGAAAAAATAGAGGGCTCACAGTTCTAAGTGACTGCTTGAAATATTTGAGCTGAGGGCCCCAAACAATTACATGAATGATCGCAGGTCAGAAAACATGGATAACTTTTTATGGCACCCCAAACTGTCCAATCAGATGAGCGTCAACAATGACAGACCAGGTGTACTGAGACCTAGTTTTCAAAGCTGAAAGACCTTTTTCCATTTTCTTTAACTCTCAAGGCTCTGCTATCATCATCATGTGCCTTGCCGCATGGCGTTGGTAATCATGGTCCTCCATATACATCTATCCTCTGTTGCCGCTAGCACATCTTCCACCCTCGCTGTCTTCAGCCACCCCCTGCAAGTCCGTCCAATATTTTCTCCCTGGGTCTACTTGATGCCCTCTTCCCCTCCAGCTTTCCTGTTCCTAATCTTCTTTAACAATGATCTTCTTGTGTCTGCCTCCATCAAGACCGTCTTATTTGTTTTCTTTGCTGTCCATGGAACTCGTAACATTCTTCTTAGAAACCACATTTTGGGTGCCTCAATCTTGTTCTGGCTTTGCGTGTCAAGGCCCCATAGCGGTCAATATTGTGCATGAAAAATCTGCCGATACTGCTAGACATTATGTAGAAAGTGTTTTGCCCAATGATGTGCAGTCCATCCATGAACAGCATCCCAATATGGATACCAGCAAAAACTCCTTCTACGAGATAAAACAAGTGCCCATAAAGCTAAGGCCACTGTGACTACCAGTCCATTCAAGTTCATTCTCACCCAGCCTAAAATCCTTACCCTACACTGTACGACACCTGATTGTGACCCCTTCTGAACCAAAACCTGGCTGGCAAGAAGTTTTCACGAATCTAGGACTTGAGAAAAGCAGTGAAATCACAATTGCTAACAGATCTCAACCAGACTATCATAAAGCATCTGACAACTGATTTTTCGCTGAAGAGGCTCAAATTGTGTGGAGAGAGGAAAGCATTTTGAAGGACTTTGAAAATTTCACATCCATTCGACTTTCCATTTTCATATTGCAAAGTAAGTAACAAGACTTTGGATCTGCCTTTGTAATTGCACTTTCTCTACTATGTTTACAATGGCAGGCTAACAAGAAAAGATTTTGCGCTGAGCTGTAACTGCTGAAGAGAAGCCAATGGTGATATCTTACTGAGTATGAGCTATGTCTTTGAAGTAAAATTCTATGAATGTGGCCAGGGAATACCACTCTCAGTATGCTATCTTCTCTTCTTAACATTAGGATTGGACAATGGCAAGAGAGGAAACCCATGCCCAAATTTCACCAAAGTCCGGGGCTGACCTGTGCCAGCATAAGCCATTCTGATAATCTTTGTAATCCAGTGGGAAATGGCAGATACCTTGACATGCTTGTTATATGTTTCATGACAAGAGATGAAGACTTGACACTGATTAGATGATCTGAACAGGTTGGAACATCTATGAGATGCACATAATATGTTAATTTAACTGGGCATAATCAGCAATCCATATCATCAGGAACTATGCTTAAAGGAATGATCTTTACTTCTGGGGACAGTGTTCCCAGTTTTCGGTTCTTGGTGAAAAACTGGGAAGCAATATCTGGGAATATGAACCATCAGGTTCAATTGCCCTATTTTGTGGAAGGCACTAAGGCCATGTTATTTTGCCGCAGCATCTAGAACACTAGAACAATTAAGAAGCACATTTTGAGAGAGAACAGTTTAAGAGGAATGTCTCTAATAGGTTCAAAGAGCTCAGGAATGGGACACTGGTGTGGAGATCATGCTGGAGATGAGCGAGTGGTCCTTGCTTCATAAGCTAAGAGCCACAAATAAGATTTTTGAGGAAAGGGGTTTGTTCGAGAAGTCAGGATCTCCTAGCTGTCCTAGGGTTGTGTAGCTAGGCAAGACATCCCGCAAGAAAAGGCATCTTGCCAGGCAAAGCATCTTGACAGGCAAGGCATCTTGACAGGCAAGGCATCTTGCAAGATAAGGTGTGTTGCAAAACAAGGAGTGTTTCAAAGTACCTTGCAAGGCAAGCCACATGCTGCAAGGAACCACATCTTACAAAGCAAATTCAATAACACAGTTTTTGTTACCAACAGTGTAATTATTAACATACATGTACATATGATCTCAAATGTCAGTCACTATGACCTACAACAAACTTTCAGATGTAATCAATCTTGTTGTGCACTGAAGACAGTGGAAGACTGTTACAACAGTAAAAATAGAATGAAAGAATCTAAAAACAGGATTGAAATAATCTCAGAAGTCTGTGGTAAGTATTGTATAAGTGTCTTCCTTGAAAAGAACCGACTTAAGATAATCTTTCAAGTGTCAGTGACCTTGACCATGAGAGCTTTACCATCCACACTTATGCTTTTGTGATTCCTTGACAGTTTACAAGTTTGACCAAATTCTCATAAAGTTCCACACATAAAGTGTTAAGAAAATCTGGTTCAGACTTTTTTGTCACAAGCAGAGACACACATGCATTTCTCTGGTTGATATGAAATAATTTCCCTCTTCCACGAAAAAAAAGAAAAAGAAAAAAAAAACGGGGGGGGGGGGGGGGGGGAGATAAAATAACTCCCAAATCTTCCCCTCTTTCTTGCAACAGACACACAAAATGTCAAACACACACAAACAAAATCAATCAAATAAACAAAACAAGACAAAACAACAAAAAGAAGCTCATGGCATAACATATTTCTGCTCTTTGCCATTTGCCTCTTGATGAAACTGACTAGGACATTTTTTCTATATCTTACCCAATAAATAAATACACACACACTGTAAACTCACCTAAAATCTGTACTGTTTCAAGAGCCATTTTAGTTGCTGCTTCTGCTGTATATAAAATCACAGCCGCACAGTCCTGTACATAACAATAAAGATAGTAAACAATTTTTAGAGTGCACACCTCCAATAACCAGGCATGGGAATTGACAGGAAGAAAAAACTCTGAAAACTAGAAACATTCAGAGGCAATCCATCCCCCCCAACCCCCTCCCCCACCAAATTCTTTTTACTATCAATCAAAATCTAAGCCATTAAATATTTTTCAGGATTTAGAAAAATCAGTAAAGTAACATTCATTTTAATAAAAAAGGACTTTTTAGCAGAATTATCTCCATGATGGCATATGTTTCCGTCATCAACCTTCATCTTTATAACAAGACACTCACTCCCATTTCCACTTGTTCGCACAGCCACTGTTGTCATATATTTCACCATTGCTGAATGCATGCACATGGATGATATGCCGTCAATGCAATGAACTTGTGAAAAAAATGCATCTGGAAAGATTACGCAACTGTGTTCAACACAGCAGCCTGCTAGTGAGAGTTGGCAAGCCTCAAGTGACTGAAACGAGCAGCAGCAGGGGTGAACAAATCATTTAACTTTTTGCAAGCATCACGTAAAGAGCCAAATCCTTGTTTTTTCTTTTTTTTTTTTTTTTTTGTACCCCAATTTATTTTTCCCATGGATATTATTTCTTTTATGTAGAAAATACATTTCAATGCCATGGAAATTTGCATTTTTGTGAACCATTTCCTTACCTGAATAACATCAAAGCTCAATGCTTTGTACAATTTGAGCTGACAGAAATATGTAACATGCAAACAGAAAAATGTAACCTTTGAGGATAAAATCAGCACTCATACAAATACACACACATTATCTTAAATGCATGCATTCATGCTCATATGTATACAAGCACACACACACACACACACACACACACACACACACACACACACAACACACACACACTTCACTTACAAACCATACACAGACACACATAGTACACATACAAACACTTTCATCCATACATGATGCAAACACAAACACAAAGCACAAAGTAATAAATCAGAATATAACAGATGCATGATATACAAATAACAGATGTATAATATACAAAAGGAGTACAATACTTTAACAAACTCTGTCAAAAGATAAATACATGCATACACACATGACAGATAGCGGCCAGCATGCATGTACATGCACACCACACACACACACACAACACACACACACACACACACACACACACACACACACACACACACACTCTCTCTCCTCTCTCTGACACATTCACATATACACACACACCTCTCTCTCTCTCTGTCTCAATCACAGATACAAATACACATACAAACACACGCACACAGGGAATGACAGAAAAGGCCAGTACGTACACATTCGTATATACACACGCATGCAAAACATACTCTTAAACACACACACACATACACAAAGAGATAAAGGACCAATAAGCACACACACACATGAACATGCACACACACACACACATACACACAAAGACATAAAGGGACCAATAAGCACACACACAGACACACAAAGACAAAGAGATCAATAAGTGCACCCCCCCCCCCCCCCCCCCCCCCCCCACACATACACACACCTACACACAAAATCCACACATCAAAATCATGCCAAACACATTTCTTACGTTGGGCAGAATCTGTCCTTCACCCAAAGCTCGGGCCACATTATATGTATAGGATCGGCTGGCATTCAGTATTGTATACATGTCTGCCATCTTGGCTTGTATCATCTGTAACACATACATAACTATATTTAATACATTAACACGTTTTCCTGAGTGACATTTTAAAACAATAAACAAAACATTCACATGCAGCAGTTGTTCTCTTTTAGCTGTTAGTTTTTTGTTTTTGTCTTTTTCCTGCCCCTTTTGTATGCCATTTCAGAAACCACAGACCCTGGGACAATTCTTCACACTGTTATAATGTGTATGACAATGGAGGTAATAATCATGATGATACAGAGTTCCATTCTGGATTGAGACTGCATGACAGGGCTGTACTCTACGTTTCCTTTCATAATATATCCTGGCATCAACTAATCCCACAAAATACACACACCTGCCATGTTGGTCTGGAAATAGCAGCAACATTCTCAATGATGCATAATCTATAAAATGGATGAGTCTTGCTGTGAGGTCCCAATCTTCCCAATGAGCCTACAGTATGCTCAACTCTTGGTAAGAGTCAACTGGAGCAAAAAAAAGTCCCCAAATGATTTTGAAAGGACTGATGGAATTCCAATGCGACCTTCCAGTCAGTCCACTGCGCTGACTACTGCATTACGGTGCTTTTACTGGCTGAAACTGAAAACTACCAACAGTCAACGTCACTGTTTGCTAAAACGAAACTACCAACAGTCAGACGGTCACTGTTTGCTAAAACTGAAAACTACCAATGGTCAGACGGGCACTGTTTGCTGAAACTGAAAACTACCAACAGTCAGACGGGCACTGTTTGCTGAAACTGAAAACTACCAACAGTCAGATAGGCATAGTTTGCTGAAACTGAAAACTACCAACGGTCAGATAGGCAGTTTCCTGAAACTGAAAACTAGCAACGGTCAGACAGGCACTGTTTGCTGAAACTGAAAACTACCAACAGTCACAGGCACTGTTTGCTGAAATTGAAAACTACCAACAGTCAGACAGGCAGTTTGCTGAAACTGAAAACTACCAACAGTCAGACGGGCACTGTTTGCTGAAACTGAAAACTACCAACAGTCAGATAGGCATAGTTTGCTGAAACTAAAAACTACCAACGGTCAGATAGGCACAGTTTGCTGAAACTGAAAACTACCAACAGTCAGACAGGCACTGTTTGCTGAAACTGAAAACTACCAACAGTCACAGGCACTGTTTGCTGAAACTGAAAACTACCAACAGTCAGACAGGCACTGTTTGCTGAAACTGAAAACTACCAACAGTCAGACAGGCACTGTTTGCTGAAACTGAAAACTACCAACAGTCACAGGCACTGTTTGCTGAAACTGAAAACTACCAACAGTCACAGGCACTGTTTGCTGAAACTGAAAACTACCAACAGTCAGACAAGCACTGTTTGCTGAAACTGAAAACTACCAACAGTCAGACAGGCACTGTTTGCTGAAACTGAAAACTACCAACAGTCAGACAGGCAGTTTGCTGAAACTGAAAAATACCATGCACAACAATCAAAAAGTTAGGAAGTCGAAAGGTCTGGGTTAAATCTTGCCAGTATAGCCTGGTGGATAAAGGATTAATATTTTCCTAATTTCCAAAGTCAAGACATGTGCAGACATGCTAATGCCTAAACTCTCTTTGTGTGTAAATGCACGCATGTTAAGGAACCAAAAACCCATATCAGTGTTTGGTATTTTATAGAAACATGAACACACCCTGCATACCCACACAATGAAGACAGAACAAGCATACTGTACAGCAACTCAGCACCTGCAGAGAGTGGGCCAAACAACATGCGCAGCACATGGCAGCTCCGGAAATTAAAACAATGGAAACCTTCAAATCAATGGAGATCACATTATGTCAGATTTGATGAGGATTTGGTCTACAATGTAAAATGCTCAGGAAAAAAATAACAGGTAACATGTTTTATTGTCCTCTTGCAAGAAAATCTGTTTCATAGTGACACACAACATTCAAACAATATAAAAGTACGAGCAAAGTAAATGAGCATGATTCACACACAACACACACACTGAGACACACACACACACATGGACACACATACATAACATCAAAAACACACACATACAGTCACACTAACACACAAAGATACAGTCAAAACAAAAACAAAAAAGAATACTGTCCCTAAAAATACAAACATGTCTACAAATATAGTTTTAAGTTTTCAAGCTTTCTTAATTCTAACATCACAATGCAACTGCAGCCAACAATTTTATTATGTTCATTACCACAAGCACACGCATGCACGCGCGCGTGCACACACACACACATACACACACACACACACACACAACACACACACCACACACACACACAGAGAAAATAAACAAATCACAGTCAGTGTTAACTATGCTATGAACTGCTGTTGAGGCAGCCAGCTTACCTGAAAATGACCAATTTTACTACCAAAAGCTTCCCGCAAGTGTGCATACTGGAATGCCAAATCACAGCATGCCTGCATGATGCTGAAAACAACCACGAGGCATACAGCTCATTAACTTAAAATTATTATGAATCTGACACCATAACATTGGGACTGAGATAATAAACTAAGGTCCTGTGTGCAGCGTGCTTCTTACTGAAATACTGTGACTTTTTTTTTTTAACAACTGACATGTTTTAAAGTCTTTTGACACAAAATGTATTACATAGAATATTCCTGTTAATACATGAATGACCTCTGATCTATGGCATTCAGTTGGTGTGTATATGTGTAATATTGATTCAATGTGTAATGTAAAATATCATGTGCACTGAATACTAATATTGATTAAGTGTGTTATGTGGCATATCATGAGTACTGAATACATCTCCTTTGTGTCTTATCAATTTTTTTGTATGGCACCTACAGCAGTTTTCTGGATTGTATGCTATACAAGTATTCATCATCATCATCATCATCATCATCATCATCTATCATCATCATCATCATCATCATCATTATTATTATTATATTACCATTACTATAATGAACATCTGCTATCATGAAAATTTGTGAAAAGTGTTAACCCCTTAAATGCTCAGTATAATAGCACTTTCGAATAACAGCTTGCCAGGGTAAAATTTAGCTTTTTAGGGTAGGTTCAATAAAATGGTTACTGCTCATTTATTTCTTGACAGATCTCTCAGATGTTTTGCATGTTTTGTTGTTATGCATTGGTCTACAATGTCCTGTCAAAATAACTTGATTATGTTGATAATTAGTATAGCAGAAACTGACATAACTACAAAAAATTACCAAAAAATAACAGCTTTCGAGTATACACAAATACACTGTGCCACACAAAATGAGTCAGAACATTGGAAAAGTGGTTTTACTATTTATTCAACATCAGCACTAACACATGACAGTCATATAAATCCCAAGGAATGTTGCTCTTGATCATAATCTGCTCATAATTGGGAGTACTATTTTTTAGGAAAAAAGGGGCATAATCATGCTTTTTGCAGTATGTTCACTAACATGTACATTACTCATCCACTTATTGAGTTATTTGTTAGATTTTTTGTGGACTTCTTCCTTATACCCTTGTTTACAATTTCACATCATTCTAATTTGATTTTGTTGGTAATGATGATGGTTCACACTAATAACATGTGATAAATCAGTTTTTGTTTTGTTTTCAATTTGAGAGTTTTAGTACAATTCAGCACATAAAAGCCCACTGAACAAAGCAAAATACCTTTTGGTGTTTGCTCAGCAATATTACAAACACCTGGGATTCAAACTGATGTCAATAAATGTCCCTCTGTGTAACAATCTGTATGTTACTGGGGGTACCCCAATTCTACTGGAAAGGGGCATAATTTTACTATTTGGGGTAGGTTCAGTACCGCAATCACTGCTTATTCATTTGTTGACATATGACTTAGATTTTATGGCTTCTCTTTCATTTTACCCCAAGTTATAATGCTATATAACAATAGTGTAATTTTGTTAGCCATTGGGAAGATGGCCAGGGATATAACGGATGGTGGTTTTACAGAAAATAAAAGTTTCTAAAAACATACACATGTTACAACACATAAAACCTGTAAAACACTGACAAAAACTTCTGTTAGTGTTTACTCAACATCACTGTAAGTACACAGTATGGTCCAAATTGTTATAGTATAATATTATACATATTGGTAAATGTTCCAAATGACAACTATGGGAAAAAAAAGTCTGAAGAAAAAAATAAACAATTGTCTGTTCAAAAAGAAAGACCCTCCCCCCACATACACACACACATGGTATCCATTTGTTATCACACAAAACACTGTGGGAACTGTGTGAGTGTTTCTGAACATATTGTACTCACATTACTGCCATACTGTTCTAAAGGAATCCAGCACTTGTGCTTGGACATAATCCTCAGGTTGTCTGCATTCGTTACTTCATAACTTTGGGGGATGGTGTTCATTTTTTTGTCTGTCCAAATTGTGGTTCAAAGAAACACACAAGGGGATTCATTCTATACTCCACTTGGTCTTCTTTCACTGATGGCACTCAGTCTTGTCACAGCGTTCACAAAATGGTGAACACACACACAGGTGAAGAAAAAAAAACGCACTGTAGAATGGAAAACTAAGAACACAAAAACAAAAGCACAAAAAAGCAGAAGAAAATGAAATATATATAACTGAGGGGGAAAAAAAACTAACACAGAACACCCTACTGCCAATACGCAAACTTGGTGTGGTAGTCCTTGAAGCATTGGCCTAAGCACAATCCAGGCTTGGATGGGCAGGAGGGGCAGTAGTAGCGGGATTCCTTCCGCACTTTTATTTTCTTCGTGCAGACCCGACACGGCTTGGTGGGGTTAGACTTGTTTGGTGTCGGTGGCAGTGGAAATAAAAAGTGGTGTGCACCCACCCTCACCTCGTCATCTGTTTTTCCCTCTTCCACAGCTGGCACCTGATCTGGCCAAATCCAAGAGGTGATGACACTCTCCAAAAAACTTAGGAAAGTTTTACAGGAGTCATCACCTCTTGACTTTTGCAAGATGAATGCATTGCAGGCTGCAACCTGCAGAAAATGGAAAAACAGTTTTTTTGTCCATTTCATCGACTTACGTGAGCAGTCATATGGGTGAAGCAGCTGATCTTGTTTGTCAACTCCACCCATATTCCTGTTGTAATTCGATGAAACAGACGGACGCATGTTGACACCCCGTCGTCCCCGGTGTGGAATGGGTGCCTCAGTGTGGCCATGCACAGAGGACAGCAGGTGCACCACTTTTGTGCTGTGGTACTTTGTGGCGACGATCTTGTTGTCACCACAAAGAGCAGCTGATGATCCGGGGTCCAGCTTCACTCCACGTAGCTCCTCTGGAATACCCCGGTTCTCCCGGACGGTGCCGCAGGCCAAGGTGTTCCTTTCCAGGAGGTAGAGGTACAGCCGCAGACTACTGTACCAGTTGTCCGTGTAGACATGGTAGCCCTTTTCCAGGAGAGGGGCTACCAAGTACAGCACCATCTTCTCGCTGGCCGAGAGAGTTGGGTTGTCTGCATTTACGGACTCTAGGACAGGCTGCACCTCATTGACGGGGTCCTCCTTTCCAGCATACACCTTGAAGCGGTAGCAGTAGCCACCACTTCCCTTGACACCGCCGTCAGACTCACAGCACAGGTATATTTTGATGCCAAACCGGGCACGTTTCAACGGTATGTATTGACGAAATATCAGTCTACCCTTCCAAAGAAGTAGACTTTCATCAACACATACCGCTTGCCGGGGCTCATACACCTCCTGGAACCTCTCATGCAGATGATCCAGAATAGGACGGATCTTGTAGAGCCGGTCGTACGCTGGATCACCTGGCACTGGCATGGCTGCATTGTTGTTGAAGTGCAGAAACTGAAGAAGAATCTGAAATACAGAGTAAACTTTCAAGATAAGTAAGCAGACCCACAACTGGGCACACACACACACACACACACACACACACACACACACACACACACACACACACACAACACACACACACACACACACAGCCTACACACACAGCCTACACACACACACACACACACACACATACACACACACACACACACAGCCTACACACACACAGCCTACACACACACCCACTACACAAGCACACACTGACAGTATCACACACACTTGAATATATAAAAACACCACACTGGTATAAAAAAGTGCTTTTGTCTTTTACAAAATGAACAAACTTGCATGGAAAACTTACACACAGAAAATAAATAATGCTTATGCACGCGCGCGCGCGCACACACACACACACACACACACACACACACACACACACACACACACACACACACACATACACACACACACACATTCACACAAGCACACACTGACAGTATCACACACACATGAATATAAAAACACCACACTGGTGTACCAAAAAAGTGCTTTTGTGTTTTACAAAATCAGCAAACTTGTATGGAAAACTTGCAAACAGAAATAAATAATGCGTATGTACACATGTGCACTCACACACACACACGCACATGCACACACACACACACACACACACACACGCACACACACACCACACACGCACACACACACACACAGCCTACACATACACACACACACACACACACATTTACACAAGCACACACTGACAGTATCACACACACTTGAATATATAAAACCACACACACACACACACACACACACACACACACACACACACACACACACACACACACACACCACACACACAAAATGAATAGTGGAGGGATGAAGAATCAAGTAGTGAAAAAAAGAAAAGAAAAAAAAATAGAGCTACTTGCCTGGAACCGGTTTCTTGTCATGATGGAGCTGAAGACTGGAATTCTGTACAGCACCTTCTTAGACCAGTACAGTTCAATTGAAGGTAGCCGCACAATGCCCATCAGCAGAACCAGGCCCAGAAACTTCCTCATTTCTGCACAGTCGACTTTCTCCCACTTGTTGGCCCTGGAAAACTGTGGAAGATTGGGGTGTGCCTCGAGAAACTGGTCAGCATACAGGTTTGTCTGAATGACGAGATGGTTGACTAGGTCAGAAAAAAATAATTCCAAATAGTCAACCGGCCTAAAATTAGCACAGCTGACCTTCAACCCCGGATTTCCAGTGAAAACTACACCAGGGTTGGGGTGCTGTGCATCAGCTTCTCGCCATTCTCTCACTAGCTGTTGCTGACCACGCCTCACGCCACGCCCCCTGCCGCTTCCACGGGGCCCTCGCCGTCGTCCAGACCCCCTACCACGTCCACGACCCCGTCCCCTCCTGACAGGAGGGGGTGCAGTGCTTGTTGATGGTAGAGGATCCCCCATTTCCTCTTCTTCACCCTCGCTAGCACTGGTTTCCCCACTGCTTTCACTGGGAGCGAACGAAGGATCCACGTCATCACCAGCACCTATCTCCGATAAAAGTGGATGGTGCTGGTTCCCATCCGTCTCCTCCTCATCACTGATGTCAGGATCCGATCCTCCCATGTCTTCTTCTCCACTGTCTTGATCGTTGAATATCTCGTCCAACACATCAAGCGCAGTGTACCGCTTGAAAACAGGTCGAGCCGACGACGTACTAGGTCTCGCTGCCATCTTGAATTCGCTAATCACTGTAACCTCTCAACTCGCGATTTGCATATCCTGTGGTCAGTTACTGGTGACGTGAAGGATATGGGGCTCTTCGCTGATATCAGCAACAGAGTTGGAAACATTTTGCGCAGTCATTTCTTGTGTAGATTTGCTCGCTTTCCGTGACGAGTTTACTACGAGTGGCACTCGTATACGGGCGTGGTGAATTTCGATTTTACTACGAGCGTTACTCGTACCAAGCAGAGAAGAGGTTAAACGTTCAGTTGTAATATTTTGTAAAAGATTTTTTTTACCATTTGCATACAGAAGAACAGAAGTATTGATGATGCTATTTCATTTGTTTTAAATTTAGGAACATTTTGACAAATCCGGCACTTGCACGTGCTTGATGTTTTTGACTCCTCAAGTGTTTTCAACACAATACAGCCACACCTTCTAGCAAAGAAACTTTTGCACACAGACTTCAGCTGTCCAACTGTTTCATGGACTTTAGATTATCTCTTTAGTTTGTGAAAGTAAAGAACTGTATATCCGCTGTCTTGCACACAAGCACCGGTTACAGAATCTTATCCATGAACTAAGTCTGTTGATGACTCCATTCTGACAAGATTAATTACTGATTATGCACACAGTTATGGTACATGCCTTGATTACTGGTTCCTGTATGGCTTGATCTGCTGAGGTGCTTTTATTTATTTATTTTGTAATTGACTTGTGGTTGGTATTTTGGGTGGATGTGCGAGTGGTGTACATGTAGTGCAAGTACACTGTGGACTGATAAAGGATTAATGCTGAACTGAATTGTACTGAACTGAACTGATGTCACTCTAAAAGATAATGTCTTTGCTAGATGGTCAAGTCATGCTAACTGGTCTCCTTCAGTCTCTAGGGACTATAGAGCATTGCACTGCCAGATGGACAATTCCAGGGCATATAGATATTTATAGTAACTAGGCTGGCACCTATACGAACTTACAGCAGCCTTTGACAATCTAATCATTAATTCCTACTTTGCTGTTAATCTAACATCTTTCTACTTGAAAATAATGTTATGGCAAGTTAAAGACTGCTTTTGGTAACTAATATTGTATCTTATGCGGTGACCGTTTGCTTCTATTTGTGTATTATTGTCCAAAATGAGAAATATCTCATGTTTTCAGTTATGATCTTTCGCGCGCACGCGCGTGCGTGCGTGTGTGTGTGTATTTGGCTTTTCTCAGATGCAGGCATTCACGGTATCTTTCCCACACTGTGCAGGCCGTATGTTGCTGCACACTCTGCATAGTCCATCTTTGGTGGGTGCATGCTGCGCGTATTCATATTTCCATATGCCACCAGACACCGACAAGACGTACAGGATTTTTAACATGCAAATTGGACGTTTGGCATGCATGTATACTTGAAAGAGGTTAAGGCATCAAGCAGATCTGTACACTTATTGATCTGGGAGAGCAGAAATATCTCCACCCTTTACAAAAGGAGGAAGGTACCTATCATTATCATCATCATCATCATCAAGTGCTGCTGCATGGTGTTGGCGTCATGGCCCTCCATAGGTATCTATCCCTTGTCACCACAAGCACATCTTCCACACTCTCTGTCCTCAGCCACCCTGCATCTAATATTTTCTCCCTGGGTCTACCTGGTCTTCTCTCTCCCTCCAGCTTTCCTGTTGTGACCAGGTGCTCTAATTCCCCTTTCTTCATAAAATGGCCTATAAATGTTGCTTGTCTTTTCCTGATCTTCCTTATCATGGTCAGCCAAAGCAAGAAAAAAAATCAGGTACCTAGACATGATCAAATCCAGATCTTCTGACCATAAGCCTGAGCACAGCAATGTGGAAAACCTGCTATTAACAATCTCTTTTCCCCACACACTTAAAACATAGTCTGTTACTGTAGCCTTTGAAAACCGGAAAACTTTTTAACAAACCTACAGAGCTGATCACAAACTGTTAAGCCAAACAGTCTGATTAATTTGGCTAAAATTCAAGTTATCTATATGCCCTTACAGCCAAAAAAAATCCATATTGAGACATTTTACATTTCCAGTTACTGAAATCAAAATAATAGGTCATGCACAATTGAAATAAGTATTTTTAATTTCGACTGAATTGAAGCTACGGGATGAATGCAGTAAAAGACCCATCAAGACACAAATAAGAAATTCTTACTGACACATTCTTATCTAAAGGCACACAGACAGAGACAGCATGGTTTAATCTCAATCCGTCTTCCTTTTAAAAACAGAAAGAAAAAGAAAAAAGAAAAAAAAAAGAGAATATCAACTGCCCCCTGCCCCACCAACTTGATGAGAAGATGGTCAACCATTCATGACAGAAAATTTAACAAACTACGAAATCTACAATGAACATTTAACTCACCCAATTGGTCCCCCAGCAAGTACCAGTCGTTCAATGTCAAGGCCACTAAACAAGACATACACTCCTTTGTTCTTCTCTCCCAAGATGTTTGATGCTGACGTGGGAAGTTGGATGGAGGACAGACGCATGCAGAAAAGAACAATCATTTAAACCACTTGGATGGAGGACAGATGCATGCAGAAAAGAACAATCATTTAAACCACTTAATGAACAAAGATTTTGGGCAACTTTCAACATGTTGCATGAGGATGCCAACTGTGAGTTCTCTCTCTCATTTCCTCTCACTCTTCTTTATCTGCAACTCCATGGCTTCTTTCCTTCAGTCTTGCATTTATTCATTTTTTATTGACTGATTGATCAATTTTTACAGAAATTATTTTAATCCAAAAGCAGATAAATTCATAAACCATTTTATCCCCAAAGAGTAATTTTCATCAATCAAATAACAATGATAAATTAAAAAAGTAATAATAATAACAATATTTATAGGACGCTAAATCTTGATATACGAATCAAATCAAAGCCACTGTCTCACTCATTCACCCACAATAACAAAAACTACTTCCGGATACAAAGCACATGCATACCAGGAAGGGGAGGACAGGAGGGGAAATGGGCAGAAGGGGGTAGGGTGAGGGGGAATATCACTGCAGGACAAAGGCATGCTTTCAAGTTGGACATGAATGCAGAAAGAGTTTGTTAACTGTTGAAGAGACAAGGAAAGCTCATTTCAGTCAAGTGTGATGAATGACTTGGTTAAATCTAGAAAACAATGCTGAATGTTTCAAAGACAAGGCTATGTACCACATACGTTAGCTGATGCTGGTATCAAACAGACTGGAAATGCAGATGACTGACATGCTGTATAATCAGCATGACTTATCTTTCAGCAATTCTTGTAAAAAAGCACATTTGTAGCTTGATGACTTTTTCAACAGATCTATAGTCTACAACTTCCAAGAGACTGAAAAGTTGTGCCTAGAATTCTATCATTTTCTTACACCTTCATGATCTCTATCACCTTGAATCATAGCTTCATAATAGCCTTAATAAACATATATAAGCATACCTGGAACCTTGCAGTCTTCAAAAATAAGCTCTGATGTGTTGGACCCTCGCATTCCTAATTTGTCCAGTTTTAGTCCTGGTCGAAATCCTTCCATGCCCTGGAAAAGCACCAAATGAAGTTAACTGATCAGAGCTCCGTGTATATTATAAAATTTTTAATAGTCACATTCACAGTCCTGAGTGTGTTTCGGAATCCCCCTCCCCCCATAAAAAGTGCTTAATCATCCCTACCCCCCCCCCCCCCCCAGCATCACTAGACCTAAAATTAAAAAGGACTTGCAAAACAAGTTATCACATTTCTCATAAGTGTAAAAATGAATACTAGTAACAAAACATAGCTCCTCTGTCCATCCACTTACATGTATGAACACAATATACAACTCCTCTTTCCTATCTGTAAATCAAATCACAGTCATATCAATCTTTTATAACCACACTGCACTGAAAGGGAAAAATACAACACTGCTGTTTCAGGTACAAGAGCTTGAGATTGGGATAGCTGAGATCTTAGCTTCTCTGCCAGCATTACGGGGGCACTGCCAATCTCCTCTCTCTTGCTGCTTCATCTTCCCCAGCCCTGGACAGGGTCAGGTACTTATTCTCAGCAGGATGGGTTGAAGTCCTCATGCACTAGGTTTTTCTAGAACCAGGCTTGAACCTGTGCAATTTAAATTAAAAAAAACTCAATAAAATGAAAATAATCTCATAAATAAAAAAGAAAGAATGAAGCGGTAAAAGTTTCACATAGAAATACAATCACTAGTTTCTTACAAAACACACACACACAAACACACACACACACACACACACACACATATATATATATATGTGTATGTATATATATATATATATATATATATATATATATATATATATATATATATATATATATATATATATATATATTGTGTGTGTGTGTGTGTGTGTGTGTGTGTGTATGTCGAGAGAGATAGAGAGAGAGAGAGAGAGAGAAAGACACAGAGAGAAAGACAGAGAGAGAGAGAGACAAACAGACAGACTGACAGACAGAGATGTACATATATAAAAATATGATCAATTGCACATGTACATATACCATGTTGAATGAATTATTTTCTTTTCAATCAATGTTTTCATCCACATTTTCAGTTTATGAAAAGATCTGAGATGAATTTAAGTCAAACAATCTGTATTTTCAGTTTTCAAAAACAACTGAGTTGAATTAGGTATTCCAAAGTGATTTTCAAATTTGAACTTATCTGTATAAAAATCAGCTGGGAAAATAGAGATTTTCATTCTGAACACATACATACTTTATTTTTTAATGTGGGATAAAAAATAAATTTTTTATGATTTTTTTCTTTCTTTTTGGACTTAGAAAAATTTCGCACGGTATTTTAGGCCACATTCAGACATGCCCTGAACACACATATAAAATCACACAAGTCCAGAAAATAATTTCTGAGGAGGTTTTTACTTGTTAAGTTGATGTGCAAAAAAACATATGGACAGAAATGCATATCAATAAAAATACAGATCTATGAAAATGACAAAAAATAGCAAAATTGGACGCCGCCGTTCCAAACAACTGGGCAAGGGACCCATTTTCATTAATTTCAAACTCCATTATCTTTAAAAAATACAATACAGTGACACTGAAATGAATCATATATGATAAACATATTAAGGAATTTAACCCTAATTTTTTCCAGCTTCATCTGAAAGCTGGTTGAAAAGATATCAGATGTCAAAAATGCGAAATATGCCGATTTGTCACAGTGAAAAAAATGGCGAATTTTACACATATTTGGTGCACCATAACTTTTTTCACTTTAAAGTTACAAAAATGGTTTTGATATCAAATTGCTCAGCATGACAAACTCTTTCAATGTAAAACAACCCCAGACATCTGTATGTTTAATCAAACCATATTTGGGTAAGGATAAAATACCAATTTTGAAAAAAATTGTGTATTTTAGCTTTTTGCAAGACTCCGTAACTTCTATCACATTCATCCTACTGCAAAGTACCATATACCAAAATGATCATTTTTTTTATGATCTGTCAGTATAACAAACAAGACATTAGGTTTCAAACAAAAATCAGATGACAAAATTATAATAAATGTCAGCTGATAATAGAAACAAATAATGCGTTTTGTTTACATATCGAATCAAACAAGACATGTACATCAACAACATTCATTCAAAGAAGTCATCTTCATAGTTTTTACATGCTAATTTGTTTTGTTTTTTATCATTAAACAATGATTAAAACATGTCTTGACCTTTAACTGTTCCTTAACTGTGTGTAGAACATTATCAAAAGCTTCCACATCATTGTCTTGACTTTTCACTGTTGCTTAATCACAGTAGATAACTGTCCTGGCCTTCATCTTAAACTGGAAGCACAAAAGATAGAAATCATCTCTTTTTACAAAAAACATGTTGTAATGAAATGTAAAACAATACTTGTCAGTGTCTATGATCAGTGATTCCCCTTCACAAGTGACAGGAAATTAAAACATGTTAAGACGCAGTTCATCATCATTGCTGTCAAAGTTGTCCAAAAGACTAGGTCTCCGCCCTCTGCCAGTCTTAAGAAATCGCTCCTTCATCCTCATGAAGAGATCATCTGTGAGAAAAATAGTGTAGAGGGAAAGTATTAGTACATCTATCTGTTCTATCCTGTAGCGTAATGTGAAAATCCCATTTGTAGGGACAAACAGGCCTATACATACAGAGCAAGAGGCAAATACTGACCAAAACAAAAACAAATCCAAAAAACAAGAACATAAAACATGCAGGAACACAAGGACTTTTGTACCCCTGCTCAATTAACTTCCCTGCCTGTCAAAGAGAGAAAGGATCAAGAGAGAGAGAGATTGGTGTGGAGCTGTAAGAAGCCTACCAGTATTATTGTCAGCTTTGAAAATAAAATTATAATACCTTACCCTAACTCACAAAGCAGTGGGCAAAGTAAAATGTCCCATACATTTAGGCCTACTCAAATCAGCACAACAAAATTTATCTCATAAATACTATAGGCCTAGTTAGGAAGGTTCATAGTGTCCAACCCATTAACCTGGTAGGCCTACTTTATTTTGTTTAAATATTATTTTTGATGACAATAATAGTAATGATAATAAATAGTAATGAATGATAGTAAACTAATAATGAAATAATGATAATAATAATAATAATGATAAATAATAATGAATAATGATAGTAAAATAATAACAATAACAAAAATATAATGATAACAATATTAATAATAATAATAAACTTTTAAAGCTGTTGAACTAGGTGATAAAAATATTGAGCCTAAAAATAATAGGATTGATAAACATGCAGATTTGTTTCAATGGTACCATTCAGGAAGTTTACACAAAGGCAGAAAAGAAAAAGGTGTAACATTGTGAAATTATTGAACGACACTGAACCAGATCGAGTGAAGTCAACAAGAAGCCAAGGGAGGGCATTCGGCCAAATTCGACTATCGATCGATCAAAGCGTTGGTCACGTGACCACAATAAATCGCTAATCTCTCATTAACATCATTATAAATAAATATAATAAAGGCATGGATTATTAAAAAAATCTTTTGTAAACATTTTCCTTTAATCATATGCTTGATCTCACTCTCTGTAAAATTACCGCACCCAACCGTACCTACCCTACCTATCTAATATTCATGATACTGTGGGTGCTGCAGCTGTGCGCTTTCCAAACAATTATATTCTAAAATCAGGAAACAAAATGTCGAAAAGTAATAGTAAACAAACTGCAAGATATTTCACTTACCCTCTAGATAAGTTGGATCGCTTGATTCGTCGTGGCTGGAGCGGTCGACGTAAACTTCGACGTCCATGTGCTCGCCCGAACGGTCTTCGCTCGTGTCCTCCATTGCGCGTCAGACGCTAAGAGAAAGCGAAAATAGGTCGCGTTGTTCTCAGTCCTCGAGGAAAATAGCCAGTGGTTGAATCCGTATGCAAATAGCAGAAGTTGAAAGTTGAAACCATTGACCTTTTGCACAGTGGAAAATATGGTGAGATTGGTTTTGAGTAAGGTCGCGAAATCATCGACGGAAGTTTTTAACGCACGAAACGACCGACTAAATGGAAGCCTATCAGTTCACTTTTTACATGGGATGAAAGCAAATTTAGTCGTCTTTTTGACTGTGTAAATGGTTTGTTGATATCTGACCCAGCGAATCTCCTCGAGGCGAGTTTTCAAGGTAGGGGTCAAAACCGCGTTCCGATTTCGTCGTTCCAGCAGCAGCAAAATCGCAATTTAGTACCCATCATCAAAAGCATATTTCAAACGGTAAATGTTACACTTATTGATTTATTTTGACTTTAAACAAAGCTTAAAGGATCACAGATCAACATGATCTATGTTTTTTTTATTTATGACACTGCATTTTGTTGAGAACGAGCAAGTTGAAAACCAGTGAAAAACCGCACTTTGCCGTACTTTTCGCCACCCGCGAAGAGCACTTTGGAATACCTAGTTGAATTTCTCTCTCTCTCACACACACACACATGTACACTCTCTAATACAAACAAATCTAAAAACACAAAGTGCACATCAATCAAATCATCAAGGCCTACAGTGAACCCCAAGTGTCCTGTCAGTTACCTAAATTAGAAAAAGATTTTGAGGGATCCAGCACACACAACAATCCACAGCTGACATCTTATTTTCAGCACACTGGCTGTCTCCACTGACAGAGCTGTGGACTCTAGATCTGATGTCTCAAGTTCAATCCCAGCTTGCAACATAAAAAATGGCCTGTTCATTCCCCCATCTTAAAGCTCCAATCATTCTGGTGGTGTCACCTTTTGTGTTTCTGACGGCCCATTCTGAACCCTCTTACCATTTCAAGACCTCGCCAGTGCAGAGGATTTAGTACAAGCTCAAGAAGTCTGCCAGATCATTACTGTCAGATTTGGGTGGAGCACATATAGAACTGTCTGAATGCCATGAAACCCTCTTGAACAAACTCCAAATACCAAAAGAGTTGACTCAGGGTTCAAGATTCTCAGAGACTTTTATTTGTCTTTTCTAAACCATCAAGAAAAAGACCTTTTCAATGATGAACGCTGTAATGCCATGTTGAGGTTTGTCCTTGATCATGTCGGTTTTAGCGTACACCACCAGCACATCTGCATCTGGGCCATTCGTGATCCAAAACTTGTTGCCATTCAGCACGTAATAATCACCTGTTTATTACAAGACAGTACTAGGTACATATTACTTTTTCTTTATAAAGTCATCAATATGCATGATGCAACAGCAGATTGCAAAACTAAGATCTGGCAAAAAGTATTATCCAATAAACATTAGTGAATTACTCACATGCATTTCCCCCTTCTGTTTTTGTCTCTTTTAAATGTCTCTCTGTATTTTCAATTAATTACTTACTAAACTAACAAAAACAACAAAACACAAGCAAGATAAACTGAATCAGTCTGATTTATGTTGCCTGTGTAACGGTATCTAAGGCTGTATAAAATAATTAACGAGTAGGCTGTTTATCAATGGTAAAAAAAGAAAAGATACTACTCTGAGATCATACTGGAGTGAGAGAGTAGATATCTCAATTTTTCTTGAGACCAGCATTATGATGCTGGTGCCCATCTCCTCTTCTTTCCTGCAGTACTATTCCTAACAGGAGAAAGTCGGGAACTCAATCACAGCTAGGCAGTGTGGAGGCCATGTGCATACATAAAGTTCTCCCGGAGTGATTCACATTTGTGCAAGGTGACTGAAAGATAAGTGGTCAACCTTTGCACCTACCATAATCTTTGCTTAACAATAGATCACCACCAAATTTTTAACCTAGATCCATGTCATGGCCAACTGATAATGCAGAAGTCTCAAGTGCCATGATGGTTTTGAGGTCATGGACACTGACAAATAATAAAATCCTTTTATTCAAGGATCATCACACTTAGTTCATTTCGTGCTCATATTTTCTTCCACATTTTCTTCAACACCTTAAGGGCCACAGAAGCTGGGGCAGTTTTCATAAGTGATGATGGTGATGATGACAGTGAGTGTGATTATCATGATTCTGTGGAGCTCCATTAACCAGTTCAGTGCCTATAAGCCGTCAGCTGACGTTGCACAAAAGGTGTTGCTATATTGCCTAAGAGCCGTCCGTTGACGTCGCAGGAGTTTTCTGATTTTTCGTTTACAACTGTGTGAGCCAGTCAGCACACAGGAACGCTGCACACTGAGCTATATGTGTCTACAATATAAAAATAGGATGTAAATTAGGATACGTCATAGGGAAGACACCTTTATTGTCGCTAATGATTTGGTAACTGGACCACGTGAAGTGGAGCACAATGGCGACGCAACCTTCGACAAGCCAAACGGTGGCTCACGTCAGTGGACTTTCACGACTCTAGGGGCCGTTCAAATGATTTTACAGCATGATGACGATTGAGAGAATTTGTTATCTGATGATTCGCTTCAACATGAGGGTGGAGAAAGTAACAATGACCACGCCGACATTCAACGCTTGCTGGCTGAATCGATGCAAGCAGACGATAACAAGTACGAGTCAGACCGTGACTGCCGTGGTCAGTGCGAGTGGCGAGCGTGCAGGCCGTGACACTTCGGACTTTGGACCCAACAGCAGTGAACGTGATGGTATATGGTGAGATGGGTCACGCACGTGTTCGTGGTGTGGGAAGGGGGGAAGATGAGAAGGGGGAGAAGGACAGGAGAGGTGCAGAGGAGCTGTGCCCCAGTTAGACGGCATGGCAGGGGGCGTGGCGATCAGCGAAGTGTTTCGCGAAGTTTCAGCGAAGTGTTGAAAATCTGTTGGCCTCCAAATGGACAACAGTCAGACATTCCTCAATTTTTATGAAATCCAGGATTGAAAGTGGGAACTAGGGACGTGTGCTATGCTTTTTCAAGCTGTTTCTGACTGATGAGCATGAGCTGATTGACTTATTTGAATAAGGATTGTGATTCTGGGCTTATTTTCTCTTGTTTTGATTGCAGAATCTGAAGAACAGAGAGAACCAATTCATGAGTGCCATTTAGTTTGACTGTTCAGTGTCTGAGTACACTGACTGTCATGTAGTTTGACTGTTCAGTGTCTAGTACAATCACTTTTATGTTTACCGAAACCAGGTCTATCATTGATGGGATGGTTACTACTTATTTGTCTGCATGGGTTTAGTATCGTTTCATGAACATTTTATGATGTCATATGTTTTGTTTTCATTTATGTATGTAAACTGACAACAAAGAAGTCATTTTCAGCTGTTTTTTTGTTTGTTTGTGAGTGTGTTGGGTATCAATCTGTAGAGATGGAAACTTACTTTTTAGACAACACAAAAAAATTATTTCCACTTTGGA
>CM060306.1:96629616-96752116 GCA_030674185.1 Monoplex corrugatus | reverse complement strand
ATAATAATAATATATTTTATTTATATAGCGCAAAATCTTGACAAAATCAAATCTAAGCGCTGAGCGTATACATGCACACATACCTACATACATATGAGCGTATACATGGATACATACATGCCTACATACTTACATACATAAATCTAAGCTGAGCGTATACATGCATACATACATACATACATACATAAATCTAAGCGTATACATACATACATACATACGTACGCACATGCATACATAATAATTACAATATTTATATAGCGCAAATCTCGACAAAATCAAATCTAAGCGCCGAAAAGACACACACGCACACACGCACGCACGCACGCACGCACACACACACACACACACACACACACACACACACACACACACACACACACACACACATGCATGGCCACAAATGGGGAGAAAAGAATAAAAGCAATAAAAGCAAGAATAAAACCAATGGAAAACCACAGAGAGCACATCATATACAATTATATATTAAAACAAAGTGATTCCCCTCCGAGCGGAGACAGGCTGCAGAGGGGGGTTGAGTGAGGTTAGGATTTTATGCAGAGGAGAAAAGGTGAGTTTTGAGAGCGGACTTGAAGGAGGCAAAAGTAGGTTGCTGACGGACTGAGAGAGGAAGTTTGTTCCAGGAGAGTGGACCAGAAACAGAGAAGGCTCGTGGACCATTTGGTTTCTTATAACAAGATAAATAACTCTCTGTGTGTCTATGAGTCTAAGGCATAGTCACACACACAGTTTCAGGTTCAGTGAGTTCAAGAAATTCAAATAAAAGCAGATAAAATATTTAAAAACAAACAAACAAGCAAACAAACAACAAATCCATCACTGGTTTCAGCTTTTAGTTACTGCACATACACTTCAAAGTCTATGCAGATGAGGTAAGCATGCATGCATGTACACACGCACGCACATAGAGACACAAAGAAAAACACACACACATGACAACTTGGGTCAGGGGTCATTCTTCTAACAGGTTTGAGTGTCCTTAGCTCAGTATCTTGTGTGTGCATGCGTGCGTGAGAGAGAGAGAGAGAGAGAGAGAGAGAGAGAGAGAGACAGAGACAGAGACAGAGAGACAGAGACAGACGGAGGAGGATGGCCTGAGTCATGAGTCACACACCTTACTCTCCCCTTCTGTCTGCCCCCCCCCCCCCCCATCCCCCTGTCTCTGTCTCTTCAGTTTATGTGTGCTTCGTGCCCTGGAGGTTTCGTTGGTGGTGGTGATTGCTTTGGTGAATAATGAGAGTGCACACCTTAATTTGGCTATTGAGGCAAGATCTGGCATCTTATAAATGTCATTATCATTATTATTACTATCCACCTGTACCTAACCACTCCAGCGGCAAAAATATGTCAATGCCTTTGTCCTGTTTAAATTAGACTACTGGAATTCATTCCTTTCTGGTTGCCCACGATGCATCCTTGGCAAACTGCAGAAGGTTCAAACTTGAGTTAAAAAAGCTAGTTTTGAGGGTCTGCAAATATGATCATACTCAGCCTTTTCTTTATACCTTCACCTGGCTCCAAATCGAAATGCAGGCAGACTACAAACAGTTAATTTCTCTGACACTGTCCCTACCTATATTTCTTATTTCATTATTACTGACACTCTTTCAAGACAGCTCTGGCCATCATCAGATTATTACAGTCTGTGTTCCTCATGTAAAGTCCCATGATTTTTGGCTAACATTGATTCTCTTTCTGTGCACCAAGACATTGGAACTTACTAGTTACTTCCTTCAGATATTAGATCTCGGTAACCTGCAATCTTTGTACCGTTTAAAAGAGAGCTCTAAAATACTCATCTCTTTTGACAGTATCATTAATCTTCCCTCTTTCTCTTATCTTTTCTCTTATCTATCTCCTCTCCACCCTAGACTTTGTAGATTGGCTGCACAATAAAGTATGTTTCACTGATCTGTTTGCATGCCTTATGTCAATGCATGTGTATATATATATATATATATATATATATATATATATATATATATATTGTGTGTGTGTGTGTGTGTGTGTGTGTGTGTGTGTGTGTGTGTGTGTGTGTGTGTGTGTGTGTGTGTGTGTGTATGTGTGTGTTTGTGTGTGTGTGTCTTTGTGTGTGTGTCTGTGTGTGTGTCTTTGTGTGTGTGTGTCTGTGTCTGTGGGTCTGTGTGTGTCTGTGTGTGTCTGTGTGTGTGTGCATGTGTGTATGCGTGTGCACATTAATATGAGAGTGTGTCCTTATATGCACGCAATTTTTTTGGGGTGAAGTTACACTGTTATTTTCTTTACTTGTTCTATGCCATGTCACACTTATATGATGGATTTTACTGTTGATTTATGTTTAATTACATTTCTGTAAAATGCAAAGAGTTAATGACATCACTTCTGGGGATGAAGCATTATTTATACAGACCTTCATTTCCATTATTATTAAGAAGTGACAGTACTTGAGGAATGGAACAAAAGTCATCTAGACATCTAAGAAGGTGGCACTCCATGACTTAACAGCTGGTGCAGCATCACACAGATTTTCATTCAAAGCAAATTCAGCATATTCCAAAAGCAACAGGTAGATCCTTGAGAAAAGAAGGACAGAAATATCTTCAGACAAGACAGAAATTCCATCATGAAACTGCTCTTCACCAGAGAGAAGAGGGAAAATGCAAAAAGAGAACAATCAAACATAACATGATGATATATACTTGACACCAGAACGAAAATGCTAAAAGTTTGTTCTGGTGTCCAGTATATATCATCATGTTATGTTTGATTGTTCTCTTTTTAGTAAAAGAGAACCACCAAAGATAATGTGGTGATAAATACAATAGAGGCAGTGATGAAGAAAATACCTTGACATGGAATGTATTGAAAAGATTGACAGATGGGCAAGGAAAAGTTTTGTTGCTGCTCCAGTTGTCGAGGAACATCATGGGCAATAAATGACCACACTATCAGTCTCTCTTCTCCAACAATTTTAGACCATTTTCTGGTACTGAGGATCTAGACTTTTCCCTCCAATGGTGACCGTGACTTTAAACAATACAAAACTTAAGCTACGATGGGAACAGTAACACACTGTGGCAATCATGAAAACAAAACAAAACAAAAAAACAAGCTTTGCCAACACCTTCTGAAATACTTGAGTAAAACCTTATCCTAAAGAAAAATCACAATGCTACATTTTTAAAAAAAGAATTCTAAACTTTTTTTGGAAATTTATTCCTAGAGACTTTTTCTTTTCTTTTAATCTCTTTGTTTTTAATCTTTCTCTCTCTCTGTTTTAGCTTTCTGCTTAACATACTTTTTTTTTTATCATATAAACCTTTCTCTTTTTCTGTCTTAATGGTTCATGAGAAATATGAAATCCAAAACAAGCGCAACTGCCTGTGTTCAAGCAAACAGGAACCAGAAAAACACAAAAATGGAATCAGAACGCTTATTTAATACAACCTGACAACACAGGCGCAAATTTTGGCCAACTGGCCTTCGTCAAGTGTGAATGTAAGATTACAAACAAACAAACACCAAATACAAAAATTAGGAGAAAAAGACTGAAACTTCCCTGCTGCTTCGTCTAGTGGTAGAAGAGGACTGTTGCCTGAAAGTTTGCGCCTGTCTTGTCTGGTTGCATTGAATATGCGTTCTGATTCTATTTTCATGTTTTTCTGGTTCTGGTTCACTGAGCTTTAAAATTCTGTAGTTAAACTCTCACATACTTGCCATATCACTCTGATTAACATTCACATATCCATCAAAGATATTGCATGCAGACTGTGCAGCAACATATTCTGGCTGTGCAGTGTGGGCCAGCCTCTCATAACACACATCTGAGGCAGCTCACTGCTCAAATTGTCAAAAGCAGATAGAAAAGAGAAAGCGGACTGCCTTGACAATGATATTACAAAGGTTACACTGCTACATGATCCAAAAAATACACTTTACTGGGGGCAGTGGCACCAAGCAGACCCAGTTCTCCACACTTCAACCAGAAATCCTGCAACAAAAACATTTCATTTTAAAATATTCATGTACTCATTTTGTTTATTTATTCAATACATTTCAACTGCAAGACTGTATGACAATGGCATTGTTCTTAAGTAAGTATCTTGTCCTTGTAATTATACCAACAATCAACAGAATTTTCACTCTTCTTTAGTTTTCTTACACAGGCATGGTGAAATTAGAAAAATGTTTACAAGAAAAAAAGTTTGCATAACCTTTAAATAACACTTTAACAGCGGCACTGTTATTTCAATATTTGTTGACAAAATGATAGTCTGTGAAAAGCTGTAAAGAAGAGTTTAAATGCTACATATGTAAACAGTGCTTAGTTGTAAATATACAATATGAATATTTAATCCCTATCAGATAATTCTATATTACTATTAAGTAGATGAAATGAAGAAGAATAACAAAATGTTCAGTTTTGTTATAATGCTGCGATTCCAAAGCAGCCTGAGCACTATCTCAAATACCTTACAACTCACATGAATGTGCAAAGTACACTAGCTGAAAATGCTTACAATGCATGAACGTGCAGGTGAGTATTGTACTGCAACAGTTTTCTCTTCATGTTTAAAAAATAAAAAATATAAAAAACAAAGAAATTGGAGATAAATCATAAAATCTAACATCGTACCCGGTAGTTACTTTTACTCTTTATTTTGCTGGAGTGACAGTGGTCAGAAAGGATGAACGATTATCACAGCTACTTTATAAATTCACTCACTGGATTTTATGTTATCCAAATTTAGATCAATTTTATTCAAGTGCTCTTGCAACTGATTATTACACATTCAACAGACTATAAGATAGTAGCAATAAGGAACCTCGAGAGAACTGGACAGCAGAAGAAGCCCCCCCCCCCCCTCTTTAGCATCCATGCCTGCATGTGGTCAGGCATCTCAAGGTTTAGTCACCCTCATGATGGATGTCTTAACTACTTACCTACTGGACCCATGTTATCATACACAGGGTAATTTCAAAGCTGTTTCATAAGCCCATGATAAGGTCATAGACAGATGTGCCTACCAAACCCTTTGCCTCAATTTCTATAACAGGACCTTGGGGGAAACCAAGATTTCTTCAAATTTCTGGCCAGACTGGCATACTTTCTAGTCTTGTAAAAACTGGCTTCTTCCATTCTTTCAAATAAAACAGTGAGTTTGATCAAAATATTTATTTTGATGAATGAGAGTCCTATGACACTCATTTCTAGGTGAAGAATTAAAGTAATAAAAGTATTCTTGCAAATGCTCATTAAAGTCATTTACATTCAAGAGACAATAAACTGTTAAAGATAAGAACTGAAGTATTCTTGCAGCTGATCGTTATAACATTCAAGAGACTATAAATACAATCACCTTCATGTCATTAAACGTATTTGTCTGGTCAATCTCCTGGGCCTTGGGTGCAAGTTCTTTCTGGCAAAACTGGAACACACTTTCCCTCAACTGAAAGAAATATTGAAAATATACCAAATAATGTGACAAACTACATCCACAAACTTCTCTTTCAGCCTTTATGTGTGTGCTAAAAATACAATGGTGACAGGCCAAGACCTGTGTCTATATGGATCATCTTTTATCAACTTCTGAAACTATATGAGCTAAAAGTTGTTCCCAAGCATTGTATTGGTTGACAAAAATGACATCTATTCAGAGGCAAAATTAATGTTTTCCTAGATTTGATGCATACTTGTATATGTGTGTGTATGTATATATATAATTATATATATAATTTTATATATATATATATATATATATGTGTGTGTGTGTGTGTGTGTGTGTGTGTGTGTGTGTGTGTGTGTGTGTGTGTGTGTGTGTGTGTGTGGTCATTGTGTGTGTATGTGTGGTGTGCATGTGTGTGTGTGTGTGGCGCGCGCGCGCGCGTGTGTGTGTGTATGACTATGAGTCATTGAGTGTGTGCATAAAGATGCAAACACATATGTGAACTATTTGACTATGAATAGTATGATTATGAATTAATCCTTTGACTCCCGCACCCTATCCACCAACTGCAAAAACTTAAACCTTTGACTCCCTTACCCTATCCACCAGCTTACTGCAATATATATAATATTCGAATATATTATGCACTTTACAAAAGCATGAGAGACAGACACACGTATAGCAAAATAAATAAAAAAATACATGCCAACCCTTAAAATTACAAACCCCTAGGTAAGAAACAAAAATACCACAATATTACTATTACAATATTGCTAATAGGTGTAATAGTTTTTTTTAAAAGGTAATTACAGACAAAGAATCAGAGCAAAAGAAGTAAAACAAGAATAAACATGAAGGGGGGAGACATCTCAACAAATGAAAACAAACATAACATGCATTATCAAACCAATTACAAATGGACAAAGAAGAAAAATTAAGCACTGGAATTCATGCAGGATCAACCACATGTGAAATGAGACAGTCATATGAGCTTGTATTAATCTACAGATAGCTTCTCATATTGCATGACTACCATTCACATCCAGAACCAACGACAAACACACTGCCAACTTTCAGTCTGAGGAAGGCCTTTGCAGACATCGAAACATAGACAATAACATATGAAAAACTGATTCTTTAAAGAATCAAGCCAACTGTATAAGATCCTCATCAGTGTACATGGGCCAATATCCTACAATGATGCTGACTGGTGTTAATGAAAACATAGCTATTAGGGTAATATTCTATCCTGAAAAAGATCTTATCAAAGGACAAACTATTTATAAACAAGCTATTTCATTTCAGATGAAAATATAAGCTCCTATGCTGAAAATGGCAATAAGATGCTGTGATTCAAGACTTACAGTTAACACAGAATGATAATTTCATATACCCAATTTAACACTATCATTGTTTACATTCACATAAGTCAAACCCATTACTGACTGCAGTCGCTTGTCAATGGCTTGCAGTTTCAAGGACTGGCTTCTGGGAAAGGCTATCTCCAACTAATAGTGGGTCGACTATCTCCAGCCCAGCAGGTTACAGATAGTGGATGGCCTTGAGATTTCAATTTCAAATTCAGTTTCTCAAGATGACATCTCCACGCTCGGAGTGAATTCCATATGCACTAACATCACAGGTGCCATATGATAGAGAAGATCCAGAATGATCACGGCACAAGCCTTAAGCCTGCACATAAACCCACGAGCTGGCCAGATCCCGAGGTCCTACTTAGATAGTTCCATAACCCTGGGGTCATAGGGGAGTGAGGTGGCAAAGACCTCAACATTTCCCACAGCCAGCACCATGAGGGTGGTGCCCATCCCCTCTCCCTCAATTCAAATTCATATTCACTTTTTTTTTAAACCAAGACTTCAGAAAGGCAAGAAGGCTAATTGGTCTACAATGGATGGGACCTGGGAAATCAACCTATCTCTCCAATGTTTTATACCAAGGCAGTAGGGCAATGCCCTGCTCTTCACGATTTTCAACCGCCATGGGATCTTTAGCGTGTGCAGCCTAGAGACACACGGGTCCGACTCGTTTTTCATCCCCTTCTGAAGGACTCTAGAGACCTTCAGTTTGATTTTCTGGTCAAACTAAGCAGACGCGAACCCTAAAACTTCGCGTTTAGGCATTCCGCCACTCTCCTCCCTGAACAGCCTTGAGATGGAGAGGCTAACTGTGAAACAGGCCAGGCTTGCTTGGATGAATCAGTAGTCCCAGACTGACGGGTGATCATAATCATGTTTTCTATCAGAAAGGAGCAGGGTGGATTGTGGCAAACCACACCAAGAAAAATACCTTATAAAAAAAAAAAGTTATATGTCCTATGATGAAGTCACCAGGTGGATGAACGTCACCAAAAGACTACCCCCAAGCTGTTTTGGTTCAGTTTTTATGACACCCACCTCAGGTGATATGGCCAACGGGGACAACCATCCCAGGGAAGTGGGGGAAAGGGGACGTATATAATTCTATACTGACACCACCAGAACAATAATAATGTTAATATGGGACAGTGAGAAGGCCAGTTTTAATGTTAAATGTAGCGCACACCGGGATTCGAACCCACAACCATTAGCATGTGAATCCGATGCTCTAACCAACTCAGCTACTGGGGCCCACTCCCCTTAATCTAACAGGGTAGGTCTTTAAATTGCCCATGAGGTTAGCCAAGCTAAGGCGGGGTAACCGCCTACAGATTCATAGAAAACCTAGACTCAGTAGCCTAGAGAGCTAAAGTCAAAGTGTGAGCCAGTGAGGCATCAGTCGATCAGATCTGCAGTGTCAAAATTAATGCTGCTGAAAGATCTCACATTATGAACCATTACACATTTACAGTCAAAATAACAAGTGATACTGAGAGGCTACTGGAGAGAAAGTCTCGCCCTGCCCCGATCAAGGCTGGGTTACATAAATATTCATATATTTTCACTAGTTATATAGCTACAATTTAACTTGACGAAGTTCAACTTCAAGGGCACGTTTCAGTTCTTGTACAAACATTTACTCAGTAGCATCTCACCTGCTTCTGTTCATCGGAAAGATTGTACAGTTTATCATCGACAGGAAAGTACGAACACGTGCGCACTGATACAGTGCGAAGAATAGATCTATGCCTTGACAAGACAGCTTTGAAACAACGACTAATATTCCTTGCCATTGTTGCCTTTGTAAAACTTAGTTATTGTAGCGAGAGTTGTCTTCTCAGTCGACGTCACTCCAGTTCGGGAGGAGTTATCTTTTCTTGCCTGTGGTATGGGAGGGTCGCGTCCTCGAGTCCATGGATTGGTCTGTGTCTGCTCTGTCGGTTCCATGTCTTTTAATTTAGTTGTTTAGCCTACCGCATTGACACCAGATGGGAAAAATAAGTGACAGAAAATGCAACGTTAAGAGATAGTAAGCAATTGTTCTGTGAAGGATGTCACAACAAACAGTTGAGAAAAAGAAAAAAACTACAGATCACCACGTGTGAACGAGGTGAAAAAGATATGCCATATGATTAATGGAAGCGGCTGATCATGGAGAGAATGGCTGTCAGTTTTAGCTTTAAAGGCCTTATATTTGATTCAGACACGACCCACAGATTTACTTGTTCTGGCCACTTTGAAAATAGTCTGTTGTTATGTGTGTTACATATGTATTTATTTGTTTTTGATGCATGCATGATCATGAGAAGATCTACTTTCGCTTTTACACACACACACACACACACACACACACACACACACACACACATTCTTTTTCTCTCTCTTTCTTGCCCCCCCTTCCCCCCTTCACACACTTTCTATCTGGGTCATCTGTTGTAAACTGCAGCGGGCATAGTGTTTGAGATGTGGGTTTATATGTATATCCGAGTTTCATCGTTTTTTTAAGTCACTGATGAATGAACATGGCTTGTAAATCACTGATGTAAACAAATAATTTCAATTAGCAGACGTAAACTTCCTTCTCTACTTTCAGTTTGTACGAACAGATGCTGTCTCTTACACAGAACACTGAACTGCTTTGTTTCCATTTAAAGTGTGTGCATGTTCATGTCTGTGTGTGTGTGTGTGTGTGTGTGTGTGTGTGTGTGTGTGTGTGTGTGTGTGTGTGTGTGTGTGTGTGCTTTCCATTACAAGTGTGTGTGTGTGTGTGCTTTCCATTTGAAGTGTGTGTGTGTGGGCACGCATATACATACACACAATACCTTATATACATAAATACAGTCTACTTTTTGAATTCTGTGGAGAACTTTATTTTCAAACTTTTTTTTATATTAGACTGGATACCAGATTTATTCAAATGCCAGTGAATATTAGTCCTCTGAACACTTTGAAATAGGGAACTTGTTTATCATAGTATCTTTTACACACACACAAACACAGTTTTAATTTTGTTGATGTCTTATAATTAATGTCCATATGAGTGACGGCTTGCATTATGGATATCACTAACCCCAGCTGGAAACCAGCCTCAGCTGGTGATGAAATCACAGATGTGGAAGGTGATGTACATCTTGGAACACACATTTAGTCTGATGATGGAACTGAGACCAGCTAAAATAACTGACAGCCTCACTGCTACTATCTGATAGGGACGAGTTTGGTACATTTTATCAGATGATTCACAAATGAGCAACCTTACAGCAGAAGAAGACCAATTAATGATATGAACTGAACAGACAGATTCAGGAAGATGCACAATTTAAATAGGCACTTGCTCGTAAGGAAATTCCGTTAGAATCTTTGCATAACAGGATGACACAATCAAGTATTTTACAGGCTTTACAGTACTGTCAGTTTTGTTTGATTTTCTTTGTTTCTCACATACCTGTGATCCAGGCTTAAACCACTGGTTCTCTGGCCAGATATAGCTAGTATTTGTATGAGTTAGCTAATTGAGTTCAAGGCATATCCATGGCAATATCCATGAAATATACTTTGAGTTCTTCTATTTCAGACACAACTGCACTGACATGGTCACATTACAACCATGATAACACAATCAAATATCTCATATCAGTTACACTACAGGAACATATTTCTTTTACATCCAAATGATAAGGTAGCAGGATTAGTGACCAAAATATGTGAACAGTGGGGATATTTAAACAATTGCTTCTCAAATGATATTGTTTTGGCAGACAGGTTTTGACATATTTGAACTAGTTGCCATGCAAGGGGCTGAAGCAAAAATTCCTGCTTTCACAAAAGATCAGCGCATTGCAAACTGAATCAACAGGAAATCTAGCATGCTTAAAGTTTCATATGAAATATGTGATTGGAATGGTTTGTAGAAAATACAGAATTCTCAGCAGGTAGAATTACTGTTTAATCACGCTGAGAGGAATAAATAACTGCACTTGACTGTGATAGTGTCACATACTCTTGTTAACATTTGTCCTATTGTTTCATAAAAAGAAATGGTACCAGTATTACTTTTTTCCAGTTGTAAGCGTGTTTCCGCACAGTACATGTCTGTTGTGCATGTAAGACAAAAAACACAATCTTCAGTCACATGTCTGTTGTATGTGTAAGACCAAAACACAATCTTCATCACAAAATAACACTGAACTATCTTTTACTGACAGCTGTGGAAACAAACGTAAACACACACACACACAGTGAGTCTTATGTAAAACATCTAACACACACACACACACACACACACACACACACACACACACACACACACACACACACACACAACACACACACACACACACTCGCTCACGCCTAGGTATCTGGTCATATCAACAAATTACAGTTTCTTTTCTTGTGAGTAGTCTTTTTGTAGTGCACAATCTGGGCAAAACCATGAACCCGTTGGAGTTGATGTCAGTTCAACACATGCAAAACGAAACCACTCCAAGGGCAGTATTGTCACAAGCAACCATGGGCCCATATTCCCCTAGTCTGCAAAAGTAAAACAGACCTGCATATGCCCTGAATATTCGTCTTCATTGCAAGCATTCGTCTCTTAAAATAATTCACGATGCGAATAATATTATACTTTAGCCGACATCAGGAAGATTGCTCGGGTGCACAGACCACGATTTTTTAAGAATTTCATATGGACATACTCCATCATATCCACAATATTTCAGTACTATCTTTATTTCTCCTTTGGATTGAGATTTTCCGCATATTTTTCTAATGCCAACGATCGTCACGATGCTTGAGTTCGCATTGTGGCGTCCGTACCTACGGCGTCGCGTCCTGTAGCCAAGGAAAGCAACTCTCGATTACTTGTCGATCTGCACACAGCCCACAGATATCGTCTGCTTCCTGCGTTGAGAGGGAGGGCTTGTAACTGTTGAAAACAGCGTCCCGTGATGATGAGTGACACTGCAGTTCGGTTTTATATTTTATAGCAGCAGGTAAGGTAGTTTACAACTTATTTTTCCTTTTTGTATAACAGTTTCAGCAAGAATTTGGCCTAAGGAAAAAAGAAATGAAAGAAAAATAGATGGACCTCGTTAATGATTCAGTGATAGCACTTCAACTCAAGTGCAATCACTGAATCATTAACGAGGTCAAGTGCCACTTGAACTTCAACTTGGAGTTGGTGATTTGGTCGACTAACTGAATCAGTCAATGACTGTGTGTAGCAGACTGATTTTATCAGATCCTGTGTGAATTAGCCTTTTAAAGATGGCCATCTAGACTGCTGTTCTTGCTGATTCCAAAGTTCCTCCGGCCTTAACTGATATGCGATATCAGTACTGCTACAGTGCTAGTGTGGAATCATTCAGTGATGGCCAAAATCAACAGATGTACACAAGGAAATGGCTTGGTATTCCACCGGGTCACGCTGATGTTATCATGTTGCGCTGTAATGTTGCCAGGAAAAGCTAAAGCTACCCCAAAAACCCATTGTCGAGAAGTACAAGATGGGAAAGCCGAAAGATCAGGCTTCTTAGCATGCTTAAGGACTTGGGAGATAAGGGTATGTAAGATCAAGCCAGCCCAAGCTAAGAACTGTCAGAAAGTGGAAAGACCAGGAGGCAGTGGACACAGAAAGGAAAGCCTTGTGTTCAGAGAAATAATGGGGCACATGCAGACCAATAGGTAGGGACAAGGGTTGGCAAAAAGGATCATCATCATCATCAGATGCCCTGCCGCTTGGCGTTGGCGATCATGGACTTCCATCTGCCTCTATCTCTCGTTGCCCCCAGCATATCCCCCACCCTCCCCGTCCCCAGCCACTCTGCAAGTCCGTCCAGCATTTTCTCCCTGGGTCTACCCGGTGGTCTCTTTCTCTCCAGCTTTCCCATTATGACCAGGTGCTCCAAATCCCCCTTCCTCATAAAATGGCTTATAAATGTTGCCTGTCTTTTCCTAATCTTCCTTATGAGTGATTTACTTGTGTCTGCCTCCATCAAGACTGTCTCGTTTGTTTTCTTTGCTGTCCATGGAACCCTCAACATTCTTTTTAGAAACCACATCTCGGCTGCCTCAATCTGCCTCTGGCTTTGTTTCTTGATTGTCCACGCCTCGCATCCGTACAACAGTATTGGTTCTATATAACATTCAAGAACTCTCTTCCTGATGTTAATTGATAGGCATTTGTTGGTAAGAATGCTTGTCATCTTCTTGAATGCTGTTTTGGCTAGGCCGATTCTGCCGGCTATTTCTGATGTGCATCTGCCGTCTGATGAAATGATCATTCCCAGGTATTTGAATTTATCAACCTGTGTCAAGGTTGTGCCATTTGCTGTTATTTTGCATGAGGGGATTTCATGTTTTTTACTGATCACCATGACTTCAGTCCTGTTGTTTAGTTTCAGCCCCTTACCTTTGCTTTCTATTTCTAGTATATTCACAAGGTTTTGTAGGTCTCTTTCACTTTCTGCAATTAGCACGGTGTCACCTGCATATCGAATGTTGTTCATCATTTTCCCTCCAACCTTTAATCCAGGGTCTTCTTCTAGGTTTCTCATGATGTTTTCATTGTAAAGTGAAAACAGATCTGGTGACAAAACACAACCCTGTCTGACTCCTCTTTTGATATTTTGGAAAGAGCTTACATTGTTTTCTATTCTCATTGCAGCTGTTTGTTCCCAGTACATATTTCTGATTATTCGTAGATCTTTTCCAGCAACATTGAGTCTCTCCAGTTGGTTGATCAATTCATCATGTCTTACCCGATCGAAAGCCTTGGTGTAGTCAACAAAGCATAAATACAAATCCTTATTCATCTCATTTGACCTCTCTATGATAGTTCTTAGGATGTATATGGCATTAATAGTTCCTTTCCTTTCCACAAATCCACACTGTTCTTCTATTTCTCTTTTGATTCTATTCCTTGTCCTCATCATGACTGTTCTTAACAGGATTTTTGTTACATGGCTCATTAAACTGATTGTGCGATGGAGTTCGCATTCTATAGCCCTGTCTTCTTTGGAAGTGCAATGAAAATTGATTTTGACATATCTTTGGGGATTTTTCCAGTGTCATAAATTTCATTTAGGAGGACTGTTATTTTGTCTATGCCAAATTCCTCCAGGGCTTCAATCATCTCTGTAGTAATGTTGTCTGGTCCTGGGGCTTTTCCCGGTTTCATCTTTTTCAGTGCCGCTCTAACTTCATCTTTCATTATGGATGGTCCTTCAAAGTTCTTTTTCATAATGTGTTCTTCGTTTCTGTCATCCTCAAAAAGGTCTTTAATGAATAATGTACTCTCTCCAAAAAGGATATGGCAGTCAAAAGCCAGGTGAAAACCAAGAACTGAAAAAGGGATATGATAGTACACAAGAGAAGAAGAAAGAAAAGGATGCCAAAACAATCCAGAAGGTAGTCCGGCAAGGCCAACGGAGGCAATGGATGAAGTGGGAAAATGCGCTCCAAAGAAGTCTTTAGCTGGAATAACATGTGGTGTATGACCTCCCATAGAACTAGTTTCATCCTCAGATCTATATATGACTGCCTGCCCTTGAATACAAATCGTGTGATTTGTAGGAAATCAGATGACCTGTGTGCCTACTTTGCCAGGGCAAACAAGTGGTGGAACATGTCCTGAGCTTATGCAATATAGCGCTAATTCAAGGAAGATATACATAGAGGCACAATCAAGTGCTTCAAGAGATCACATATGCGATCAATATTGCTAGTGGGGAAAATCATGCTACTAGAAGCTCCAACAAATTTCTATACATCTGGAGGCAGCAAACTGTAGCCTGAAAAAGCTGTGAGATTTGAAGCATGGTGGAGTTAACAACAGATTTTCTACAATGGAAAACACACCCAGAAATCATCAGACCGGATATAGTTCCCAACTCCCATTCATCAAAACAAATAATTCGTCTTGAACTTACTGTACAGTGTAAAAACGTATAATGAAGGAAGTGCATATATATATAATATATATATATATATATATATATATATATATATATATATATATATATATATATAATATATATATATATATATATATATAATACAACTTTACAAGACTGAAAAATAAGCCAGTCTAGCCAGCAGCTTGAGGAAGTCTGGTTTTCAAGCCAAAGTCTTTGCCATACACAGAGGTTGGAGCAAGGAGATTGGTAGGCACATCAGTCTATGATCTCATAAAACTGCTTTTGATTTCTGGAGGAGGGAGGACCAGAGCATAATTCTGCTGGATCTGATCAAGAAGGAACAAAACTGTCAAAAGCGGACTTCATAAGGGTTAAAATTCCACTAAATGTTGCCAAGTCCAGTAGCTGTGTGGTTAAATCTTAAGATATCCATCACAGGTGACTTGGCCTTGAGATGCCTGACTACCTGATGCCTGATTTGAACTCAGGTGGTGGACAGCTATCTATTTGAAAATAATGTGAACAGCAAAAGGACCTCCCAAGAGTCATGACCTGGATGTGTCTCAGTCACCTCCAGAGTCACGAGTGTAAGGTTCTAAGGAGTTACTTGATCAGAAACATTTGCTTAATAGGGGTTTCTTCTCTGAGGACTTTCTGCTGTTGGGCTCTTCCAAGAGTTTCTTGCTAACAACATGTGACAGAATGATTTATCAGACTGTGTAGGAGTTAGCCTATTATACTATTAGCAGTAGCCTATGATACTACACATGTATTAGCAATTAAAGATGAACAACTAGACTGGACAGTCTGTTAATTTAGGTACAGAGTTTGGCTGTTTCTGTGTTTGTATCTCTGTGTTGTACCCTGTCCGTGTCATTGACTGCAACAGCCAACACCTCACTCAGTGATGCTGACAGATGAGGTGAGAAGAGAGTTTGTATCAACAGGCAAAAATATTTCGCAGAAAGGTTAGGGTGTTCATGGATGATGTTTTTTTTTTTAGTTTTTTTTTTTTTTAGAATCAAGTATTATCTTAACTGTTTTTTTTTATAATCATGTATTATCTTAACTGTTACTGTTGGTTTAGCTCTCTCTCTCTCTCTCTCTCTCTCTCTCTCTCTCTCTCTCTCTCCTCTCATCTCTCTCTCTCTCTCTCCCTCCTCTCTCTCTCTCTCTCTCTCTCTCTCTCTCTCTCTCTCTCTCTCTCTCTCTCTTCCCCTCTCTCTCGCGACCAAAGAATCGGGTAAAATTAATACTGAGAATGTGAGTACCGATGAAGGTCACTGTGCTCAGTGTCAGAACAAAGTCAGCTGATCACACTAACGTTGTGGCACACACCTCAGATCAAGCATTAAATGATACACACACAATAACACAAAACGCGAACGCCAAAAGCTTGTCAGACTCGCATGCTGACAATCTAGTTCTAGATTCTGATGATCTAGACACCAACCAGAGCATACAGACACCTTCTGTCACCCATGCTCTGCGACCTAGACGTGCTGCCTCCCACACACGGATAGACGATAAGAGCAGTGGCCATGCTCCACCAAGGTCTAGCAGTCAGAGCAAAATTACTGATTCGTTTAAGAAAACGCAGGCTAAAGATCTGCCAAAAACAAGAAGCAGGTCCCAATCTTCTAAGACCAAACCCAGTGTGAGTGAGGCCTCAGGTACTAACAGATAGGATATCGGCCGGACCACAATATCAGGTAGACCTGTACAATTTGCCACAGGCGACGACAGTTATATTTGGAATCAGAACACAACACCACCATCGGAATCAAAATGTACTTTGCGTGTAAATACTGCAAATAAATTACATGTTAGTTTCCTTAATTATAATGTAATTATGGCCTTTTGGAAAAACTAGAAAATAATGATTTTGCCAATTTTCTTCTCACTTATGACTTTATATGTTTGACAGAAACAGTTGTTGCAACTGACTTTGAATCACCACTTTTCAGTGACTTTGTAGTGTTCACGTCTAAAGCCAAGAAGCTGTCTCATCAAGGGAGATATTCTGGGGGTGTTATCGCAATGGTAAGGAAATCAAATTCTCGTTTTGTTGAGCAAATCCCAATAGAAACTGAAAACACTTTAGCTATAAAAATCCACAAAGACCTGTTTTCTGTAGACAAAAACATACTGTGGATTTGTACATATCTTCCTCCGTGTGATTCTGTCTATTGGAATAGCCAGGAAGGTGCATATAGTATTGAAGTGCTGGAGCAATGCATTTTAGATCTATATGACTTGTGTGGTGATTCTTTTCTATTGGTAAATGGGGATCTAAACGCGAGAACAGCGAATACTAATTACAGTTTTAGTGGAGAGGTCGATGATTTCGATGTGAATGTTTATACCGAGAAACAGATTTCCCAGAATTTCACAGGACAAAAACACAAATAAATTTGGTTGTCATCTGATTGAGTTATGTAATATGTTTGAATGTATGATTTTAAACGGATTGCGTGAAACGGATTTTGATGATGGATGTACATATATTGCGTCCTCTGGGACTAGCACAGTAGACTATTTCATTACTTCCATTGATTTGTTTTCATCTATACACATCAAATCAATTGTTGTTGAGAACATGATGGATTCTGATCACTACCAGTTGTTATGATGGTTGAAATTAAAAATGATATCGTTGAGGCTGGTCATGATAAAACAAGTCAACCCAAGAACGGGGTTTGTGAGAAATTTATTTGGAAACATGAACTGGAAGCCGAGTTCCACAAAACTTTGAAAAGCAGTGATATTCAAGACTTATTTTGGCCACAAATACTCTACATTGCGATGTGGATAGTGGTTTGAATACTTTTGTACAATGTCTGAAAGATGCCAGTGCCTGTATGTATAAAACGTATAGGTAGAAAGAAACTCTAGGGAGAGCTAGACAACAGAAGGTCTTCAGAGAAGTAACCCCCTTTAGACAAGTGTTTCGGCCCTGAATTCCTTACACTCTCGGGGGGCCGGGCCACATCCAGGTCATGACTCCTGGATGCCCTTCTGCTGTTGTCTATTTTTTTTTTTTTTTTTCCCAGGCCGGGGATCGAACCTGGGCGAATCTGCGCCTCAGAACTGCGGTACGCGGTTTTACCAATGTGCTAACGGGGCACACATCATCTGTAGGGAATTTAATCCTTATGAAGTTCACTTTTTTTTTGGTTCCTCCTTGCCCAGATCCAGCTTGAGCTCCTTTCTGCTGCCTCTGCCATCGCTTTAAGGGCTCTAGTCCTCTTCTTCCCAGAAATGGCGAGTTGTTTCATGAGATCATAAGCGGAGGTGCCCACAAACCCTCTTGCCCCGACCTCTATGGCGAAGATTTTGACCCGCAGACCTGCTTTCTTCAGGGTGCTGGCAAGACCGGCGTATTTTTCGGTCTTGTAGATATGTGCTTCTTCCATTCTGCTTTCGTATGGCACAGTGAGTTCTATCAGAATCACTTGTTTCGAGGAGTCAGAGTGGAGAGCGATGTCTGGTCTCATGCCTGTCTTGCTGATGACATCTGGGTAATTTCTCCACTCTGGGAGGTCTGCTGTACACTCCCAGTCGACTGCTCCATCCAGAAGACCCTTTGGCAATGTGCTGGTTGTCATAGCCCTTTCGGGCCAGACCTGTTTCCCTCCTGCTTTGTAGAACGTTGTCATAGCAATTGGTGCGTTTGGGGTCATGGTTTTTTCGCTAACCACATCTGTGATCACTTTCAGAACTTGGTTGTGCCTCCATGTATACCTTCCTTGGGCTAGCGCTACTTTGCAAGAGCTTAGGACATGTTCCACTGTTTGTTTCTTCTGACAGAGCGGACATGCTGGGTCGTCTGCTTTCCCCCATTTCACTAAGTTTGCATTCGAGGGGAGCAGGTCATATACAGATCTGAGGAGGAAGCTTATCCTTAGAGGAGCCATGTGCCACATATCGTTCCAGCTGAGACTTCTTTGGAGTGCACTGTCCCATGTTGTCCATTGCCCCTGTTGACCTTGCTGGACTGCCTTCTGCACTCTTTTGACATCTTCTTCTTCCTTCAACTCCTGTATGATCATGTCTCTTTTTTCCTTCCCTTTGGCTTTGGACCACCACTGCATTTTTGTTGCTCCCAGTCCCTGTCTGTTGGTTTGCGTGTGTCCAATTATTTCTTTGATGCTGAGGTTTCTCTTGGCATTGTTTACAGCCTCTTGGACTTTCCACTTTCTGCCAGTTCTCAGCTTTGGATGAACTGCTCTCACGATATTGTCCTCCGATTCCTCCAGCATGCTCAACAGTCTTGCTTTTCCAACTTTGTATTCCTCCACTATGGATTTCAGAGGTAGCTTCAGCATTGCTTGACGACAGTAGAATGCAACATCAGTGAGACCAGGTGGGACACCGAGCCATTTTCTTGTGTATTTGTTGATTTTGGCTTCCATTGCTTCGACTGTGCTGGTGCAAATGTCATAGATTAGCAGCGGCCACAGCAGCTTTGGTATCAGCATGAAGTATAAAGTTTACTGGAACAAAAGATCAGAATGGTTTGATAAGGACTGTCAGCAAGCAAAAAAAGAAACAAGGCGTAAACTAAATTATTTTAGGAAAACTAGGAAGGAAGAAGATAGAATTTCATATGTAAGTAAGTAAGTAAGTATGGAGATTTTTATAGCGCTTTCTGTGGACTCAAAGCGCTTCACAAATTTGAAAAGGAGGAGTAAAGTGGTGAAATGGGAGGGGAGAACACATTTTCAGCAAAATACATAATACAAGAAATACACATAAACACATACAATACATGCAGGCATGCACGCGTGTGCAGCAACGAATGCAGACACACACACGCACACACAAACACACCCACACACAAACACCCACGCGCGCACCCACACGCACACACACCCACGCACGCATACAATAGAACAAGAAAATTCAGGTTTCAAAAGTACTGGCGGAATAAGTGAGTTTTCAGGTTGGATTTAATTTTAAAGGAAGAGAGAGAGGGGCTGTGGCGGAGAGAGTGAGGCAGGGAATTCCACTCAACAGCAGCAGAGTATGAGAAGGAACGACCACCATGTTGCTTTCTATTGAATCCGGGGACACGGAATATTCTGTCGTCAGAAGCGGAACGTAAAGAACGAGAAGGAACATAGACTTGAAATAGATCAGATATATACGCTGGAGCAGTGCCCGAGATGACATGAAAAGAAATACAAGCAGATTTGTACTTAATTCTTTGTTCGATCGGAAGCCAGTGGAGTTGTTTAAAGAGAGGTGTGCAATGGTGTGATTTGCGAGCTCTGAAAATTAATTTGGCTGCAGAGTTTTGAACCTGTTGAAGGGGTTTGAGAAGAGTCTTGGGACAGCCGAGAAGTAAGGAGTTGCAATAATCTAATCTGGACAGAATACAAGCAGTTACAAGTGTTTTTGTTGCTTCATATGTGAGGTAATGACGTATGGAACTGATTTGTCGGAGTTGGATGTATGCGGCCTGACACGTTTTCATGATCTGATGTTTCATAGTTAGATGAGAATCAAGAAAGAATCCAAGATAGCGTGACTGTTCAGAGAAATCAACAATAGAATCTTCGAAACGAATGTTAGAGGGAAGGTCAGAAGAGATAGCAGGACTGGGAGAAAAGCGCATTGCTTCGGTTTATGTGGAAGAGAGGAAAACGTACAGACGTTTACTAAAGACAAAGAGACAAGCATTTAGGAAACAGAAAGCAGATTCGCTAACCATGGAAACTGCTGAGAAGTATGGGTTGTGGAAACAAAGACAAAGTCTCAAATGATATTGATATTAATGTCTGGTTCGAGCACTTCAAGAATATTTTTCAAAATTATGGGGGACATGTTGGTGAACATTGTGATATTGAGGTAGATCTATCTGAGGAAAGGGAGCATACTCTAAATAGAGATATATCTGAAGAAGAGGTTAAACGAGCAGTTGGTAAACTTAAGACTGGTAAAGCAAGGGAATTGACAGCGTTTCAGCTGAAATGCTAAAAAATGGGGGAAACGATGTCATAGCTTTTCTAACAAAACTGTTCAAAATAATTTTTGACTCAGGGATTTATCCAAAAGAGTGGTCCAAAGCCATTATCATCCCCATTTTCAAGAAAGGGGATTCTGAAAATGCAGATAATTATAGAGGTATATCTTTATTAAGCATGATATCTAAATGTTACACAACAATACTGAACAAGAGATTATACACCTGGTTAGAAGCTAATAATTTGATCTCAGAGAGCCAGGCAGGTTTTCGTAATAGATACTCAACTGTTGATCATATATTCACACTACATGCTATCATTCAGAAATGCATGCACAAGAAAGGGATGAAATTATATGTTGCTTTTGTTGACTTTAAAAAGGCTTTCGATTCGGTCAGACATGATAAACTCCTACATTGTATTAGAAAGGAGGGTGTTAAAGGGAAATTTCTCGCATCATTAATGGCAATGTACAAGTCATTGATGTCATGTATCCGAGTTAACGATAAATTTTCAGAGATGTTTCAATGTCCGGTTGGAGTAAGACAAGGTTGTGTCTTGAGTCCTACATTGTTTTCGATATTTATAAATCAGTTAGCAAATTGTATGGGTGATAAAGGAAAACATGGCATCCAATTACTACCTGGGATGTTGGAAATATTTGTTTTACTCTTTGCAGATGATGTGGTACTTTTCTCAACTACACCAAATGGTTTACAGAATCAGCTGAACGTTTTAAGTACGTGTTGTAACAACATGAAATTAAAAGTAAATATTGACAAAACGAAGGTCATGGTGTTTAGAAACAGAGGGTTCCTCGGAAAACGTGAAAAATGGTCATAGGAAGAAAATAAGTTGAAAGTTGTGAATAATTATTGCTATTTAGGTTTTAATTTCATGACAATGGTAAGTGTCAAAAAAGGTACTGCACATTTAGCAACTAAGGGGAAGAAAGCTGTCATACAGCTAAATAGGGTTCTCCAAAAATTCAAGGAAATGACAATGGATACTTTCTTTAAAATATTTGACGCAAAGGTACAACCCATTCTGTTGTACGTGTCAGAAGTATGGGGATTAAAACGAATGGAACACATAGAAAAGGTACATATGATGGCGTGCAAAAGATTTTTAGGCGTGCCTGTTAAGACACCAAACAAGATGGTGTACGCTGATCTGGGAAGATATCCATTATTCGTTAACTCTGTGGTCGCATGCTTAAGATATTGGTTTAAATTGCTATAAATGAGTGCCGAAAGATTTCCGCATAAAGCTTACCAAATGCTTCTGGAATTAGATAGAAATGGAAAGGATTGTTGGGCATCAGAGGTAAGAAAAAATCCTGTGTGATACAGGTTTCAACATTGTATGGCTGCAACAGGGAGTTGGGGATGTAAAACTGTTTTTAAACATATTTAGACAAAGACTTGTCGATCTGTTTATCCAAGAATGCACTAGTATTATTAGAGATGGTGACAGATATGAGTGCTATAGATCATTCAAAACAATTTTTGAAAAAGAAAAATATATTTCTGACATGGATACATACTGTCTCAGAGTGGCAATCACACAACTAAGATTTGATGTACTACCGCTGAATAACAATTCACATCGTTATAGTGAAAGTATTCACAAAAGGGCATGCCCTTTTTGCAAAACTCATATCGAAAATGAATATCACCTTATATATGACTGTCCCACTTATACAGATATTAGAGTAAAATTCCTCAAAGATTCAGCTAGAATGCCATTTTATCTACTGCTCAAAGCAGAAAATTCTCATCATAGATACAATGTGTCCAGATTTGTTTTTCATGCCATCAACAGACGCAAAAAAATCATGAATGAATAAACTAACGAAAATAAGTCATCACCAGTACTATATTACTGTATTACATTAGTAATTATACAATGCTGTATAGGTATAATAAATGTTAAAACTATTAACGCTTGTTCCATTATATTTTTGTAGTCATTTCGATATAAACTGTGTACAGACTGTAAATTATGCACAAAAACGCGGGGGTAAAGATAATTTTGAAAAATCGAATTGTTTATTGATACTTGTTTTACAAATATTTGGTAAATTGATGATTCATTGATTGACTGCTTAACTGATTGTTTGATTAATTCACTGATTGATTGATGGATGCACTGACTGAATGATTGATCCATTGATTAGTTGCTGACTAAGTACTGATCGGGAAAATGATTTATATGAAACTGATCAAATTGTTCGGTGACTCGCTAACTAGTTTGGTTTATAGATGAGTAATTGTATTAGGCGACAAACTTAGCTGGTAGAGAAACGGTTCAGTATTTTAACTGATCGGATTCAGATGGCTAATTAAATGATAGAATGGCAGTTGATTGATTGATTCATTACCGTTGCCACGGTACACTGAATCAATGTACTAAGTATTTGTTTGATTAGATGGATAAAGTGAAGTATGTTTCGCAAGCAAGGTGATTTACCAATTATTTGTTGATTGTGTGATGATTGTATTACTTGACCGGCTGTTGGCTATACAGAGAGACTAATTGCTTGATCAGTAGATGGAGGAATGGAACGATATATGTATATGTATTAAATATCTTTATGACTTGTTTGATGCCTTAATGCACTGATGAAGCTTAATTATAATCAAGTACTATTTAGTGTATTACTTCATTAAATGTTAAATTCAGTCAGCAAAAGAAAGATCTGTTGACTGTTACACCAACGAAGTATTCAACTGAGGAAAGCATGGAAAGTGTCAATGTTCGACGATGCAATCATACGCATTGCAATATTGGTGTAATCCACAAAAACCCTATCCCCCCCCCCCCCCCTCCCACCGACTATTGTATTGTGGCCTAAGGCCAATGTACATTAAAAAATTCTGAGTTCTGAGTTCTGAGTTCTCTCTCTCTCTCTCTCTCTCAACATTTGCCCACTTGACTGCTACACCTGTTTTCTTGGGGTTATTCAGTGTTGTTGTTTTTTTATGATTGAGTGAATGAATGCTACATGGTGCACATGGAACCTTGTTATCTCATTTGAAAGACAAACATACAGATTTTTATGCAGTCAAGTGGAGATGATGAGATATGGGGAGACAGGGGTAGGGAAAGATAAGATCTCTGCCTAACTAGACATTAAACTTGTGACTTTTTCCATCAGTGCAGGTGATAGCATTTTTGTTAATACTAATACAGTAATAGACCACCACTGTGCTTGATTTAGTGACAAAAAACAACAGAACAAGAAAAAAAATGGTGGAGGGGGGGATAGTTTCTGTAATTTTCATGGGTAGACTTTTGCCAAATTTGGTTATTTATTTATTAAGCAAATAGTTATGATTATGTAATATTAAATAGTGTTAAACATTTTCAAAATGGCACTGGCTTCAGAAGTGAGATTATGAAAGGCTAAGAAGGAAAGCTTAACTGTCTTGAACTGGAAGTGGAACAGTAGAAGGATGGGAGGGGGGTGGGTGAACCACTGACTGTGAAAGTCTAGTTGAAATCAGCACTGGAACTACCGTTTTACTGGTTATCGATTTACACAGACATATATGATATAGTGCCTGACTATATATTCAGTGCATTCTTGGTGATGACATTTGTGTCCCAGAGCGGCAATTGACATTGGGCATGGCATATTACAAAAATATATTGCACATCAGCACCTGACTATCCCAGCTATCCTGTAACTACAAATATGTAGTCTGTTGACAAGTAGACTGTAGAGCCTTGGGGAATGAGAGAGGGATGGGGGGGAGGAGGAGGTGGGGTGGGGTGTGGGGGTGTGTAGAGGATGATTCTTACAAGCGATGTATATTTAGACTTTTCACATCCATGGTGCTGGAGACAAATTATATCAGTTTTGCATAGTAATTGCAGTTTAAATTAAAGCCTGCTTCTGTTTTGTATGTAAGGTCTGTTCACAAATGGTATTAGATCTCCAAGATAATAATATAATATAAACCTATCATAAGTACATGAATTTCTTTATATACACACACACACAAAATTACATCAACTCAAGAGATAAGTCGAGAAAAAAAAATCTGTGACCTCACCCATTCAGATTAAGACTAAAATAGGAATAATGTGACTTGGCCACTCAAATGGAAAGTGTGTTTTGATGAAAAAAAGTTAAAATAGAAAGCTGATTGAATTGTTAATAAAATTTTGAGCAAATGCTATCCATAATGGCTGATTTGACAAGACTTTCCTTCAGTGTATTTTGTTATCTGGCAATAAGCTGGGTCAAAATTAACACTTTTAGTTTTAGTATGTAACTGTCAGTTATTTAGTCAGTTAGTGCTGTAGTGCTTGTTTTGCTCATCACATGTTTTGTATTAATAGTAAACCTTTCATTATCTTTCATTATAGATACATGTTCAGAAATTCTGTCATAATGGATACATGTTCTTCATAATTACAACAATCAGCACATACAGACTAAGCTTCTTTGATTAGTATCTGTAAAGTGGCAAGAACTAGGTTTAAAAGTGCTACCTAAGGCTACTGTCTTTGAATAATAAAGTGTTTTGAAGTTTCAAGTGATAGTAACTTTCACCATGTGTATAATAGATGTTTGAAAAGTTATGTTGAACAAACACACACACACACACACAATCTTTGACAGTGTTCCCTGTGAGGATGCTGGGGACTCTTTCAGTGTAAATGGTATCCCCACCCTCAGGAAATTTTGTGCTGGGAGTTTCTTCTTTTTCTGTCACACTCTGTTTCTGCATTGTTTCTTTGTTCTCTGTCATGTCTTCCTGTCATTTTCTGCCTTGCTGGTCCATTCACCTGCACATGTTCTGTAAAACTTTATGTAGTTTCTGTTAGGATTGATTATTGGGTACATGTGTTCATTGCATTTTTGGCTCTAAGGAAATGTGATGTCAATTCAGGCCAGTTTTTATAAATGTTTTAGTGTTAGGTTTATACATTTGTATGCAGGTTTGTTTTTTAAAATCACCTGGTGATAAATTGGGTAGGAGAGTCAATGCCAGAGGTTATTTGTGTGAATACATTTATTTTTGTGACTTACCAGACACTGTGTGTGTGTGGGGGGGGGGGGGGGGTGTCAGGGGCAGCGAGTCTTATGTGTGTTTTGAGTGATTGTAGCCCTGATATGGCTCTGTGCAGTCAGCTGGGCTTTAAACAGTAATGATAATGATAATCTTCGACACTGGATTACATGTGTTTGATACAGGGTGAGAACAGACCGTGAAGTGAAGCAGATAGCAAGATGGAAGGCCTCTTCAAACAGCTGTCGACCACTGTGGGTGGTATGATCAACATGGCTCAGGCCACCATCTCTCCCTTCAAAATCCAATCAGTTGACTTTGAGACTTTCAAAAAGTATGTCATTTCCATTTGTGTATAGCTTTATCAAACATAGCATGCTGTAGTTTGTTGCCTGTAAGCACTTTGTCAATGAATGTCATGAATTTGAAAAGCTAACTAGTTAATGATACAGTGCTTTTTGTAAAGATAGTAAGTGGTATTGATAGACATACACACACATATAGACATACTTAGGTTTCATTTGTTCTTGAAGGTATGTTTTGTTGATACAAGCTATACCACAAAACTAGAAGGAGTATCTTTCCTGCCAAAATAAGTTCTTGTAAATCTGATTGAGATACACTAAACATAATTATTTGGCCTAGAAGGGAGTTGGACAAAAATATGCTGTGTATTTTCAGATAAGATACTTTACCGAAATGGATCAGTATGTGTATCACTGTATGTGATGTCTGTTTATGATTGGTGTTACTACCCTACCAATTTTTGGTTTTACCTTGTCTGTTATTGATGAAATGTCTATGCTTGCTAATTTTGTAATTGTATCTTGTTGTCTGTTGTTACTCTTGATGAAATGTTTATATGCTTGATGTGTTAACATTTGTATGCATGTTTCCTACTGCTATGTAGGTAATGATCAGCTGCAATGTAAAGTGCATCAAATATGCTTCAGACATGGAGTATGAATGCTATTCAAATGAAATTATTATTATCATCATCATCATCATTATCATCATCATAATCAGCATCATCATCATAATCAGCATCATCATCATCATCATCGTCGTTGTTATTATATTATTATTATTAGTGTAGTTGTTATTGTCATATTATTATTAGTATTAACTATTATTTGTTGTTGTTATTATTATTATTGTTATTGTAATAATAATAATATTATTATTATTATTATTATTGTTCTCATTATTATTATTATTATTGTTCTCATTATTATTATTATCATCATTATCATTATTATTATGGATCGGTACCACTGCAGAAAATTTATTTCCTGAGTCCTAATCAAATTGAAGGACACTGTCATTACAGACTAGCCATTTACAAATTGTTATTCCAAATTTAACACGAGTGATAGTGGTGAATGCATAATTTTTAACTCTCAGGCAATAATTCTTTAATTCTAAGGATATTTGATTCAGCCATGTTTGATTTAAATGACAGATGATTTTATGTTTTCATGTGTTATACATATTTTTGACTGACAGCTTTATAAAGTTACTTTTAGAAAATGCATTTTCCACCTTGACATGATTCTGTTGCATGTTATGTTAATGTGCAGTTCCCAGCTTGTGCATCAAAATGAATGCATGTACCTCTTCAAAAAGCCAGGCCTGTCTGAGTGTGTGGTGGTCAGTGTGGGACCAGCCAAAAAGTGCTACAGGTAGATTATATTTCATTTCTTTCATCTTTCCAAATTCATTTGTACTTATTTAAGGAGAATTCTTTATACATTTACAGTGCATATTATCTGTCTGAAATAGACATGAGATAGTACTGCCAGGATAATCCAGCTAACTCTTAAGACTGAAGATTTTTGTGTGCAAGATACACAGATTCATAAACTCTGCCTTCTTAAAAATAAAATCGGAAAAAAGAAAGAAAGAAAGAAAGAGGCAAAAGAACTGAAATATCTTAGCTTGCTTTATCATTATTTCATGTCTGTTTGAAATGGCTTTATAGGTTATGTGGTGATGATAAATTTGCTTTTGTTTCAGTTTATTCCGGCTGACAAATGACGCAGAAGCCAGAGTAACATTTGAATCTCTCTGCAAAACGATGGTTTTGGTTGGTAGATGCTGCCCTCAGCACTTGACAGAGGAAATGCTGCAGAAATTATGTGACTGTTGTCGTGAGCGACAGACATGGAATGCCATGCATGTTGCTGCCTATGTTGGTCTGCATAGTGCCCTGGAGCAAAAAGAACTTCAAGGGTGAGGGATTGAGAATCAAACAGAAATCAGTTGCATATCACATGATCTAAGATGTTAAAGCCTGGTTGGTGGACAGGGGAGTAACTTGCCTTCCATGCATTTGCTTAGGTACAAATACCACCATTGAAACTTTACAAATGTGTGCAAGAGGCTTACAGTCTACCCAGCTGTGACTGGGTTCTAACTTTCTTCTAGGTTAAGGAGAATAAAGCAGTATGTGCACTGCCCTCAATGCTGGCTCTTAGAAAAGTTGAGATCTCTATCACTGCACTCCTCTACACCCTCAGGGTTGTAGGAAAACCTTGTATCTTGTACAAAATTGTGCACCAATATTTTTTTGTTAGACTGTTAGTATGAGTGTTTAATAGAATACACTGTTAAGTGCTGGCAGCATTTAAATTTTTTTTTTTATAAGATTTGTCATAACAGTTTGGATGACAATACATGAATGTTACCTTAGTGTGATGTGTTTTCTGATTCAGCATACTAACTTAGCAGCACAGTGTTGTTGCATCTTATATTATTATTGTATTTTGTAATGATTGTTGTGCTTTGTAATGTTGTTTCAGATGTTGGGATAAATGAAAGCAGTATTGTGCCATTTTATATAATATTGTATTGCCAGATGCAAGAGGTATCTCTTGAATAGAAATTGATAGTTTTAGGTGTTGAACCTTGGCACTTTAAGGAACTGCTTTTGACGTCAATAAAAACAACAGAAGGTTGCTTTTTTTTTTTTAAAGAACTCAAAGCATATGTATTTGCCATAAGAACCTTAGAAATCTATAAGAAACAGATAGGTTGCAATAAGCTGACATAACTGTCAATGATTTTAACAGTTAGGCCTATTGATTTCATATTTCACGTTATCATTGTCATCATCATCATCATCATCATAATTATCATCATCAATGGGAATATAAATTGATAACTAAGAGTCTTTCAGTTTTCCAAAATGCAGGCAAATATAGATATATTCTGTAAGATATATTTGCAAATTTTCTTCCTTAAGTGAGCCACTTGGATTTGGAATCATGACTTCAGAGCAATTGATTGTAAAAAGTATGTAGACTTCCAGAATCCAATCAGGTTTACCTTAGATGATAATGGTAATGATGATGACAACAGTCATGTGCAATGTGTCTGACCCAGGCTGATCAATTCTGCATGCCCAGCAACCCTGATGACCCCACTTATGGCCAGTGTGCTGGGCAGACAGCCACAGAGCCTGGAGCTGCTCCTGCGTCAGGGGGCATCAGTCACTCAGCTAGACAAGCAAGGCAATACTGTTTACCATCTTGCTCTTATCTACTGCGCACTGGTCATCACGGTTAGTACTCTGTCTGTGTGGGTCAGGTTTGCTATGTATGACCTTCTTTTTTAATCTTTTTGTTTTTATGGAATTTTCTTTTATGAAATTACAACATACATGAAATGTGCATACACAGTTTAAATAACACAAGTCTTATTTAATTGATAATAGAGTATACAAACACACAGAGGCTTTAATACAAACAAGCACACTTTTGCTTTAAACACACACATATACTCACACTCACAGATGCATGCATGCATATGCGCGCACACATGCATGTATATGCGCGCGCGCGCGCACACACACACACACACACACGCACACACACTCACACTCACACTCACACTCACACTCACACACACACACACACACACACACACACTCACACACATGAACGCATGATTTTAGCCCAACTTAAGTACAGTTGTGTGGTGGTATGAGTTGATCTGTATATGCACATGTATTAGTATAAATTAGTAGCAAGAAACTCTGGGGACAACTGGACAGCAGAAGGTCCTGTTTCAGTCCTAAACTTCTTACACTCTAAAGCAACATATATTTCAGTACTATGGTAATTTTCAATCATGTGTAAAAGAACATATACTACAGATATTAAACGCTGAAGGTTACGTTAAAATAAGGTAGAATTTTGAAATCATTATCATCAAAGTTCACACTCATTGGTATGTATATTGTGATGTCTTTATTCATACTTGGGAAACAATATCAGTTGTTGTGGAAGGTGCTTGTTTTGAAAAAATGAGAGCTGTTTCTCAGAAGGGTTTTTAAATCTATGCAAAGTATTTTAGAGAAATTACATTATCCCTCAGAATGCGGTATTGTTTCTTTCTTTGATACCACAAAACCCATCAGAGAGTCAACCAGGTTTGGACTAACAAAACTGCCTGTTGGTAACGATTGTGTATAAGTAGTTTTCAAAAGGTTAGAGCATTAAACGTTACTAATGCCTGGATGTATAGGCTTATTTTTATTTGAAATAATCAGCTTTTTTGGAAACATTTTTCAGTGATGATTTCTTGTTTGAAAACAAGGGGACAAGAAAAATGACAGATAGTTTTTGACTGAATTTCAATGAATGGTTTTGTACTTTGTGAGATGACAGAATTTTCATTCAGTTTTTAATACGAAAATTGCGTTCTTTGGGTTTACTTTTTCAAATAGTTTAAGTGCTTCATATAAACAGGATATATATTCCTTTTGATTTGTGACATCATATCAGGTAAAGTGCCAGTCATTGGGTTTTCCTTTCACTCTGATTTCACCAAGTATGACCAAGGAAGTAATGTTTCACACTGTGATTTAAGAAAAACCAATGAAAATTATCTAATTCTTGAAACTGCTATTTGCTTTGTGTGTTTGCAAGTAAACTGCTGTCTCTAACAACCTATGGCAAATACAGCCTCATGTTTTTATCATTTGTAGACAAGTGCTGACCGTCAGGAACAGCTATTTTTGAGTAACATTTTTCTTCACCCAAGATTGATTTGTTTTTCAACTTCAATGTTTTCTTATGACCGAAGAACACAGTACAAAAGACATGACACTTTGTGTAAAAACTCTTTAATTTATTTGGTCTCATCTGCAAAAGAATCCATTTATTTGTTTGTGCTTATTTGTTTGTTTGTTTTTTTTTTGGTTTGCTTCCATGCCATTGTGACATGTTCCATTTAAAGACAAAAATACCATCATTTCATAACTTGAACATTGCCAGTTTGTTCATATAGTTATTATGAATTAAATGTGATTGTGATCTGCATGGTAAACAAAGCCAGCATTTTATGGACTTTGGTTCAGATGCTTCATGACATGTTTTTCACAGAGGTTTGCAAAGATCATGTATTCTACAAACTTCCATGTATTTTTAATCCTTACTTTAATAAAGAAAATCGGTCAGTTAAATAGTTGATATATGTCAGATGTGTGCTTTGCAAATGTGTTTGTATGTGGTCTTCTGTGTATATATATGTGTGTGCGTGTTTGTGTGTGTGTGTGTGTGTGTACATAAATATACATGTGTGTGCTTGTCCAGTCTTGTGAATGCATACGTCTGCATGTTTAGAGGGCATGTTATGGATTTTTTTTTTTATTCACTGCAACCATCCACTACCATCATTGCCACTACGTGGGTTAGGAAAGGGGTTAATGACCACTCTTCATCAAAAACAAAACAAAACAAAAAAAACCATGGTTACTACAATGTCAGCAAGCATATCAGTGGATATTTCACCTGTGGGAGAGGATGGATCTCCAGCAGGAGGTTCTATAATGCTGCGCAATGAAAGCCAGACTCTGGAACTGGAAGCTGCCGGACCAAGGAGATTCTCCAGAGATGCTGGAGATGGGTTGGCCACACACCGTGCAAGTGTGCATCCAGCACCATAAGGTAAGTCCATACCTGAAATCTGCAGGGGAAAAGGAAGAGAGATCGTCTGAGAAACATACTGAGCTATGACCTGGAGGCAGACATGAAGAGAAAAAGTTGCATTTGGGAACATACGGAGCAATTGGCTCAGGTTTTTGATGGTTAGAGAGCATTTGTTGGCGATCTATGTCCCAAGCAGGGCAACATGCATAGATGAGGTGATGCAGCCGTCCACTGCTTTGTGAATGCATGTGTGTGTCTGCGATGAATGCTGTTAAATTCATATCAGTTGTACTGATCTACCACTTTGCTTTCTGATTGTTTGGACAGGTCCTGAAGGATTATGACAAGTCAGGCATGATCAACTATCCCAACTCTAAAGGAGAGACACCACTATTTCTGGCATGCCAGAAGAAGATTCCTGAAGCAGTAGAGATATTGGTGCAGGCTGGTGCTGACCCGAGTTGCTCAAACACCAGCGCTCTGCCCATCCATGCAGCTGTTGCCAATGGGGATATTAGGTCTGTGTCTATATTCTGGTAATCAGTTGATATCTTGACGTTTGAATGACACAGTATTAGAATTTAGTGTGAACAATATGAATTGAATTATGATAATAATATTTTTAGTATTTTTATGGCGCCAAATCTTGACAATTCAAATCAAAGTGTTCTCATGCACCAGGCATATGCATACAATCAACAAAGACCACCTTACAATATTTAATACTCAGACTGAGGGAAAGAAGAAGCCTTGTTCTAGTAACACCTTTGTTGCTTGCTTCAAAAGATGAAGTTAATATGTATGCACACACAATCGCTTCCTATGATGATAGAATAGAGACATAGTTGGTGTTCTTGGGATGCCGACAACACAGCTGTTACCTTGTTACAAGCCAGGAATAGCTAATACGGGGATAGTGTTAGTGTTAATGAGTCACAATATTCACCCATGGGGATGCTAGGGGCTTTTTCAGTATAAATAATATCTACCTTCTGGACATTCTGTGCCAGAAATTTCCTGATTACTCAAAAAATCAACTTAGGTACAAGAAAACCATACAATAATACAAAATTATGCACCAAGCTGCCCCAAAAATATTTAACAAAACGATTTATCCCACACCAAACACCCTACACCCTACACAAATTCAAGACACAATCTTTATCTCTCAAGACAAAGGTTAGGTTTATTCAAAGCAAGCATCTCCTTTTTGGGTACTTATATCTGAAATACAGTGCCCATCTGCATTAGGTTATGCACATTACTAAACAGTGTCAAGCAAAACCTTCACAAATATCTGTTTGAAATATTGTAAATAATTGTTCTAATTAACCTCCCCCACCCCTTTTTTTTTAAAGATCTATGTACAGTGTGCTAATGAAACATTGAGTCAGCTGTTTGTGATGCTGGACATAAAAGTATCTTTAAGTTAAAATACTAAAAGTTTGCCAGAAGGTTTATGATTTTTTATCATACCAAAATAGGGAGCATCCACTGACATTTTCTTTTTTGTTTATATTTCACTGCAAATTTGATCACTAATTCGAAAAACCCTGCTTTTTTGTTAATGACACTGTACTACACATATTTATGTTTTTCTATATCCAGAGCCATATTCACAATCTATTTTACTGACTGACAAAAAACACAGGAGAGATTGAACTCTTTGCAGGACTTGCTCAAGTATAAGTTGTCTTCGCTTTTAATAAGTTTCGTGTCTTGTTGACATATAGTAACTGTCTGAAAACTTTAATTGCTACGCTTAAAGACCATTTGATTCACTTAAAGACCATTTGACTGTCAGTGAGAATCTAAACTATAAAGAGAAATGGTTGTAATAGAGTGTAATCAGTTAGTTCCCTTCCAATATTCATCTATCATTTGATAGGAAATTTTCATGATCGATTTAGTTCCCTTCCAGTATTCATCTATCATTTGATAGGAAATTTTCATGATCGATCATATTGTATGGTGGTGGTCCTGTCCTATGCTTATTATAGGTGCTGTATCTTTTGATGTGATCCGATGCCATTGAGTTAATAAAGACCCGTACAGCAAAACACAGAGACTTTATGTACTTGAATGGACATTGCTTAGTTGTTTGGTCATGAACAGAAAATGGGTGAAAACATTTTTGGACGTGAAAATGGAGATTGACTATCTTGTCATGTTTTCATGTTTCATGTGTTTGTTATTTGTACAATGTCAATATGAAATGCATAGAAAGGCTAAGTGTATTTGAAAATCAGCTGTATTAAAATTTCCATTGTCATTATTAGTATTATCATCATGAACAGCAGCAGCAGCACCAGCACAGTAGTAGCCCTGCTACCATCATCATCAATATCACTGTTGTCTTCTTCTTCATTTTTTTTTTCATCTTGATTGTTATCATTTGTTTTGATGGATGTGAAATAGAAATGTAAACCTTTTAACTTTGTACTATCTGGCCAGAATTGCCCTTAGCACCTATTTAAAACGTGAATTCTATTCATGAGACATGTAGAAAATGTATGATATACAGATAAAGTTTTTTTTGTTTTTTGTTTCCAGGTCCGTTGAAGCAGTAATTGAAAAGCATCCTGACCAGAAGAATGCCACAGATGCCATGGGAAGAATTCCATTGCATCATGCATGCTCAGAGGAGGCATGTATGAATTTGGCTTCAGTTATATTTGTTTGGATTTTAATGGTTTTTTTTGTGATATTAAAACTGAATGCTGGATATAGTAGCTTTGTTGATATTAGTAGGACAGTTTTCTTTCTTCTTTTTTTCCTTGCTTTTTCCTTTAACTTTTTAAAGAACTTTTCTGTATAGCTTGTAGTCCTCAGATATACTAATTTTCAAAAAATATTATGTAGACAAGCCATTTATGAGCACAAACCACACTTTAGTGAACAAAAAAAAAAAAAAGAAAAAAAAGAGAGGGGGGGTGATTGAAGTAAAAACAACAACAAAACAAATCATAATTACACATTTGAAATGAGTGATTAAGAGAGATTTTGAATACAAAATGAAAGGTGTCAGTTAATGCAACACAGAGTAGGAAGCCTTGAAAATCTGTAATGTAAAGTCTTATTTGTAAGTGAGTGTCTGTCACTGGATTCTATTGTATAATTCCGTGTCAGGATCAGTTCCAGATAATGCATTGATTTTCATTATCAGGAGGGCCAATGGTGCTACACATCACATTGTTATATTGATTGACATCTTCAGTCTGCTGTTGTAATTTCAACTTTTTGATGTCTGCTGATATAAATTAGAAGCTGTACCATGGGCATGAGGTTTCATATGATGACATTAAAACACATTGACACACAAACTATGTACAGACCATATCGAGGGGTCCCTGCTAGAAGGTACTATCGTTCTGGCGGTAAGTTTTGTAAAAATGGCATTTGAAAGTTAGGTACCTAAAGAAGAAATATTTAACTAAGTTGCACAAAGCTGATACCGTGAGTATGTGTTAGCTTTCCATATATCTTATAGAAAAAAATGAAATGAAGTCCAGGGCTGTTGCCGTTTTCATGCAAAAAAACATTATTTTATGTTGGTGTTAGCTGGTACTATCTGGCACTCATTCACAACCCTTTTTTCTGCTCTCAGTCGCCTGACGGAAAGTGCTATTACTCAACAGAACCAATAAGCAGGCAGGGGCTAGTGGTGTCTATCGCGCCTGCAGGATGCTGATTAGGGTTTTGGTGCGCTTAGTACCCTGTGGCAGGAGAAGGAGAGAGACGTGGCTGGTATCCGTTTATGTCATAACTTTTTAGTACTCTCTGGCTGCCAGCATCCTGTGGAATGTAACTGTGTGGAAAAGTGTAAGTGATCAGGAAGTATGTTGTGGCAGATAATTACTTGTGCATCTTCTTAACTCTTTGAGTACTGAAAATCTAAAACTATCCTCTACCCTTCATTACTGGCGGCGAGTATAGCGGGAGGCAGTGCGTCTATCCTTCATACCGGCTTCCCGCTTTCCTCGCGGTAACGGTAACGGCTATGCGGCGAACGGGACACGACCCTTGTGTTTATACATTCCTGGATCGATTGCCTTCGGCAGGTTTCCCTGTTCTACCCAGGCATGTTTATGAAAAAATAAACATATTTCCTCCGTTCCCATGGGACAGCAGTGAGGCTGTTGTTTAGGTACCGTTTCCTGTTTGTCAGACCTACTACAGCTGCTTCCTGCTGTGGTTGTCAATGTCATTATAACTCAGTCCAGTCTCCAAAACTACCCCCTCTCCATACACCAATCGTCTCCCACCCCCTTGGGAAAGTCGCTGTTGATTTAGAACTAGCAAGAGAGAGAGAGAAGTGTGCCTGTTCACACACACACACACTCACACATACACACACACACGCACGCGCGCACACACACACACACACACACGCACCACGCACGCACGCACGCACGCACGCGCGTCGTGTTTGTTATTTATCCACATTGAGTAGAGAAACAGTAACATAAGTACCCTCTTTTCACAGTTTTACTCTCACAGGAAACCCAGGAAACGAAAGACAGAGTATGAACAAATTCAGTTCTTACAGTAAGAAAGTACTCTCCCGCTAAAGCGGGAGTCAGTAACGAAAGAGTTAATACTCTCTGGCTGCTAGCATCCGGAGAAACGTAACTAAGTGGAAAAGTGTAAGTGATCAGGAAGTATGTTGTGGCAGATAATTACTTGTGCATCTTCTTAGTACTCTCTGGCTGCTAGCATCCGGAGAAACGTAACTAAGTGGAAAAGTGTAAGTGATCAGGAAGTATGTTGTGGCAGATAATTACTTGTGCATCTTCTTAGTACTCTCTGGCTGCTAGCATCCGGAGAAACGTAACTAAGTGGAAAAGTGTAAGTGATCAGGAAGTATGTTGTGGCATTTAATTACTTGTGCATCACGCCTTTTTAAGCTCAGAACAAATGTGCTACAGGCCACCACAGTTGAGATATTGTCAAACGGAAAGACATTGCCAACGTTGTATGTTCACAACCCTTTTTCATAATGCGCAAAATAATGCATTGCATATTCTGTAGCATATCATTCTCTCTTTCTGTCTTCCTCAACATCAATATCTAATACAGTGCATAATATAAGCTTTAAGTAAACTTATTCCTTCTGTTTATCATTCAATGTTGTTCAGCATTATATACATAGTCATCTTACATAGTGTTTAATGGCAGTTGCATTTCAGAACTTTATTGAGCTGTCCACACACCGTTATATATATATATAACTGTGCAAGCTCAATTATACAACAATCACCTTGTGGTCAATGTCAACTAAATTCAACCAAGGCTGCTATAAAAAGCATACATTTCTTGGCAAAAAATTATGTAATTGTATATGTATAATACATGACTTCTATTGACAAAAACCTTTTATAACAATATTTTACTCCTTTTGTCTTAATCAGTTTGTATCAAATTTGTGCATGGTGCCCATTTCTGTACAGATTTATCATATTGCATGTTATTGTTAAATACATATCTGTCTATCTCATAAGCTTCTTTTAGATCTGTTAAGAACAATTGAAGTGTTGGTTTTACTTTTCTTATTCTGCATTTGTAAATAGTATATTTTGCTAGTAATAACATGTGCAAAAAAAACAGTTATCTGTTTTTGTTTTATTGTCATTTCCAAAGTGTACTAATAACTGATTTAGTTCCAATCTATCAGTTTGTATGTTTTCCTTTTATGTATTCTGTGAATTCTGTCCAAAAACTTTGCACATGTTGACATTTCCACAAGTAATGCGAAATAGAATCTTTCCCTTCTTCACTAAAGCTACACCTATTGTTTTCTATGACTCCCATATCTTTTAGGATTGAATTTGTCACCAAAACCCGATAATTAATTTTTATTTGAAACCATTTTAACCATACTTCTTTTATTCTTTTTGTTTCCTTGAAAATATTTGACCAAGGAATTTCCATTTTCAGAGTTCTTTCCCATCCCCCACATGCATTAGGTAACACTGGTTTACCAATCAGTGTTTCATAAAATATTTTTGTTCCCTAAGGAGCACGAATCATTTGGCTGAATGCTTTGTGGTATTGAGTTTCTTCGTTATTGTTGTTTTCTAATTTTATTTTATTTTTTCTCAAGAATTCTTTGATAGAACTCACGCAGCCGAAGTATCTAAGGCTTTGAACTGGACGTTGCAAGATGTTTTGGAACTCATTAACATTCATAAATTTACCGTCCTCTTTTAGCAAATCTTTTACATGAAGAACATTGTCTTCTGCCCACTCATCAAAATAAAATTCTTTTCCATCAATTTTGAATTTGTTATTGTAAAATAGGGATTCCATCAATATGTCTTTATAGTTGTATGAATCAATCTTTCCAAAACATATTTACTGGGCGACCTCCAATTTCAAGTACCAAAGACCCATACTCCTCCAATATTTCAACTTGTGGGCATTCTTTAATCAGAATTTGTTTCCATTTTGCATTGTATGTCTGGGCATAGCACTTCTTTAACTATGTTAGTTTTAGCGAATTAATGAATGCTGCTATATGAGGGATTGTAATTCCACCGGCTGTGCTTTAATTAAGTACTAAAATCTACGGAAACACATACTTAAATGGGTCTGCTTGATTACTCACAGCGGAAATTAACCCCAGAAAGCTAGGGGATTTAAAGAAAAAGAGATTTAAGTCAATTCTGGATATGGAGACATTTAGGGTTGGGGATGGTAGGTTTCAAACTTACTGTCCTGACACTTCCGCGTCTGATGCCGCTTTAATCCTGCAAACCCTAGGCGCCCCACACACACACACACAACACACACACACACACACACACACACACACACACACACACACACACACACACACACACACCACCGCACGCACGCACGCACACACACACACACACCACACACACACACACACACACACACACACACACAACACACACACACGTGTATGTTTTGACTGGTGTATGTGAACTTTGCACAGTGGTCTGTACTGGCAGGCCTACCTATAACATGTCAGGGTCATAAGTTAGCCTCCTCCTTAGTGTTAGTATACAGCCCAGCTGTCCTGCCAGAGGAGACCACTGAGCTGTTAAACATCTATGAGCAGCCACTTAATTAACCCTCCATTTCAGCCACAGCACTCTACTGCAAAAGCTGGTAAAGTTGGATAGTACTGTGTGGCAGGGAACAGAATCAGGTGTTTGTCTTTCTAGGTCAGTGTCGGAAGGTACCAGCAGTCAGTGGTACCCTATGCGTGTAACCACTTGCTCACGTCTTTTGCATGACTGCTTTAAGTTGTAATAAATAAATAACTAACTTGTCATGATATTGGAAAAATAACTCTATCATAGCAAAGCTGACATGTTTCTGAGTGCAGTGATATAAAAAAATGAAAATGTGAAAAAATGGCTTTTAGTACCTTCTGGCTGGGACCCCTCGATATGCTGTAAAGTAAATAGTGTATCTAATTAAAAAGACAATACAAAACAAAACAAAACAAACAAACAAAACCCCAAAAATATGGGGAAAAAAAGAAACAAAAAATATACAAAGAAAGAAAGAATTAAATATACAAACAACCCATCAAAACCATACATATTTATTGGGCAGCATATTGTGGTTGTGTTATAAATTAGAAGCTGTACCATGGGCATGAAGTTTCATACGATGATGTTAAACATATTGACACACAGGTTATTTACAAATCATATGCTGCAAGGTAAATATATCTATTATAAAGACAATACAAAACAAAACTAAAAAAGAAATGAACATACAAAAACAACAACAACAACAACAAAAACTATACAAAGAAAGAAACAAATATACAGATAGCCCACCAAAACCATACATATTCATTGAGCAGCATGTTGTAGTTGTGTGAAAAGTTCGGTCTTTGCAAATGCAGTTAGTCAGTTGGGGTCAGATTAGATGTCATTTATTGTGATATGGTGTAAATGTTAACGTTTCAGATGGTATCCAAGCTGGCAATGATGGGCTGTGATATGAATGCCAAGAATGCTGATGGAGAAGCGCCTCTGTTGCTGATGATGCGAGAAAAACGTCAGAGCTGTATCCTGTCCCTGCTTTGTCATGGGGCAGACTGTAACACTCAGGACAGTGAAGGGGAGACAGTGCTCCATAAGGCAGTCAAGGCACGTCTCTGGTATTGTGATGGATCTTATGTTTCAGTGGTGTTTCGTGTGCTGCTCTCTCTTGATCAGTAGATATGGTTTTAAGTTGACTTAAATAGCTCTGAGATCGTGGCAGTTGAGCATGTATTTGAACAAAGCAGACAGTGTTTTGGGGTTGAACTCTATAGTAATTATAAAACATTGGTAAGTTTTATCAGAAAATATTAAAACTGTAAGAAGACAGAAGATATAAGACAGTGATAAGTGTTATTAGAAAATGTTAAAATTATAAGAAAGAGACAGAAGCATTTGATCTTAATTTCTTTACAGTTTGTTTCCGTTTATCAACGTATTGCCAGTCATACATTTTGTCATGAAAAGATTTGATATCAAACCAACATGTTTTTGAAAGTCAACTTTTTATGTAATGAGAAAGCAAGGTTCTTTTTACTGTGAAGCCAGACTTGCATAATGCTTTTACAGTCCTTTTCTCTTTGTGGCATGTGTTCAGGAGGATAATCCAGAACTGGTGAGAACATTTATTGTGTTTAATGCTGACCCCAACATAAGGAACATCAACAACCATACCCCTCGACATCTGGCTACAATTTCCATTCGTATGGAGAGGTGGGTGGATATTGATTCTCAGCATGTGATTAAATCATATGTATAACCCTTTCACCGCCAGTGAAGTTAAAGTGGAGTAGACCCTGGCACCAACTGATTTTACAAAAAAAAAAAAAAAAAGGCAAGAAAGTTACACCTAATGACTTCAAATGATTGTAACTTTTTGATTTATGAACCAAATGGCATGTTTGAATGGATGAGGATTCCCCTGTGATGTGTATGAAATATGGCCTATCCTACCTCCATAAATGAAGAGTGGTAGGTTAAGCAGTAACAGACCCATATTTGATGCCATTTGGCAATATCAGTGCTCTGCTAGGCTAGTGCTAAAAGGCAACATTAGCGTTGTAAGGGTTAATAATTACAAACAATATACTGTGACTCACAAGTGTTAACAAGCTACAACTGTTCACTGTTCCTTTGATTTGATCTCCAGTTGTAAAGTTTATAATGGTAAGTTTCAGTTTCACTTTCTCAAGATGAAGTCTGTGTGCTTGGAATGAATTCCATATGCACTATCATCACACGTGCCATGTGATGGAGAAAATCCAGAATGATCACGGCACAAGCCTTAAGCCTGCATATAAACCCAATAGCTGGCCAGATCCTGAGGTCCTACCTAGATAGTTCCATAACCCTGAGGTCGTAGGGGAGCAAGGTGGTAGAGCCTGGGCCAGCATTATGAGGGCAGTGCCCATCCCCTCTTCTTCGCTTCAAATTCATATTCATATTCACTTTTCTTTTTTACTCAGACTTCAGAAAGGCAAGAAGGGTAATTGGTCTTCAAGGACTGGGACCTGGGAAATCAAACTATCTCTCCAATGTTTATACCAAGGCAGCCAGGTAATGCCCTCCTCTTCACGATTTTTAATTGCAGTGGGATCTTTAGTATGCGCAACCAGAAGGCACACGGGTCTGACTCGTTTTTTGTCCCCTTCTGAAGGACTAGACATTCAGTTCGATTTTCCCTTCAAACTGAGGAGAAAAGCCAAGCCTCTCTGGGGAGCAAACCCTAGAACCTCAACTTTAGTTTTAAAAAAGAAAAGGTAAGCAGTTGTGTTAATATAAAAAGCAAACATCCTCAGTATAAAAGCAAATATGCATGTAAGCAGATTATTATGTAAGAAAAAAAAGGTGCTGCTCCTAAGACTTCCTTCCTGTAGAGAGTAGCTCACAATTTGCATGGAAGATGTATTGGCCTACATATGTGGTTTATTACAGGGAACTAATTCTGTACCTGCTGCACGTGTCCGGGGCTCAGCGGTGCACCAAAGAGGTGAAGGGATGTCTGGCGGGCTGTGTGCCTGAGGGCTCACACAATGGGGTACCTGACAAGGCCATGTCCACTCTCATGAAAATCGACAGTGTAGGTGAGAGGGACTTCTTAATGACAGTCACTGTATATAGGGACTTCTTAATGACAGTCACTATTTTTATTTTTCTGTTTTAGTGTAGATTGTGGTACCTAATTCTGATATATTTGATGAACAGAGTCCATCAGCGAGTCAAGTAGAGTTATGAAAAGAGATGATCTGCACACATGCATGCATATTTATTATTAAACAATGTAAAGAGAAAAATAGAAACATAGTTTTCTTGTATAATCTTTTGTTATACTTTGAAAGATGAATAATTTAATATTATGTTTTATGTATCATCCATTTAAGTTGATTTTTTTTTGTGGTCATGAATTATTTATCTTTGTATTGCAGTTCTGTAATGAAGAAAATTTAGGAAAAGACAAGCAACATTTATAGGACATAATATGAGGCAAGAGAAATTCGAGCACCAAGTCATGAGGGGAAAGCTGGAGGGAAAAAGAGCACCGGGTAGACCCAGTGAGAAAATATTGGAAGGATTTGAGGAGTGGAAGAAGACAGAGAAGGTTGGAGATGTACTTGCAGTGATGATGATGGTGATCGTTTACAGATGCAAGACAGAGAGTGAAGAAGTTCTGCAGTCAATATTATTCTATTGCTGATTCATAACAGCAGTATCATATCCAAAATAATTTAGACAAGTACAACAAGTTTTAGAACACTGAAATTTAAGTTATGTATTTGTTTAGCCTTGTTTGATGAGCTGCTGTCAGCGACGGGATCAGGGAATAATGCAACAGTGACGGATAGCTCTGGTTCTGTGCTGGACATGGTGGACATCCCATCCAACATTGGCAATAGAGTGAGTGTAGTCTTTGGTTTGTTTACTTGTTTGTTTTTGATTGTTTGGAAGCTCAGTATTGATGACTGAATGAGTGCGTTTCACTGTTCACACAAATGTTCAAACTCAGTAAACATGGGTGGCAGAGTGACAGTGGTTTTTGTTTGTAAGACTTGAGAACTTGTAGGTTTGATGATAGAGGTTTTGGTTTTGAAAACTCAAATATTGCTGATAAACTGAGCGTGTTCTGTAGCTCATTTGCTTTTGGAACTTAGATTGTGGTGGCATTCCATGCATTCTATTACTCATAATTCTTTGGAACTTAGATTTTGGTGGCATTCCTTGTGTTCTATTGCTTATAAGTCTTTGAAACTTAGATTTTGGTGGCATTTCGTGTTAAAAAGTCTTGGATACACTCAGAGGTAGGCCTGCTGATGCTGGAGAAGACAATTTGAAACTTAATTTGACATGTTGGCACAGGTCTTGAGCCTGGATGGGGGAGGTATCCGAGGTCTGGTGCTGATCCAGATGCTGATGGAGATTGAGGCTGCTGTGGGCAAACCCATCAGAGAATGCTTTGACTGGATTGGAGGGACCAGCACTGGTGGTATTCTCGCTCTTGGAATAGGTAGAGGTTAGTGTTCATCGCAAATGATCTTGTTCCAAAATGTTATGACACCACTTGTGTAATGGATTGTTTAGTCTTGATGTTAAAAGGAATTCCAGTAAACTGCCAGATTTAATTTAAAGCATATTCATATATGATCATTCAAGAGAGCTGATATATATGACCACAGACACAAACACACACACACAGACACATACAGACATAGACACACATATAGAGACATAGACACACACACACACACACACACACACACACACACACACACACACACCACACACACACACACACACACACACACACACACACACACACACACCGTGCACACACACATATAAAACATGAACCTTTATCCCTCTGTCCTCATGGCCCATCACCCCATATTCGATCTTTTTAAAAATTGATATGTCACATTGTATTTTGTCCATTTCTTTCAAAGGGAAGAGTGTACTGAATAAGCATTGTGACATAGCAAATGAACATGTATGTTTTACTGGTTCTTCTTCTTCTCGTTTTCTGTCACACTTGGAGTTTTGTGTTGAGGATGAATTGCTGTTTTGTAGCACATCCTCAGGCCTGTACAGTTTATCCTGTGCTCCTATGTTTTCCGAATTTTATAGGCAAACAAGTAAAAAACATATTTCAGAGACAGACAAACAAAAAAGTATGTATTCAGTTTTATCTTGCATATTGATACTTTCATCTCAACCCCCCCCCCCCCCTCCCCATCTTGCTCCATTTGTTGCAGGTTTCTCTCTGTCCTACATCAAAGGGTTGTACGTGAGAATGAAGGATGAAGTGTTCAAAGGCAACCGCCCGTACAACAGTGCCCTCTTTGAAAACATGCTGAAACGAGAGTTTGGAGAGACAACAGTCATGTCTGATATCAAGTCTCCTAAGTAAATAATGATTTTTTATTTATGTGTTCATCATTTATTGTGTACTGTTTAGTTACATCTGACTTCAAATCTCCAAACTAAGGGCGCGGGCAGTCAATCTTGTTTTGGATCTCCAAACTAAGAGATAATTTTCTGCATGTATGTATTCATTATTTGCTACATGCGCAGGACAATACAACAGAAAGAATTGAGAACAAACAGATACATTTTTAAGATGGTTTGTTACTCTTCTTGCTTTTGTCGTCTGAAAAGGATTAACTGTACAGGGAACTGAGCAGTTGCTTTGCTTAAAATATTGCAGAAAAATACACTCAGTTGATGCAATGGGTAGTTTATATAATTTTTGTTTTTGATTTAGTTTGTTTCAAGCATCAATTTTTAAATGCTTGCATGCACTTGTTTGGCCCACTTGGTAAGTTTTATGTTCCTGCACACTCTGAATACTCATATTCGGTGGATGTGCATGCTTGTTTTTTTCCATTTTCTCATAAGCCACCAAACACTAACATAGTTCACAGGATCTTTAGAACTAGCTGTGAAATAGGTCCATGGGGATCTAATACTACTATCCTTGAGTAATGAAGTATTTTAAAGTCCTTTCTTTTTTTTTCTTCTTTTTTTTTTATTGAAGTGCATATTTGGTGTTTTGTATGCCTAAACACATGAAGAGAGTTCAGGCACTAATGGGTCAGCACATTGTTGACTCGGAAATTGGAAAACATTTTTTCCCTGTACATACCAGGCAGTATCCTGGCAGGATCAAATTCAAATCTTCTGATTGGAGGTCCAACATCCTGACCACTTGGCCATCATGCCAATCAGTTTTAGTTTGACTTGGATATAAACATTTGTGCATTATTTGCTGGTATGTCTTATTGTGAGCTTTGAGTATGACATAAATTACTATGTTTACTTTGCAATATTTGCCCATGTGTCTTCTATATCCATTCACAATTGTCTAATTTTCTGTAATGTTGCAGAGTGATGGTTATGGCTACATTGGCAGATAGATATCCTGCAGCTTTGCACATTTTCCGTAACTATGAGCAGCATTTTGAGGAACCTCAGAGTGACAATGATGATTCCAAACGATTTCCACATAAAACTCCACCGGGTGGTAAGAACAAAGTTGGCTGAAAATTTGTGCCTGTTTCATTTTGTCAGTTAAACATGCATTCTGGTTATCTGTTCATGTGTTCTGGTTTTTAAGACTTGCGATGCCTGTAATGCTGAAAGAATATTTTATATATAGTTTTGATTTTGCTCTTTCCTTTCCTTGCATACTCTCCTTCATGTATTGTGCGATGGTTGGAGAATGCATGTTGTATATGTTCAGGTGGCTTTTTGTGGCTTCTCTGAATCTGACTTTTTAAGATTTAGCCAGATCAGCCGATAAAATATTGCTCTAAGGTATGTATGTGTGGTGGAGGAGGGATGTTTTCCTGCTTTGTAATATTCTCCCTTTCTGAAGAAATGAAATAGAGTGATTTAATTTCATGCAACAAATACTGGAAGGGACATCACTTTAAGTGAAAAGTTTGTCAAGGAAAATTCACTGCTGACAGATATTTTGTCCACACACACACACACACACACACACACACACCACTCACTCACTCACTCACTCACTCACACTCACTCACTCACACACACACACACACACACTCACTCACTCACTCACTCACTCACACTCACTCACTCACTCACACACACACACACACTCACTCACTCACCACACACACACCACACACACACACACACACACACACACACACACACACACACACACACACACACACACACACACACACACACAACACACACACACACACACACACACACACACACACACACACACACACACACAACACACACCAGATGCCAATGGTTCATCTGTCTGCTCCCCCTTTTTATCTTTTAAAAGGATATGTAAAAAGTCTGTTTGGCCCGTGTGTTTGCAGAGCAACTGATATGGGAAACAGCACGTAGTACAGGGGCAGCTCCCACCTACTTCAGAGCATTTGGTCGCTTCATGGATGGAGGGTTGATATCTAATAATCCTACCCTGGACATGCTCACTGAGATACATGAGTACAACATTGGCTTACGTTCAATTGTGAGTTTTGCTTTGTGATTCTTTCAGTATTTAATAGGAGATACAGCATATCTGCTTCACTCATTTCTTTATTTCTTTTAATATTGAATACAGAGAATCTGCTTCACTCATCTCTTGTAACCTTTCAATACCTGCAGGAAATGTAAAAGTCGTTGATCTGAAGAAGCTTCTTGAAGATGTTTAAAAGTGCTCACAAGACAGTTTGAGGCAGATTGTGTTGTATTTTCTGTTCATGGACTATGACAAAATCAGGTGCTGATACACAGCCTTATAAGGCCTTTTGTTAGTGGTGAAAATACTAAATGGTTGGATTGAACACATATATCCAGTTAGTAGTTGTTTTTCTTTCACCATTTCTTTCTTCCTTTGTACATTGAGACATCACATCTTCTTCATTATACCCTACCACCATACTCTTCATTTTCTCTCTTTCTGCTTCTTTTTCTCTTCTCTCTGTCTTCTTCACCCAGTCCTCTCCCGAAGTCTCTTTTCTTTTGAAAATGAAATATATGACCTCCCAGCATGAAATCAGTCTTGGGCATTTTGAGATGTACATATCACTGGAAAGTGTTCATTCTGTTGATTATTTTGGTACTTGAATAAAGCTTGTACTCAAAAAAAAATGTAGCCGTTATGTATGTTTCAAGTCATTAAGTTGTATGATGGCCATTTTGAGAAAACGACCTCTAAAGTTTTTACGTATTCTCCTACACATTTTAAAAAATTTCTTTATTTGGTGGCTTTGACCCGGTTTGTTTCTAATTTTAGCTGTCATTATCCGAAAGGTGCACCAAAGAGTTTTCTGTTAGTATATCGATGTGGGGGTCTGTACGGGTTACGGTTCACAGTAAGAGACAAAAAGAGGTACTTTTGGTACAAAATTGCGTTGTTTCTGCTACGATCAGTGCATTAAAATACCATTTTAAACTGATTAATGATATTTTTTCAAGAAAAACATTTCTGTGGTGGATAGATTTTAGTCCACAGAAATCAGTTTTCAGAAAAAGTCAAAACACCCCTGACAGACCCTCAGTCACCTTTTCAGCTCCTAGTGCTGTTCGACTGACTGCGAGTTAAGACTGATTTGGTGGTGGGAGGTCACATATACATATTCAGGTGTTGAACTGGTAGACCTTGGAGTCTACACTGAAGTGTAGCCATTTCCTGTCATGTGGGTGCACACGGATTTGGAAATAAGCATCTGACAAATCCAGGGATGCAGCCAATCTCCAATGGAACTCGCCTTTTCGATCCTGAACTTTATAGTGTTGAGGAAGGCATTGAGGGGTGAGAGGTTGATGACAGGATGCCATCCGCCAATGGATTTGGGGACTAGGAAGATTCTGAAAAGATTGTGTCCATGATGGGTTCTATGGCGCCTTTTTGGAGGACATTTTCACCTGGAGCGCCTAAGTTGATCTGTTGACTGAGGGAGCCAGGAGTGCAGGGGAGATTTGGAGATTAGGACTCTTGTGATTTTGGGAGAAAGGGAGCTGGGGCAGGTAGGTGAGGGACATGACTTTGACAATCATTGTCAGCCTTGGCGAGGCCTTGCTTGTGGCCTGGTCTGCTTATTACATATGTTTGGGAAACAGTAATATTAATACTAACATTTGATGACATAGCTATAAAAAATTATAAATGAACACTACATCAAGTACTGATGTAAGCAACAGTCTGTTTTCCCAGATAGTGTACACTTTGGCATTTATTTTTCATTTTCCCTTCCCCATCCCCTTTTTACCCACACTCACTCGCTTACCCTGGAATGGACTGTTGGGGTTTGTTATTCTCAGTATAAACACTTGTTTTTCAGGGTCAGCAGGAGAAAGCTCGTTCTTTAGGCTGTGTGGTTACATTAGGGACAGGTCGCATCCCTGTGTCTGAGGTGAAAAATGTGGATGTGTTTCGACCTGAGGGAATTCTGGACGCATACCGAGCAGTTTCTGGAGCGTTGTCACTCAGCCGTATGCTTATTGACCAGGTAGGTGTTAATGATATCGATGATAATTGTAGTAATAATATTTTCATTGCTGTTAACAGTAACGCTGCTACTACTGAATCATTCATTATAGCACTGTTCTCCAAACTCATTTGGTGTCACCATGCATTACACATTTACAAGACAGAGTGTAATACATACAAAAACACTGATACACACTCGCATATGTGCATGCACACACACACAAACACACACACACACACACACACACACACAAGCAAGCACACAGGCATACATATGCTAGATGATACTGAATGCCACTCCATACTCAATAGCTAATTCAAAAACTGGCAATTTTGAACAGTTCTTTGTTCTAGAAGAGTACTGTTTATTAAACAATCCAGTTTTTGTTATTACCATTATCAGACGCTGTTCTGTTATGAAAAAGGCAGATATTTGCCATGCTTCAAGAATCTTTACAACCTTAAAGTGACAATAAAATTTTTTCTTTTGGAAATTGAAAGACACACACACACACGCATGCATGCACGCACACACGGCACGCGTGGGCGCATACATACTCCCACTCATACAGAGAGAGACAGTGAGAGGGAGAGAGAGCCTTTCTGTGCAGATACAGCTCTTTTATTAATAAGTTCATGCCAGAAAAGGCAGCACATCAAGCGCCTGTTTTTACTGCATTTGCAGGGAACATCTTGTTTGGATGCATTTTAACAAAGTCTGTAACACTTACTGTATACACTGTCTTTTTTTCTTGACACTTCAGTGATGCAAGTTCAAACACACTAATGATTTATTGTACTGTGGTTATGTTTTGGATATGTAACATTACAGTATTGCGATTAAAGAATTGTCTTAAATGGAAGGGACAGCTGTACATGCAAGGCAGATAAATACATGTTGGTGGAAGGGTAATTATTGTATCAAGAATGAAAGGCACAGTGCAGAGGTAAGTCTTTATAACTGTGACATGAAGTGAGAAACCACAGGCAGATACCATTCATCATAATGTTGAGTTGTGATGATCATTAGTCATTCATACATAATTTGACAAAAGTCATTCCTAAATTGACAAAATAGTCTGGATAGCTGTGATATTAAATGACACAAAATTGTTCTGAATTCCTTGTCACACAGCCTGACAAGCTCAGTCCTTTCATTGTCTTGTCCTATCCACCAGAAAGGGCAGGAGGGATGTGGAAATGACAGGCATATTTTTCCTAGGATCATCAGACTTAAGCAGTTTCATGTGTGCTTATGTTTCTTTTCTCTTTTATTTCCCCCCATTTTCTAAACATCTTTAATGGCCGCAGAAGCTGAGACAATTTTGCAATACCATGATGATAATGGGGATGATAATTATGTTATGGAGTTCCATCTAGAATTGAGACTATCATGATATAGCCTAGCATCAACCAGACCCAAGAGATACAGACACATGCATTGTTGGTCAAGAGATTTCAGCAACACCCTCAAATGATGAACCATTGAAGTGGATGAGATTCATCTGTGTGGTCCCAGTCTTTCCAGTGAGTACATAGCTCACTCTAAGCTGGGTAGGAAGTTGATTGGGATTGAAAATTCCCACATTGACAGGACTGATGGAATTCAAACCCATAACCTTCCAGTCAGTTGTCCATATTGCACCGTGGCAACTGGTTAGAAATGGACTGGCTTGGTTTGAGGCAAGGAGAGGTGGATTGGCTTTGTGTAAGGCAAGGATAGAACTCAGATTAAGAAAGCCAGAAACCTTATTTTGCTGCAAAGCATCTCTTTAGTAGGTATTAAACACACAAGTTAGTAGGCCTACATACAAGTATTCTTATGGGCGTCTGTTTTGTAGTTATTAATCACACAAGGTAGTGTATACAAATATTCTTATGGTATGAGAATGGAAGATATGTATTGGAGGTCTTCAGGCCATATAAATGTTTACTCATTTAAAACAGGCATCCATATCTGAGGGTCGTGTTGTGGACCGTTCTCGTGCGTGGTGCAGCATGATGAACGTACCTACTTCCGCTTCAGTCCGCAGCTGTCCGAGGACGTGGCCCTGGACTGCCACAACCATGCCACTCTCATTAACATGATGTGGGAGACCCACTGCTACATGGTGGCCAACAGACATCGTCTGCATGAGCTGGCCAACCTCCTCAGGGCTGGTGACAGTGTCACAGCATAAACAGGCTCACCTGCCTGTCAGTTATTTTTTCCTGTTTTTAAAGCATTACCAATTTTCTCAGATGTGTGTATGCACAGTGTTTTATCTGTACTGTGCAGGTGGGATTTTGCTGCACAGTCTGCATACTCCAGCTTTGGTGGGCGTGCATGCTAGGTGTTTTCATGTTTCATAAACTAGCCACTGACATGACTTCCAGAATCTTTAATGTGCTTATTTTCTTCATGCTTATACACACACAAAGAGGGTTTGGGCACAGACAGGTCTGTCCATATGTTGACTGGGGACATTGGAAACATCTCCCGCCTTTGCCCACCAAGTCAAGGTATCTAGGTGGATTGAACCCAGGACTTTCCAATTGGAAGATTGGCGTTTACCGTTTAAATACTGCGCCTAATTATATCTTGTGAAAAATATATGGTGGTTGTGCTGAAAGTATTATGTTTGTGTGCAAGTTCAATCTAACCAAGCAGTCTTACCTGCAAAGGTCTGCAAAGTCTGTTGACTTTCCGTCAATCACAGTCAAGATCAGCACAGTTCATCTTTGAACAGAGAAGTTGGTTATGAGCTCCCCAATATACTTCATGAACTTCACAGCATATGTTATGAACTAACATATGATGAACTACCTTGCATATGTTATATACTCCTCAACATGTGTTATGAACTACCTAGCATTTGTTATGAACTGCCCAGCATATGTTGTGAACTACCTAACATATGATCAACTACCCAGCATATGTTATGAACTCCCCAGTGTGTGTTATGACTACCTAACATTTGTTATGAACTCCCCAAGATGTGTTATGAACTACCTAACATATGATTAACTACCCAGCATATGTCATGAACTCCCCAACATGTGTTATGAACTACATAACATTTGTAATGAACTACCCAGCATATGTTATGAACTCCCCAACATGTGTATGAACTACATAACATTTGTAATGAACTACCCGCAGTTATGAACTCCCCAACATCTGTTATGAACTACCTAACATTTGTAATGAACTACCCAGCATATGTTATAAACTCCCCAACATCTATTATGAACTACCTAACATTGTAATGAACTACCCAGCATATGTTATAAACTCCCAACACTGTTATGAACTACCTAACATTTGTAATGAACTACCCAGCATATGTTATAAACTCCCCAACATCTATTATGAACTACCTAACATTTGTAATGAACTACCCAGCATATGTTATAAACTCCCCAACATCTATTATGAACTACCTAACATTTGTAATGAACTACCCAGCATATGTTATAAACTCCCCAACATTTGTTATGAACTACCTACATTTGCTGTGAAGTACCCAGCATATGTTATGAACTCCCCAACTTGTGTTATACCAAACATATGATGAACTACCCACATATGTTATAATCTCCCCAATATGTGTTATGAACTATCTAACATTGTTATGAACTACCCAGCATATGTTATAATCTCCCCCAACATGTGTTATGAACTATCTAACATTTGTTATGAACAACCCAGCATATGTTATAATCTCCCCAACATGTGTTAAAAACTATAACATTTGTTATGAACAACCCAGCATATGTTATAATCTCCCCAACATGTGTTATGAAGTATCTAATATTTGTTATGAACTACCCAGCATATGTTATAATCTCCCCAAATGTGTTATGAACTATCTAACATTTGTTATGAACTACCCAGCATATGTTATAATCTCCCCAACATGTGTTATGAAGTATCTAATATTTGTTATGAACTACCCAGCATATGTTATAATCTCCCCAACATGTGTTATGAACTATCTAACATTTGTTATGAACTACCCAGCATATGTTATAATCTCCCCAACATGTGTTATGAACTCCTTTGCTACCCAATGTATTTTATGAACTCCTCAACATGTTACGAACTCCTCAACATGTCTTATGAACTCATCAGCTACCCAACATAGTTATGAACTACCCAACTTCAGTTATGACTAACCAACATAGTTATGAACTACCCAACAAATGTTATAAAATACCCAGCATATGTTTGAACTACTTGGCATCAGTTATGAACTACCCAGCATCAGGTATAAAGTACTGAACATCTTTTGAACAGGATAAAAGACACAGTACCTAGTTCGTGATGCAGCAGAGTTCACTCGATCCATCTCATGGGGGCTCAGAGATGAGGTCACAAGCTTGTGATTGACAGAAATATTTGTCAGACTCTGTGTATCTTTGTGGGGAAAATTGTTTGATTATTTTGAGTGGTCTGATCAGGAAACGGTCTTTGTGCTGCAAGTTTAATCTGTTATCAGACTGCAGGAAATTGATCTCAGTTCTGACTGTTGTGTTGTTTTTGAAAGAATATCCATTTGAATGATTAAAAGAAAGAGAGAGAGAGCACTTGAGTATTATCTATGTTCAGTGTGTGTGATTTTCATTGTGATATATGTTCATGTTTTTGTCAGATTTTTATTTTATGGGAACTCACATGAGGTTGCTGCTGATTTCAATGAAAGAGATATTTGTGTCATTGTGATTTGTTTGATTTGCGTACAGCATTCAATCCTCTGTTATATTTTATGGGTTTGGCTGACAGTTGGATCTGATTTTAAAAAAAAAATTTTTTGCACATTTTGGGAAGGACCATGCAAACACTCATAACTCATTTGGTTTGTACATATAAACACTCATAACTGATTTGGGTTTTGTAAAGTTATTTGCTCTGCTTCTGCTTACTGACATTTATCATTTCAGGTCTTCATTGTTTAAATTGTTTGACATTATAAACGTCAATAATAAAATAGAAAAACTTGGAGTGGGGGTGCTTTATCCAGAGACTGCAACAGTTGGTGTACAGGTTTTGTTATTTCTGTATTAATATTCACTTAAAGCAATATCTATATAAAACAAATAAATAAATAAATGAACAGATAAAAGAAAACTATTTGCTACTTTCAGGAAAGTACACTAACAATAAATACATGATTGTAAAGTAATCAGGTTTGGTGTTGAGAATTGCGGTAAGTATACATCAAAAGTGAAAACAGTAAGAAAATATTGACAGCCGATAAAAACCATTGGAAACAATGTAATTTAACAGTCAGGTAGTACAATGAGGAAACACTTATAGAGGATAAAAACCATCAGAAACGGTGCAATTTAACAACCTGATAACATCACATCAAATTATGCTTTTACAGTGATAGTATTAAGCATATTTCATACATCCAAAATCAAGGAAAATCACATATTTTTTGTATTTAGCTATGGTTGCAGATTTGGTGAGTGGCTTGCCCTTCTATGCTGCATTGAGCTTAGAAATTATGGGACCTGAAATATTGTGTGTGTGTGTGTCTGTGTGCTACTGGTTGAGTGAATGCTAGTTGCTTGCTTATTAATTTTTTAAAAATGTGTTATTTTTATGTTAGCAATCTATTCATCTATGCACAGCCAAATTAGGCACCAGTCAATAAACTCTTACGTTGCACATTTTATACATTTGTTTTTTATTGAACAATTGGCACCATTCCGCTTTTATTATGACATGTTCTTAACCCCTTGACTGCCGCCAACATACAAACTACAGAGCTCACAAAGAATTCTGTGACACATTCAAACGTAGAATTAACAGAAGTTGTTTGTCACACTTTTCACAGTAATGTAAGTAGGAATGTATAAAAGACTAATGTTGCCAGTCTGAGAGAGTGTTCATCAGTGACCTATGCAGCTCTTGCTTACTTGGTTCTATTTTCCTGAGATTCGAAATTGGTTTTCACCAAAATGGCAGTGCTATGAACGTCTTGCAATCCTGCACATTTTTGACATTTGAAAGCATTTGAGGTCACCAAAGAGGACAATCATTACTTGGGCCAGAACCAGGTGTCAGGGATAGGGGTGGGCTTGACATTGCCACTTGGCGGTGGATGTCTTTTCACTGATTTTGGTTGAGTATTTTGCACTTAGTATTAGCTGAGCTTATGCACTTGTAAGATATGGTAAGTATGTTTATTAAAAGGGGATTTTATTTCAAATCCCCTGTTTTTGATGACTCAGAAGACAATCCTTACAAAGACGAGGTTGAAAATAGTGATAATTATGTGCTTCTGTTGTGAAGTATGTGTTGTACAGTATGGGTTGTACGGAGCAGACATTAAAAGTAATGAACCCACAAACATGTGACGAAGGGTTTGTGGCCCCAGGCGATTCTGGTAACCTGCCAACAAGTTCAGTGTTGAAATATATGGTCTCAATATTGCAAAATCATCCTGGCTTCCTGGGAATACTATTGCTAGGGTAAGGGGAGGAATAGGTGTTGGTGGAGGGCGTAGTGACAGTGGATGATATATCTGGTCAAGTTATTTCATGCACTAATTAGGCAGTTCTTTTCTGTAGCACATCAGCTGTCAGTGATCCTTTGGTGGGTGGTCGTTCACAGTTTGTGAACGCTTTAAGATTTTGTGAAGATTGAGGAGGGCCATTCTCCTTTGTTGTTTTTTGTTGTTGTTGTTTTTTTGTTTCTGTTGTGAATGCTTTTGAGGTTTTTGTGGGAGCACGCTCAAAACATTATAAACATGTAGTAATTTTAAGAAATTCATGAACAAACCATCTGAAAGTACAAATGTAATACCTCATGCATCATTCTGTATAAATCGATGAATAGATTCCCTTAAATATGGAAGCTACACTAGTTTCAGTGTACATGGTAGTGACGCAAGTTTTTCCTCGGCATATGGGAAACATCAGATGTCCAAAAGTCTTGGCAGTCAGGGGGTTAAACATACCTCTGTAGCTCATATATCTTCTCTCAGATAACTGTATCTTTGTATGAATACAAATAACATGATGCTTTGGAATGTGAATCATGAATTTTCTTACAAACTGCTTGTAAATTTGGAAATGCTGAGTGTTTGGTCACAGGTGTAATCCTTACACGAGGATAATTGTTGGACTGAATCTTAAATCATATGTTCAGCCCAATTGCTTGTGACTTGCATTGGTCATGATTTGTTGTCAAGGTCACAGTTGTCTAAAAATTCCATTATATGAACATAGTCATTTGTACATTCTCTAGAATTCCCAGTCACAAAGCCAGTAATTTTTCACATATTGTGGTGAGAATTTTCTTTTCCATTATGAATGGAATTTAAACTGATTGGGATAAAAAAAAATTGAACTTTCAGTTTATCTATGTTTGAATGCAATGAATGAAATGAGTTTATTAGCAAAACCTTAACGGAAGGCTGTGTGGATTACTGGTAAGTGTACAAGGATTATTTGATATAATCATTTTAAAACATATATTATTTGTAAAATCCTGATTACATTTGTTACAATTGCTGTTTCCAAATCATTTCATGAATTTGACCACCACAGTTTCGATTTTTGTATGTACAAAGTTGACCACCATTTTGCTTCTTATTTGTATGTTATTCAAGTGTTGTGTGAATTTGTGATCATAATTTGTATTTCACATTGATGAAATGTCACCAGCATGTGATGTGTCAGTTCTTACTATTGAACAGGTGTTGCTCTGGAAGTAAAATTACGCAAGATGCAATTTGTCCTCATTGATTGGGATGGGAAAACGGAACTTAGAGACGCCAAAGTGACTGAGTATCCTTGTTGCAGTATATCAAGACCTGAGTAAGGATGAATGACATCCTTGCTTCTAGAGTACACCAGCACAAATCAAATGATTGTAATCAACGTTGCTTTACTTACTTACTGCTTAATATGTGTGGGGCAGCAATAAAAGTTCTCTGCACCTGTCTGTCCTTGATCATCTTCTCATTGCTGTTCAGTGTAAGGTATTTTTCAGCCAATATAATGGTATGTCTTTATCAGCTGCTCTTTACTTATTAGCTTAGCAGACATCAAATAGACAGTATCCGCAACTGATCACAACCATTTCATTTTTGTTGTTGTACTTGTATTGTGAAAGAGACATGCAGGATGGGATGAGCTGTTAGCATGAATAGTATTGATTTGTATGTGTTTTGTTTAGGTTTTTTTTTTTCTGTTTTCAGTCAAGCTGTTATTTTGTTCATTCTCCCTATAAACAAACAAACAAAAACAAGGGAAAGGAAACTGATTCAGATTAAAAGTAGTTTTTGTTGTTGGTTTTTGTTGTTGACAAAAATGTATCAGCATCTGAGCAAGAATTGATCGCTTGTTTGTAGGTAGATCAGAATGACAATTAGGTAATATATGTTTAACAGAACAATTCAATTCAATTCAATTCAATTCAATTCGGTTGAGTTAAATATAAAAACCATTTAACTTGTTTCCCGCCATGGTCGCAATCAAGCGACTTCCCGTACAACCGCCATGGTCGCATTTGTGCGACTTGGAGGGGTCATGCTAAATGACAACTTTTCACACAGGTACAAAGCTTCTGTCAGCTCCACTGGTGAATGCAGGCGACTGTGCTATTGTTAAACTTTACCCAGCGACCTAGTTTTTCAGCAGTAAGGCCGAAGTGTGGCTTCGTTAACTGTTGGAATTTACGTTTCGTTAACTGTCGGAATTTACGTCGTTTTCTCCAAAGCGTTTTCTCCAAAATGGCTGCAAATTGACATCGGCTGTTTACAGCACATGAAGTTTCTCAAATAATTCTCAATGATGAAGACAGTGAGGGGCCTGAAGTTAACCTAGAGGATACTTCTGATGATGACTGGCTACCAGACAGCAACGCATCTGTTGATGTGACCAGCAGGAGACGTCAAGAAGACGCAGATTTGTTTGTTTATGTTTCTCACACCTGCATTGTCATGCCACGTGCTCTTTACGTGTTACTTTGGAAGCCCACAAATTGTAGTTGGGGCAGTCTCTGATAGTAAATAGCATTGATGTAAGTTGCAGGTTACTGTTGTGGGAGTTGGCGTTACTGTATTTAGCCCCCTCCCTCCCTCTCTCTCAAGAAGCTCGCTCTCTCTCTCTTGTGTGTGTGTGTCTGAGTGTGCGTGCCTGTGTGTATATGTGTTTGTGTTGAAATGTTTTGGTAAAAAACAAAAATAAATGAATAAACATTTTCCCAGGTGATGGTCAGTAGTACAACTAATAAATCGTATGAAAAAAAAAGTTTTTCTTTATAATAAGATTATCTGTGGAATAATCAATGAAGCACATAAACATAAGCAAGCATTCATATTTGAATACAACATCTGCCCTTTACACAACAACAACAAAAAAGTAAGTGAAAATCTTTAATAGACTTTGAGATATAAGCTTTTAAAAATGCATACTGCGCTGCAAAATTGGCTGCCCAAAATGTACTTGGCACTAAGGAGTGCCGTTTCTGGGGAAACTTGGCAGTGAAAGAGTTAATGTCAGATTAACTAACATTGTACTGACAGTAATATTCACAGGGTAATTCATGATAAAGCAAAACAAGTCATAAGCATGTAAAAAGTGGGAAAGTGACAGAACAAGGAACCTCTGATGACACAAGTTATAATGTTAGTTCATGATGCATGATGAAACATCTTATGGTATAATATAATGATGTAATAAACATAATAATGTATAATGTATGTATAATATGAATATGAACAGTTACAGATATTGACATCTCCTGTAAGATTCAAATAGATATCTAATGTGTATCATTGCTTGCTCTACAGAAGCTTTTGACAAAACTCATAAACTGTTCATGTACAAACACACGCACACACGCACACATGCACACGCACACGCGCACACACACACACACACACACACACACACACACACACACACACACACACACACACACACACACACACACACACAACGCATGTACAAATACACATACACATTGGTGAACCCCATGGCTTCTAAAATCCCTGATAGTAAAGGAATCACCCACACACATTCTACAGGCACACGCATTCCCCCCCCCCCCCTCTTTCTCTCATACAAATATACACATACATACATAGTGTCTCTCTCTCACACACACACACACACACTCACACACACACACACACACACACACACACACACACACACACACACACACACACACACACAAGTAAACAAATGTTAGGTAAGAGATATTATTGGGGATGGAATCTGTGATGAAAGGCAACAGTTTAGCTTAAAAGAAATATGTGTGTTGTAATTAGTAAGTTTGACAAAACCAGAGCTTTCAAACACATATTGTTTCAGTGTCCATGCCTCATTGTTAAATTTACATTTATGCGGAGAGTGTAATATTGCTAGCAAACTGATTGTTGTTATAGCATGACCATAATGATGTTGCCTGTTTGTGTGCGTGCGTGTGTGTGTGTGTGTGTGTGTGTGTGTGTGTGTGGTGTGTGTGTGTGTGTGAATGAAGAGTTTATAAGAGACAAAAAAACACCAAAGAATTGTGAAGTCATGAATTTGTTCATGAATATGACGGTGCAATATTACTCACCGGTCTTCCCTTTTCTTCTTCTTAAGTAATAAATTTACATTTTATCACTGCAGTGGATCCCTTTTTCATTTGGTTGCATTACAGGCATGTGTAGTGGGTATATTGTTATTGAAACATGTATATAGAAATTATTCATTTTATGAACACAATAAAGTGTTAGAATGTCTTATTATTGCTGCTGTATATCAGATTGTCAAATTTTAGCTTATTAGTGGGAAAAAATTAAACATGAAATTGTCATATTTTATATTTTATTATGTGCCAGATTGTCTTATTTATAGTACCATGTGGATTATCTTGGATACAATGAATTTGTTTTCTTTTTTTCCAGCAACTGAATTAATTTACTTGGTACTTCTTATGTTTCAGTATATTGTTTATATGCCTCAGTATACTGTTTGTATGCATCTGTATTATTATTTGTGTGCTGTTTGTATGTTCCACTGTGTCCCAAAGGAGGACCATTAGCTCAGTTGTTAGAGCATCCAGTGTATATTCATGGGTTATGAGGTCAACCCTTGTGTGGGCCAGTTTTTAAGTGGGTTCAGCCCTTGGGCAGGTCTTTTTTTTTTCTTCTTAAGACCTTTCCAGGGTGTATTGTTTATCCACAGGCTTATGCCATGATCATTTTGGATTGTATCCATCACATGGCATCTGTGGCATCAGTGCATATGGATTTTATTCTGTGTGTGGAGACGCCATCTTGAGAAACTGAAAATGAAACTGTCTTTATACCTTCAGTAATATTAGTATGGTGGGTTGTTTTTGTTTTGTTTTGTTTTTGATTGGTTGATTGCTTAGTTAGTTTTGTGTGTGTGGAGGGGATTTTTTTGTGCTTGTTTGTTTTGTTTAGGGGTTTTTTTTGGTGTTTTTTTTTTTGGCTGCACTGTTTTTTGCACAATTTTTATAGCACTGCTCATGCCACACATTTCAGCCCCCAGAACTCCTCTAAAGCAATGAAAACAGAGATCATCATGAGAGCTGAACATGAAGGGCTACAGAATTAGGAAAATTAGTGCATTAGTATGGTGATACTTGAAAATGGGGAAATAGAAAAATATGGTATTATGAAAATGGAGCACCAGCCTCAGTGATGCATCTACGAAGTGGGTAAAACTCAATGAGCCTGTAGCACACTCAGCTTTGCGAGGAAGACAATTAACCCTTTGACTCCCTTACTCTATCCACTTGCATCCTGCATCGTCATCAGTGAATGCAAAGCAAAATCTTAACCCTTTGACTCCCTTACCCTATCCACCAGCTTCCTGCAGGAAGCTGGTGGATAGGATGAGGGACTCAAGGGTAAAGTTTTTGCAGCTGGTGGATAAGGTGCAGGAGTCAAGGGGTTATGGTTGAAGAATCCTGCAATTCACTGGACTGGTTTGATTCAAGCCTTCAGCCTCCTAGTTATTAGTCTGATGCACAAGCACTTTGATGTAGTGACCAGTCTAACGGTTTGCTGGGTGTATAGTCTAATGTGTTTCCTGTATGTCATGGTAATTGTACAGCGTTTGTACAAAAGGTCAGTCTGCTTCTTCATGCTTTAGTATGTTGTGAGTATGCCCAATTGCGCTGCCCATATGCCTTGGTAACAGTATGCTGCTTGTAATCCTCTGTGCTCCGTATATATTATACCTTAGCAATAGTGTACTGTTTGAAGACCTCTTGTGTTATTTGTCTCGGTATACTGATGTACAATCCTGCCTGATTCTGTTTCTTGGCCATCATCATTTGCTAGTTGTGACAGTCATTTTTTAGCACACAAGATTTAGCTATTTTGTGTGAGGTGTTGATTTTATAGGCACATTTTATAGCTTTTATACTGTTTTTGATGTTGTGAACTGGCAACCAAATAGAAATCCAAGTTGTCATGAAATAACTTTCACTTCACATTCCTGCATCTTTTACTCTGCCTTTTAATATTAACCATGATGGTCTTGATGCTTTAAAAACAAATTCTAAGTATGCTGTGTTGTAGTGACATGCCATAACATTTGTCGCTGTTTTGCAGCCAAAGATTTACAGTGCCCATGGCCATTCATGACGCTTAGACATTGGTCAGTCAACTAGTCTCGTCCTTTTTGTAATTTATTGGTTTCTGTCTTTCTTTTGATAACCATTGTTGGGGTACTTGACAAATAAAGCTGATTCTGATTCTGATTCATTTTTTTGTTTTGATTTGTCATTTGACTGTGCTGTGAATTGGTTATAGATTGGGCATTGTAGTCTATACTAAAGTTTCCTCACAAAGACTCAGGATACAGATAATTCTGTATGCAGCACACAGCATATGCTATTCAGTTAACTCACAGACTCAGGATACAGATAATTCTGTATGCAGCACACAGCATATGCTATTCAGTTAACTCACAAAGACTCAGGATACAGATAATTCTGTATGCAGCACACAGCATATGCTATTCAGTTAACCCACAAAGACTTAGGATACAGATAATTCTGTATGCAGCATACAGCATATGCTATTCAGTTAACCCACAAAGACTCAGGATACAGATAATTCTGTATGCAGCACACAGCATATGCTATTCAGTTAACTCACAAAGACTCAGGATACAGATAATTCTGTATGCAGCACACAGCATATACTATTCCGTTAACTCAAAAAGACTTTTCAGGATACAGATAATTCTGTATGCAGCACACAGCATATGCTATTCAGTTAACTCACAAAGATTTTTCAGGATACAGGTAATTCTGTATGCAGCACATAGCATAATAATACTATTCAGTTAACTCACAAAGACTTCATGATGCAGATAATTCTGTGTGCAGTACACAGCAATTTCCCTAAATGATGGTGTCTTCAGATTCTACCTGATTTACAAATATTAAACTAATGTTAATATTTTGAGATGGAAAGTTGCCTCCTAAAATCCCTTTTCTTTTTACTTTATTTTTTAACACAACTAGAAGAAAGAAAAAGAAGTCCTCAAGACTGAGTTCAGACTGAGATAAAAAGTTGCCTTTTTAAAAGTCCCTTTTCTTTTTCCTTTTTCCCCCCTCACAACTCATCATCATCATCAGGTGCCCTGCCGCATGTGTTGGCGATCATGGACTTCCATCTGTCTGTCTCTCGTTGCCCCTAGCATCTCTCCCACCCCCCTCGTTCCCAGCCACTCTGCAAGTCTGTCCAGCATTTTCTCCCTGGGTCTACACGGTGCTGTCTTTCCCTCCAGCTTTCCCAGGTGACCAGGTGCTCCAAATCCCCCTTCCTCATAAAATGGCCTATAAATGTTGCCTGTCATTTCCTAATCTTCCTTATGAGTGATCTACATGTGTCTGCCTCCATCAAGACTGTCTCGTTTGTTTTCTTTGCTGTCTATGGAACTCTCAACAGTCTTCTTAGAAACCACATCTCGGCTGCCTCAATCTTGCTCTGGCTTTGCTTGTTGACTGTCCACGCCTCACATCCGTACAACAGTATTGGTTCTATATAACATTCAAGAACTCTCTTCCTGATGTTAATTGATAGGCATTTGTTGGTAAGAATGCCTGTCATCTTCCCAAATGCTGTTTTGGCTTGGCTGATTCTGCCGGCTATCTCTGATGTGCATCTGCCATCTGATGAAATGATCGTTCCCAGCCGGCCAGGTATTTGAATTTATCAACCTGTGTCAAGGTCACAACTAACAAAGGAAATAAAGGATCTTGAGTATAACCGCAGACTGAGATGGAGAAATCTCTCCACCAAAGTTCTTTATGTGTATCCTTTTTTTGTTTTTCACCACTAACAGGGGAAAAAGGGTTTTCAAAGACTAAGTATGACTCCAGACTCCCCCACCCCTACGTCATCTTTCTTTCAGAAGCAGAATACAATCACGTGTACTGCTAAGTAAACAGTGCACACTGGTGAAAGAGCACTGGTTCATTCCTCATTAACCAACCTGCACACCTATATTCACAAATTCCGTATAAAGAGTATCCCATATCTGAATAAGAGAATAATAAAAAATATATATTTGTGTGTGTGTGTGTGTGTGTGAATCCGTCCATACCCACCTCAGCATGCTCACATGTTCGCCCTGAATGCAAACATACAAATGTATTTGAATTTTCTGAAGTATAAACATTACATGAGAAAGGATTAGGCGCAAACTTGCATGTGTATGTGTGTGTGCACATGCACACACACACATATGCTAAAACATGCGCGCAAACACACATATCATACACAGATGAGCACAATACAATACAATGCAAGGCAATGCAGTACAATATAACAATACTTTATTAATACCTCAAACGAAACTATGTGTCTACCTCAAAACGTGATATGAACCATAAAGATCGTTATTTCAGTTTAAACCATAAAAAGGACATCACAAAAGTGCAATCTTCATCATAGCTCCCCCCCCCCCCCCCCCCTTTATCTGCCATTCACACACATACACACCCAGCCGTTCCATCCACACACACACACACACACACACACACACACACACACACACACACACACACACACACACACACAGAGGCACACACACACACACACTCACACACACACACGCACACACACACACACACACACACACACACACACACACACACACACACCACACAACACACTGACATGTGTAGCTCACAGTCACACTCACACGCACACTCAAACGTACCCAGATGCAGATGATCAACCAGAACCTTCTGCATTTCCCACACCAATACACGAGCGCAAAAAAGACACATGCACAGCTTCCTATGTATTTATTCTGCCAAAATTGTCTTCTCTTTGCCAGTATTAAAACTGATTTTGCACGTGAAATAAACGAGGTAAAATACCTTGTCATCTTGGTCCTGTACAGTATTTGAAAATATTGTTTGTTACAAGGAAATCCCCAGAGGATAACGACGGCACATTACTAGAACAGGTCCATGATCAGAGTGGCTTGTAAATTTTATAATTTGCTTTGAAGGAAATACCCTAAGATTTTTAAAACAAAGAAACAAACATCCGATTAAACAGAACAGGCAAACAAACGAGCAAGTAAACAGTTGTTCATCACCCTTACAATAGATGAATACGGTAGGGATAATATTACTGTGTGGTAGCAAAGCACGCCAAATGTTCTGAAATGAAAGATGATATGAATGGATCTATTGATAAAATATGAAAAAAAAAGGAAGAAGAAGAAAAAGCCATATTAACTGTATTTATGAGTAAAATAAAACGAAAAGGCAAGAAGCGATCAAACAATGTGACAGTGATGCATACACCTCACAGCACTACGACAATATATGTGAACTACATTCCTACAGATCTCACCCCCACCCCCATCTCCCCACCCCACCCAAAAAAATAAGGTGTGTGGGGGGGGGGGGGGGGCTGGAGGAAGAAGAAGTAGAAACGAAAAGGCCGACAATTATGTGGCTAGGCAGTGATATGTGAACTCTTAACGCTCTATTGTTATGCAGGAATTAAGTGTTCGGAGTTTGTTGCATCGGACTTGGACGATTCTGTTATGTACTCTGTGCAATCTGCCAGCAGTTATCAGGCAGACCGCTTTAAACTTGTGTAAAACCATATTCAAGGGTCTTTAAATGCTGATAGGGAAGAAATGGAAAACGTTAGGCTGACATTACAAAGATCGACGGTGACAGGAATATCACGATGACCAGCAAAGATACCAGTTTGTATGTTGTTGGCAAGGATAGAACTTGAGACATAAAATTTTTGGTCTCGAACTCTTTATTAAAAAAAAAGAAAAAGAAAAAGAAAACCAGCTCGTTATGGTGGAAGGCACGTGAAATCTTAAATTGCAATCTGACAAATTCTCAACCTTGTTTTTAAGACCTTGAACAATTTATGACCGAATTTTCACCGAGTTTGGAGTGGACAGTTCTATATGCGCTTCATCCAGTTGTGTCATTTTATTTCATACATACATATACATATACATGCAATTTTTATTGACATGAACATCAATTATTGAAGAAGTTCACCTGGCTCGCCAAAAGGTGTTAAACTACTTCCGAAGAGGCAGACGTGTCATCAAAGATTTGCAAACTGTTTTCTTGTAATGTGCAAGCTATCTTGAGAATGGATATTATTTTTAAATCTAGTTATCCAAGTTAAGACATCCATTTGGTGTCCACTCACTTTATATACACGAGAACTACTACTGGTGAAAGGTCTTTCTCTTTTCAAGCTCCATCGATGTGGAACAGACTGCCAGACTCTCTCAGACATTCAGATTATTTCTCTTCTTTCAAGTCTAAACTTAAAACCCATCTATTTTCTCACAACTAGTCAATGCTGCGTAGGGGTACCACCTATGTCATAGCCGTCTAAGCCTTGTTTTGACATACTGTTTCAGGGTGTGTTTTCTATTGCATGTGTTTGTTGTATAATTGAACGTTGTGTGATTTGGTTTTGTAGCAATGCTTGAGATGAGTGAGTGTTGTGCTCGTAGGATTTGTTGGTTTCTGTAGTGGTGGTATTCGTAGTTGTTTGTGAGGTGTGTGGTTGTGTGTGTAGGAGAGGTGAATGCAGTATGTTTTTGTAAAGCGCTTAGAGAAAATATTTTGATTAAGCGCTATATAAGAAGCCATTATTATTATTATTAACTATTTTCGGTTTGTAGACCTGGTGCATGTGTAGTGTTGTTCAAGAGGAATTCATCACACTCAGAACATTTCATATGCGTTCCATCCAAATCTTATAGCAAGTACTTTGGCAGATTCCATTGATCCTGTGCAAAGTACTGTGTGCTAGGAGTTATTTGGGTTATTTCAAGAGGGATTCACCGAGCTAAAACAGCTCCATATGCGCTCCACCCAAATCCGCCAGCTAATTATCTGACAGGCTTTCTGAGCCTGCACAAAACCCTATGCGCTGGCAAAGTCGGTCTTGAAACGGGGAATGGAGAGAAGGGATGTATCAAACATTAAGCTGACACCACCAGAATGATGTTAACATTAAGATGGGCAGCATACAGGCCGGTTTTTAATGTTGCGGGCTGGGATTGAACTCAGGATATCAAATCATGAGTCTATGGCTCTACCAATTAGCCCATGTGCTAGTAACATATTTAAATGAACTTGGGGTGGGAGCAATGACACCACGAGAATAATGGGCTGTCAACAGGCCAGGTTTTATGTTGTAGGCTAGGATCAAGTGAGTTGAGTTGAGTTAAATAAGTTTTAAAGTCCTACCACTCTCAGAGTATATGAGGACTAGCGAAAAAAATGTTTGAAGAAGCCTTAAAAAATGTTTGCGCATTGTGAGAAACCTATGCTTTTTTCGGTTCTCTGATCCACCCTGGATGGCAATCGAATGGGTGAATGGCTAGGATCAAAAACGACACATCAGATCTTGAGTTCGTGGCTCTGTGAGAAGACCCAGTGCAGTCGGTCTGCATATTATATGCGTGTATAATTTTCTATTTCTTATGTATGCATTACAACTCCAAACACAATATCTCAAAGTTTATATTGTTAATAGACTATAACTCCATATACAATATGTCAAAGCTTATATTATCAATACACCATAACTCCACACACAATATGTCATTATTTCAGTATTTGGATTCCCCGTTCATTTACCCTATGTAATGATCAAAATCTTTAATATCGCTTGACCATCTTGATTTGATTCCGATGACAAAGCCTTTGAAACATATGAACAGGTTAAAAAAAAAAAAATCCGCCGTTATCGACGAAAATACGTTTATATTTATTTACTACATGTAAAGCTTTAGTCTAAGTTAACGGGCAAGTAATCGTCGCTTTGGCCAAATGCAAGCTACCATGATATTCTCCCTTTAATGAATCGTAGACAATAATTACCTCCCATAGATATATCCGGTAAGCGCCATTTTCAAACACAAATAAGCAAATTGCTTGGTATGTTTTATTTTGTGTTGGACCATTTAGTAACGTTGGTTTTCCATGCTCCTGAAACATCTTTCAGTCTTGAAATTTCAAGTTGCGTTTTCGCTATCATCTGCTAAAGCGTTACTTTATGGTTTGTGAGTCAAACTTTCTCTAGTTCCAGGTGTTGCATTGATCTGATCGTCACTCGTGGCCTTCGCGACGAAGGCTACGATCTGATCCCCTCCGTAAGTGCGCATCCGCTTTAGGCTAGCCTTTGGCTTCCGCATAGCAACCCTTATCCTGGCTCAGTAGCTGCAGTGCATGCAGTACGTCTGGAGAGGCAGCGCCGATTGCATTCACATTAGATGATCTGTTGAAGATTAAACTGAATTAATGATTTGCGACCTTTTTCATTTTTAGATTTTACTTTTTCAGCCTACTTGTTTTCGAGCCGACGACGGGCGTGGCTCCTTTCCTCTTCTGGCTTTAGTCAGTCTACTTGCTCTAACAATCAGACTGGCTGCATATCGTACCATATCATATGACAACTCAATCGGTGATCTGTCCTGTTATCAAATTCACACTCAACACAAACATGCACTATGTTTGCACACATTGTGATTGTGTATGACAAGTGATACACACATGATAAAGCACATACACATGCATACAGATGAACACACGCACAGAGCACAGCTGAACACAAATGAACAAAGAAAATATGTACACACCCACACAAAATGCGCACATTACACACACACACCATGCACGCACACGCACTGACTGAGTGATACCCATCCAGTCCAGATAAGCTGTTATTACTCTCAATCCTTGGCATCATAATCATGATAATGCACACATGTGACAATCTGATGAAGACAAAGTTCTGCATTTGCTTTACTTAGAACAGGGTCAGGTTCCATTGTATGATTATATGAGCAGGCAGATGATTGATTTTCAACGAAGTGGACAAAAAAGAAAAATAAATCATTCTCAATTGTTATCAGACTGTCGGTGTTAGGTAAAGAGTGGAGAGAATGTGACAGCTGAATATCAAACGTAATGGACAGAAGTAATCTGTTTCAGATTCTGATTACAGAAATAGTCTGTTTTTATATATATATTCTTGTGCCTCATTGATTTTTGTTTTCTTATCATGAGTTTAAATGTTTACAAGTATTCTTTGAGAAATCATGTTTTGCGTACACAAAAAGTAAACCTTTCTGTGTGTATCAGTAGTACTTAAAAGAGTAAGAAGACTAAAACAAGGTCTTTTTTGTTTGCATATATTTAAAAAATTTTTTTTTTTATTATGGAGACAGTTTTACCTTGCCTGTCTTGGGGCTGAGGAAACATACCAGCATTTACTCTTCTTGATAATGCAGCCTATGGCAGTCATTTTTTAAAATAAATTGTTGAGTCTTTGTCAGTCTGTGAGGGGGGAAAAATATGTCCTTTTTTTTTTGTCTCAGATTCCTGTCATGGCTGAGAGTTATGGATTCCCGATTCTGTCAGCAGAAGAATGCGTGGCATTTTTCCGAGAAGCAAGCAACACTGCTATATCTGAAGAAGATTTTAAGAAACCAGAGGTGTGTATTTAGAATTGCAGCATTCAGAAGTTATAATCTTTTTTATTTAGGTTTGCACTGGGTCAATCATATTAAGATATTTATAAATGAAATCTTTGTGAACATTGCCAGGTGTACTAGTATTTTAGTTGGATGGCTTACCAACTAACCAAGTTATTGAAAAAGATTGATTATATTGCATATATTACAGAATGCAGAATAGAAATATAAAAAGCAACAGGCAGGGTAAAACACAAACAAAACAAACTGACTTCAACAGATTAGAGTAAATAAAGTAATATGACACACTCCCTCAGTAACACGTTTGTTTAACCAGACAATAGATCAGTGATGAAAAATAGCAGTGCCTACGTATTTTTTTGTTTTAAGAAAACTGACAATTTCTGGTCAGCTTCATTTGTCACTTGATTTATAATAATTATAATAATAATAATTACAATATTTATATAGCGCAAAATCTTGATAAAATCAAATCTAAGCGCTGAAGCAGACACACACGCAAGCACGCACGCACGCACGCACGCACGCACACGCACGCACACACACACACACACACACACACACACACACGCATGGCTATAAATGGGGAGAAAGAATAAAAGCAATAAAAGCAAGAATAAAACCAATGGAAAATTATAGAGAGCATAGCATATACAATTATATATTATAACCATGTGATTCCCTCTGAGCGGAGACAGGCTGCAGAGGGGGGTTAGGATTTTATGCGGAGGAGAAAAGGTGAGTTTTGAGAGCGGACTTGAAGGAGACAAAAGTAGGTTGCTGACGGACTGAGAGAGGAAGTTTGTTCCAGGAGAGTGGACCAGAAACAGAGAAGGCTCGTGGACCATAGGTATTGAGCTTAGTGCGTGGAAAGCGAAAAGTCAGAGGATCGGAGGCAGAGCGGAGGGTACGTGAGGGAAGATAGATCTCAAGTAGGCTTGACAGGTAATCGGGGGCTGGGTTATTGAGGCTTTTGTAGCACATGGTGTCTAGTTTGTACTGTATGCGCTTTGATACAGGGAGCCAGTGAAGTTGTGCCAGGAGAGGAGATATGTGGTCAGCTTTTTTCTTTTTGAGTACAAGGCGTACAGCATTGTTTTGAATGCGCTGTAGGATGTGAATGGTGGAGGCAGGAAGACCAGACAGGAGTGAATTGCAATAGTCAATGCGAGACATTATGAAGGAGAGAACGAGTTTTGCAGTTGTTTCGACAGAGAGATACTTCCTGATCAGCCTTATACGATGGAGATGATAGTAGCAGGATCTGGCAGTTTGAGAAACAAAGTTGTTCATGGAGAGGGTAGAGTCAATGCAGACACCAAGGTTTTTAGCTGAATCAGAAATTGGGACTGATGTGTTACATAATGGGAGAGAAAGAGGAGGCAGCTGAGAAAGTTTCTGACGGGTGCCAATGAGGATAGCTTCTGTTTTGTCGTCATTAAGCTGAAGTCTATTGTGTGTCATCCAGTTCTTAATGTCCGAGTAACACTCAGCATACAGTTATGCTGCAATGAAATATTAATTGAATGTATTTTATAATTGGTATCCTTGAATTATACAACTGAGTTGATACTTTGTAAATTGTAAAAATTGAATGCAGAATGTTCCATTCAACTGACCCTAGTCCATTTATTTATCATTTTGTGTTTGTCTCAGATATTACCTTACAACTTGAACAGAACCATTCTAATTTTGTGTAATTAACTTAGTCATATCTGTATTTATTATGCGTACAGGCCAGAAGATGGCAGATCTTCTATGGAAAGATATTTGAACTGATGACTGGACGCCAGGCTGATTTCACTACACAGGTATTGTATATAAACACAACAGAATTATGCTTTTTCCATTTTTACTAGTAATAGTATTATCAAACAAAGACCAGAAAGCTACAATCAGATGGAACAGTCAGAAATGTGAATTTTTCAACATCCACAGGGGAGTTAGACAAGGTTGTATCCTTTCACCATATCTCTTTAACATCTATTCGGAACAAGTCATGAGAGATGCTGATACAGAAGACATGGGTATAAAAATAGGAGGGAAAAAAACTTTGAAACCTGCGCTATGCCGATGATATTGTGCTATTAGCAGACATTACCAATATGAAAAGAATTCTATACAGGGTGGATACAGTGAGCAAAAAGCTGGCCTAAACTCTGAACGCCAAGAAAACAAAAGTGCTACATATTAAAGGCAAAGACATTGAAAACAGTCAAGACATCTTAAACAATAAAGTTCCTTTAGAAAATGTTAAAAGTTTTTAAATATTTTGGTTCTGTAAAAACTGATGATTGGACCTGCTCTAAACTAAAGACATCATAATAAGAATTTGAATGGCAAAGCAAAAAAAAAAAAAAAATGAACTGAACATGATGACGCCGACAGGTGAGGTGACTAATATCATATGTGACTGGTTCTTGAGAACGGGGTCACAAGTCGCAACGTGTGAACTGAGATAAGGGCCTGAAAAGGTGGTGAGGGTCGATCTGGGTGATTTGAGATTTTTGTTCCTACACATGGTCTGATCATTAATCTATCAATTATGGCAAAGATTAAAGTGAAATTTGGGCTGAAAGAGTGTTAAAATAACATTTTAAAGTGATAACCCATCAAGAATGTGCAGATTTTTTCCGTGAAAATGCGTGTGTTTGAGCTTTAATTTAGGCCATGAAACCGTACAGGGCCTCAGCATATTGCATACCGTTGGAATCAGCTCGCGAAATAGCTAGTATGTAGTGCAGAACCACTTTATCTATCACTTCACTAAGTTTGATGAAGATAGAAAAATGGTTGCTAAGGAAAAAGCAGAGAATTTTGTTGTCCTTCTTTAACTCTGCTTTTCTCAAAATGGCCGTCCCATCACCCACTCCCTTTAAATTACTGTAACTCGCTCGATTTTCCAGTTAGACAGTTGAATTATACATCATTGGAAAGAGCATTTTTTCTGCTTTCCGGTGATATAAATATCTCTATACCCCCAAAATTAAGTTGTGACCCCATTCGTGAGAACAGGTCACATATGTTTGTTCGTGAAGCAAAATCTTTTCTTTGAATTATGAATAAGTAGTCATACTCACACTGACTGCCTTAGACACAGTGTATTAATTTCCTGTTGGTGGTCTTTCTGATATCAAAGACCATGTAATACAAGATAAGAAGCATGCACACTGACTGTGTGCACACATGTGTAAATACACATTAACATGCACAGAGTGATGTGCATGATGACACATGATGATTAAAACTTTCAGTAGTTACATTTATATTGTGCTTGGTATTTTCATGTAGCTGAACCTTACCCACAATATTAACACTAGTGTAGTAGTAAAAGCAGCAGTGCCAAAACTGATGTAGAACTTGCACACGTTAAGACAAAATGGCTTCGTATTTAGCTTTAACATCCAAACCTTGATACCGTTTAATTTATAGTACACATGTTCTCATTGTACATGCATGATGAAATATGTTAGTGAGTCTGACTTCTTAACAAGTTACTCATGTATGCTGGAACATTTTCTTTGGTTTTTTTTTCTTCATGTTCTCTATTTTTTCTTATTGTTAATCATGTGCTACATAGGTATGTATTATTGTATATATATACTTGTATTTTAAGTGTAGAATATTTTGCATGAACTGAATTTTTTTCTTATGTGATTCCAGTTAGGCTTTGTTGTTTTTCTTTTAGCATTGGTTTGTATTACTATGATTAAAATGAATTTTAAAAAAGTTTAAAAGAAAAAAGTAAAAGCAGCGTGCTAATGACTGAATTGTTTTGTAAGCATACCTGTTTTTCTTAGATGCATATATGCACATTGTTTTTGCCTACACTATGTAGGTGATACGTTGCTGCACAGTCTGCATACTCTGTCTTAGGTGGGTGTGCATGCTGAATGTTTTCATGTTTTAATTAGTCACTGGACACTGACATGACTTACACTAGTTACAGGGTCTTTAAAGTGCATACTTTATGCTGTGTGTGCATATATATATATTACATACACACAAAGGAGTTTTATGTATTAGCATGTCTGCACATATGTTGACCTGGGAGATTGGAAAAATCTCCACCCCTTCCCCATCATGCGGGAGGTACCAAGGGAAGTTTCGAATTCTGATTGGAAATTTTACCCACTCAGCCATGTGCCCTTTAGATGAAATGAATGAACAATTTATAGATTATTCCTTGAACGACTTGTCCAATTGTTCCTACAACTCACTGCGGGGTGTTTGGTTCTTTTGGTAAAGTAAGTTCAAGATCTGATACCTCGAATTCAGTCCCAACCCACAACATTAAAAGCCTGTTTGCTGACCACCTTTACATTTCCATCATTCTGGTGGTGTCAGCTTAGTGTTTGGTAGGTCCTCCCCCTCATTAGGGTATTGTGCTGGCTCAGGGAGTCTTCCAGAAAATTGCTGGCAGACTTGGGTGGAGCACATGGAATTGTCCGAGTGCAATGAATTCCTCTTGAACAAACTCTAAACATAGTATAATTGACATTCACTTCTGATATAATAATTATTCATTATTGATACATTCGAAATTTCTTCTTCCAGTGTCTAGTCTATATGGGACATTTGTAACAGAAGAGCATTAAAAAAAAGTGTTACAAGTGTCTAGGGGCGTTGCTGGCATAGATATAAAACTCCTGCCTTTTAATCTCATTGTGTGGGTTTGCATGAATGAATCATACATCAGGAAAACTTCCAGCATGCAGACTCTAGTTCACTCAGCTGTGAACAGGTACCCAACTCTGTTGTAGATTGTGAAAGATGAAGATGGGCACTGTCCTCAAAATGCTTGTCCTGAGAGAAGTCAGTCTCTACCACTTCATTTACCCACAACCTCAACATTATCGAGCTTGTAATTTTTATCCATTTACGATGTTATAAATAGTTGGATTGTGTGATGTTGCAGTCGTTACAGACACGCCTTAAGCATTGACAGACTGTGAATTCAGTGAGCTGCATGAGGAATCTTTTGCCTTGATGAGCTTCACCATGGCTCTGTGAGTACTTGTACTCTGTTTAGTTCTGTGGTTTGTTGGAATATGGCTCCATTAGTACTTGTGCACTGTGAATCTCTGTAATTTGTTGGAATATTCCCACATAGGGATGCTGAGGACTATTTCAGTATAAATAGCATCCCCACCTTCTGGAAATTCTGTGCTAGAAATTTCCTCTTTTCTGTCATCTCTTTGTTTCTTTCTTCATCTTTTGCTTTCTGTCATTTCTTCTGTCATTTTCTGCCTTGCTGGTCCATTCATCTGTCTCTGTTTTTACATACTTTCTCCTAGGATTGATAATTTGGTACACGTATTGAATGCATTTTTGGCTCTAGGGAAAAGAGATAAGCAGAAGCAATTTTAGGTAATTTAGGCCCATTTTTATGTATGCTTTAGTGCCTTTAGTTATGTTTAAATTTGTATTCAGGTGTTTTTTGAATCCTTGTGTGATAGATTGGGCGAGTTCCTTCAATATGTCTTATGTACTAATTAGCTCTATGATTTGTTGGACCATGGCTGTATTAGTCATATTTATACACTGTTGAGATGTCAGAACTTGCCACCTTCAGTACTTGTGTACTTTTTAGCAATTTGATTTCTTAGAAATGGCTTCACCTGTAATTGTGCACTGTTTAACCATATGATTTGTTGGAACATAGCTCCATTAATACTTATGCACTGTTGAGCTCTGTGATTTGTTGGAACATGGTTTCATTAGTGGTTGTGTCTGTTGAGCTCTGTGATTTGTTGGAACATGGTTTCATAAGTGGTTGTGCTCTGTTGAGCTCTGTGATTTGTTGGAACATGGTTTCATTAGTAGTCATGCACTGTTGAGCTCTGTGATTTGTTGGAACATGGTTTCATTAGGTTGTCTCATGTTGAGCTCTGTGATTTGTTGGAACATGTTTTCATTAGTGTTCTGCCTGTTGAGCTCTGTGATTTGTTGGAACATGGTTTCATTAGTGGGTTGCCTGTTGAGCTCTGTGATTTGTTGGAACATGGTTCATTAAGTTGATGCTCTTTGAGCTCTGTGATTTGTTGGAACATGGTTTCTTTAAAGTGTCTGCCTGTTGAGCTCTTGATTTGTTGGAACATGGGTTTCATAGTAGTTGTGCCTATTGAGCTCTGTGATTTGTTGGAACATGGTTTCATTAGTAGTCATGCACTGTTGAGTCTGTGATTTGTTGGAACATGGTTCATTAGTAGTCTGCACTGTTGAGCTCTATGATTTGTTGGAACATGGTTTCATAGTGTGTGCTCTGTTGAGCTTCTATGATTTGTTGGAACATGGTTCATTAGTAGTCTGCACTGTTGAGCTCTGTGATTTGTTGAACATGGGTTCATTAGTAGTTGTGCTCTAGTTGAGTCTTGATTTGTTGGAACATGGGTTCATTAGTAGTCGTGCTCTGTTGAGTTCTATGATTTGTTGGAACATGGCTCCATTAGTAGTCGTGCTCTGTTGAGTTTCTTGATTTGTTGGAAACGGGCTCCATTAGTAGTCGTGCTCTGTTGAGCTCTATGATTTGTTGAAACTGGCTCCATTAGTAGTCGTGCTCTGTTGAGTTCTATGATTTGTTGAACTGGCTCCATTAGTAGTCTGCTCTGTTGAGTTCTATGATTTGTTGAAACGTGGCTCCATTAGTAGTCGTGCTCTGTTGAGTTCTATGATTTGTTGAAACGTGGCTCCATTAGTAGTTGTGCTCTGTTGAGCTTCTATGATTTGTTGAAACGTGGCTCCATTAGTAGTCGTGCTCTGTTGAGTTCTATGATTTGTTGAAACGTGGCTCCATTAGTAGTCGTGCTCTGTTGAGTTCTATGATTTGTTGAAACGTGGCTCATTAGTAGTCATGCTCTGTTGAGTTCTATGATTTGTTTGAAAATTTGAAAAATGGCTGGATTAATTAAGTACATGTGCACTTTTGAGCTGTGTGATTTGTCAGAACATAAATCAATGATTATTTGTTGTTGTGTATTGCTTGATTGTGTATAATTGGAATGCAGAATCGTATTCAAAAGAAGTCATCACTACTGTTCTGTGCAGCCTACTGACATCAGTACCACAGTAAAACCTGTGACAGGGGGCTTGCCAAAAGTGCCCCTGCATGACAGGGAACTTTTTTGACAGTAATTGAGATCTCACACACGAACAGCATGAGAGACAGTTTACAATCAAAATGAAACAGCACGTCAGCTTAGATAACATGAATTAGAAGAAGGAAGAGATGGTGTAAGGGTGAGGGTAGGGACAGGTGAGAGAGAGGGAATAACACTAATAGGGACGAAGATTGGAGGGAGAGAGAGAGGGGGGGAACGTGAAATTGTCCATCTTAGAGAGTGAGAGTGAGTGATTGAGAGGTGAGAGGGGAGAGGGACAGATGAAGTGACAAAATCAGCCATTCAACAGTGTATGTGAACTAATGCTAAATAAAAAAAAAGCAGGACATAATCGATGATGCATAAAAAGCATAAAAATACTTGATAAATTTTTTTCACTAGTTTCAAAATCAGATGATAATAAATGAACTTATTCTTTACATTTTATGGGTATTGTTACATACATGTTTGTGTAAAACTAATTGTGAAAGTATCCACCAAGGAGGAGTACAATATATTACTATCATACAAATATATACCCTGAAGTACAATATATTACTATCATACAAATATATACTCTGTCATGTATATTAAGAATTTATATAAAACAGTAATGGTGGGTATGTAAAGACACCCCCAAGCTCTCTCCAGTGAATTGTCTGTTTTATGTTAGAAGTTCAAGCGAGAATTTTTATTGCAAAATGAAATTAATAATGAACCAAGTCACATTGGTAATTGCGCATGGAACTTTTTCATCCTTCTTTTTGTCCCAGTTTCTTTGTCCCCATAGTGGCATTGATCCCTTGCCATTCATTTTGGCCACACAAAACACCACCAAACTCAAAAGTTCATTCAGTCTGAGTTCCAGTGCCTGGAAGCCCATGGGCACCAGAGATATGTTTCCATGGAATCGCTCATCAGAGGAGACCTTGCTAAGTGCTGGGTATCTTTGGTAAAGTTCAACAGTGCCTGTTCTGATCCAGTTTACCAAAGACACCGTCCAATAAGTCCTATACTAACAACAGTAGTGTTGTGGAGCGACACCGAGTGAGAGATCTCCTGTTAGGAAAACCACCACGACCTTCTATCAACAGCCCTTATGTACCACTTACACCAAAGACCCTAATTTGAATTTACCTGAAGCATGGACATGGTAGAGGAAACAGAAACCGAATCACCACAAGGTCAATGCATGAAGGGCCACAGAATCTGAGACAGTTTCATAATGATTAATGACTTTGTGATAATGTGAATGATGATAATGATGCTATAGAATTCCTTCTAGGACTGAAACTGCATTACAGGGTATAGTCTACATTCTCTGTCATAATATATCCTTGCACCACCCACATCCGAAATATACAGATACCTGCAGTGTTGGTCAGAAAGTTTGAGCAACACTATCAGTGACACATCTTTGAAATGGATGAAAGTCAACTGTGTGATCTCAGGTCTTCCCAAAGAGCCCATAATAACACACAGAACTTGTTTTGACCATACTCAAATACATTTCCATTTCCAGTTTCTCTGACAAAATTCGCAGGTTAATCAGGGATGTAATAACTGGTAAATGCATACTGTACAGAGTCACATTGAAAAGTCAACTGATTGCACTATAAATGACCTCTGTTTGTTTATGATATGAACACTATGGCTAAATGACTGCATTTGACAAGTGTTAACTGTTGGCGGTGTATTTTTTGTTGAAAAACGTTCTGTGCCAGGCAAAAGTGTCTATAACATAGCTGGTGTCCTCTCACAATGGGGTCTACTAGAGGCAGGTTTTACTTTACAGTAATATGATGGACTCTTCCTGCCACACATAACCCATAGAAATAAGGCATACATCTATGTAAACAGTGCCTTGAAATGGGTGGGGGATGGGGAATAACATTTTGTAACACTACATCAGAATGATCAAAACATCAAGATTGTAAGTTAAAAGGACAATGTTTTTATTGTGGGTGAGGAAATAGGGTTGAACTAAAGATCATCTTGGTCCAAGGCTCTATAAAGTAAGGCAGCCATCCCACATTACTCTATGATTTGTTGAAAGTTATGGTTTTGATGCCTGGTTGGTATAGAGGTAGACTGTAGAGCTCCCACCTTTGAGTTTAGTCCTTTGACTCCCGTATTCTATCTGTGAACTGCAAAAACTTAACCCTTTGATTCCCTCACCCCATCTGCCAGCTCCCTGCAGGAAGCTGGTGGATAGGGTGAGGGAATCAGAGGGTTAAATGTTTGTTTTGCTAGCATACTTGGCAATGCAGGATGCTGGTGGACAGGGGGAGTCAAAGGGTTAGAGCTCCTACCATTTAATTTGACAGCATGAGTTTGAGCCTGGCTGGGGAAACTTTATGTGATCTCAAGTCCACTTGAGTAGTTTTGAGCCATTGAGGAGGAATCTAACTTTCACTTTGGGGAAGATGAAGCTAAAGCTGCAGGGAGAAGAGTAGAACCGCCCTGAAAAAAACCCCACCTGTCCCAAGGGTAGTAAGGTCTCTTGACACCTCACTCCTCTATGGTTCAGTTTAAGGATATGTGATCCCCTTTTTGTGGCTCAACAGTGGCTGTACCTTTACATGTATGATATATTGCTTAGAAAAGTTTGATTTCAATATTTCATTATCATTGATCGACTTGTTCACTCATTCATTCGCTCACTCTATGATTGTTTCAGCCAGCAAACGATGAGTGCTGCTGGCGTTGTGGACTTCACTGTCAGAGATTTGTTAGAGCCAAGTAAGTTTTCACAGTTAATTTGATCAGTATTAAGTATCTTTATGTGGTTACTTAACGGTGACAGTCTGTTCTGTAAATCCATATATTTGTCAATTTTTGTAAACTGTAGAAACTTTTTAGGTTTATTTTTATTTAGAACGATGTATGGATATAATTCTGATATTATCTGCATTGTACATTCCATGATTTAGGTTGTTAATACAAAGCTGCCTTTTATATTTTCAGAAACACATCCCAACTTTTATTAGAAACACACCCCAACTTCTGTTGCTTTCAGCTGCTAGTGCTAATATGTTTTTGTTTATTCATATAATTTTATCTACAATGATTCACATTTTCTGAACCCCCAATAGGACACAGTGTCCTGGACATAGAAAATTAATAGGACACAGTGTCCTGGCTATGAAAAAACAATAGGACACCATTTTTTTGCAAAAAAACAAGTGTTTATTTAAAATAAGTCCAGTAATGCAGAACTCTGATATACCATAAAGCATTTGCAACAAAAATTACTAATTTTTAGTAATTACATCTTAAACAACACACAAATGAAATAATCAACAAACAGTTATTGTAAGTTAATACTGAAGTCGCACCTTGCTTCAAAATCAGTAAAAAAACAACAACCCAAAACAACACTTGGCACAATCTGGCAATCACATTTGAACATAGTGATACTGAACAGTGAATGAATTTTAATAACGAAAACTAAGTAGCATCTTGCTATAAAATAAGATCTGACTGAGAAAACTTGGCACATTCTGGCAATTTTGAATAATATCTGTTAAGTCTTAAACAACACAAAAAAATGGAATATTCAAGCAGTTATTGTAAGTTAATACTGAAGTCGCACCTTGCTTCAAAATCAGTAAAAACAAAAACAAAACAACACTTGGCACAATCTGGCAATCACATTTGAACATAGTGATACTGAACAGTGTGTGAATTTTAAGTAGCATCTTGCTATAAAATAAGATCTGACTGAGAAAACTTGGCACATTCTGGCAATTACATCTGAACATGCCAAATCATTGCTACACAACACACAAAGAGCTACCCCAACATGCTCACACTCATTCCCATTCCCATTCCAGGACCCAAAACCACAACTTGACGCCACAACCGCTTGAGTGTGGAGACTCAGGATTGTTAGTTCTTTGGCCCAGTCTCACAGGCAGTGGAGGGTCTGAAGATGTGCCTCTTCTTTTTGCTTGCCCATTTGCGAACAACTTCAGAGAGAAACTGTTGTTCTCTCTGTTTGGGCCCCTCCAACTTCACCTTGAGGAGACAATCCTGAGTCTCCACACTCAAACGGTTTCTCTTTGAGGTCAAGATGTTGTCCCCGATAACGTGCGAAGCTAAAAATAGCACACTCGCGGAGCGCTGGGCGATGGGTGACACTGTGATAGGCTGTCCACTGTCACTGTGTCAGCGGGCGTGTCAGCGACTACAAGGGCCTCGCACAGCCAGCACTGCCGTTCAACGCGCTCGATAAAACACACTTGGCGTGTCCGCGACTTCCATGTAATAATCGGACACGGGTCCGCTCGGATAGCATATCAATCGGACAGCGGGTCCGCTCAGAAGCAAAACAATCGGTCATTTCAAATTTCAATCAGTCAATGTCCGGAGTCCGAGGGAAATGTGAAACACTGTATCTACATTTAGCTTTGACAAGTTTGACCAGAGCCATGTTATTGTTTACCATGCAATTGTATTCTAAACAAATAACCTAATTCCATGATAAGTGTGGTCATTCAGAGGACTGATAGGAGGCAGTGGCAGACAGGAACCTATATCTTTGTCGCTTGGTTGAAGCAACAAGCAGTTCAGGTATATGGAAATTGGTGCAGTCTTTGATATTTGCCACCCAGCTCTTCCTTAGTTCAGGTATATGGAAATTGGTGCAGTCTTTGATATTTGCCACCCAGCTCTTCCTCAGTTCAGGTATATGGAAATCGGTGCAGTCTTTGATATTTGCCACCCAGTTCTTCCTCAGTTCAGGTATATGGAAATCGGTGCAGTCTTTGATATTTGCCACCCAGCTCTTCCTCAGTTCAGGTATATGGAAATCGGTGCAGTCTTTGATATTTGCCACCCAGCTCTTCCTCAGTTCAGGTATATGGAAATCGGTGCAGTCTTTGATATTTTCCACCCAGCTCTTCCTCAGTTCAGGTATATGGAAATTGTGCAGTCTTTGATATTTGCCACCCAGCTCTTCCTTGACTCAGTAAAGGTCTCCTCCCAGGATACTCTGTGTTGGTTTATGTGTCAAGGCGGGCATCACAACCTGACTAAACCAACCAAAAAATCAGTTCAGAGTGTAGTATTTCTGGCAGCTCTTGTTATTTCATTCCCATTTGGCCTGGACTCCCCTTATTTCAGTTTTTTTTAATCTGTGGATTTCTTCAGCTGAGATCTGGTTGGTTTAGAGATAGAGCACTCGCCTTCGAGTCTGCCTGCATGGGTGTGCATAGGTGTGAATCTGCCCATGGAATTTTATATGTGCATGCAGCCTCCAGGAACCTGCCTTTTTAGAATTTGATAAACTAAGTAGCAAGAGAGAGGAGATGTTGAGGTTTCTGCTACCTTAGTGCTCTGTGACCAAAGTGTTATAGACAATCTTTACCTTCTTCCGCCAGCTCCTCTAAAAGGATCATTAAAGTTGAGTTATGGATTAGTTTTTATGCAAGTTGACATGGTTGTGATGTATCCACAGGACCAAAGAGACTGCTGCGCATTGTGAGTGGTGCCATCAACTTTGTCAGGTTTCGTGTTGTCAGGGAGGATGTATTCAACAAGAAGAAAGAAGATCTGGTAAGCCTGATTTCAACATTTTTGTGTGCATGTATTAACTGAACTTGCCTGAACAGTTGTTGGTATGACCATGAACATTGAATTGATAATAAAGTGAAGTAGTCAGTCAAAAAGTGCTTATTTTTGACCTTGTTTGGCTTCTGATTTTAATTTTTGTTTTGTTTGTTTTAGTCAGGTGACATGACAACGTGATTAACAAGGTATGGTTGAAAGAAAATCCACCTTTCAGTGGACTGTGCGGTCTTGTGGATAAAGCACATACCTAGAATATGAGAAATCTAGGTTTGATTTTTGATCAGTCATTGATTTTCTCTTTCCTATACTAGACCTTGTGTGGTGGTCTGGATTACTAGTTTTCAGATGAGACAGTGAACTTTGTTTCTGCAGCAAAGAAGTTGTACTGGGTAAAATTCTGTAAAAATGAAAATACATTTTTGTAGGTAGGTAAATAAATAAAAAAAAACAACAACATGCAAACAAACAAAAAAGGGTGATGCCTCATTAAGGTGTGTGTTCTCCCTGTTGGAAGGAGCCCAGATTTCACACAGTATATGTGTCATGATGACCCCCAAAAAAACCAAAGACAGAAAGAAAGAAAGAAAGAAAACCCTCTGATAACTTTTGTAGGTTTGACTTTGTCATTTTGTTTAATCAGTATGTATGTGGTTTACCCCCAAAGGAACGGAAACGGGAGAGCTATGACTTCGTGCTTAAGGAGAATGCAGAACTGAAGAAGACCCTCCATGATAAGAAAAAAACTCACATGTCTCACATGGCAAAAATGAACCAGGTTTGTATACAATTTGTACTTAAAAAGAATTTTTTAAGTGAGATTATTTAATTTTACCAAGAAGGGATGTGTGTTTTTGTGTGAGTCTGTGTTACTGAAATATATAGACAGGATTCTCTGTGCCATTTCTGTTGGATGCTTACCGGATTTTGATCAAAAGCGTAGATCATTTAAAAGTTACAAATGCGTAAGTTTGAAGGACAGGGTGTGAAGGTCAAGGCCACATGACTGTAAAAGTGTCTAAGGAAGGTGTGTCAGCAGTGTTTTTTCAAGAACCTTTGGCAATATTTGAAATGTGTTTTCACTGTGTTACGGTTTACCATGGTCCTTGATACATGTCACTTATTTCATGGTGAAACTTCTTATAGATCACTGAAATCATCTGTATTTTCATGATTACACTGACTGGGTAAAAATTGTCAGAAATAATATGGAGCTTACTGGGTGTCTGCCAAGTATGTCTGATAATCTCAAATGAAAGAGAACTGTATAGTCTTGTGATTGTATTGTTTAAGCTCTTTGAAATTTAGATCTTGGTCATTAGCTCCACTCATCATTTTGTTGACCCCAGTCTTGTTCAGGGCCCAAGATTGGCACGGTAGTCAAGTGGTTAAAACGTCAGATTTCCATTGGAAGGACTGAACTTAAACCTACATGATGGGCAGAGGATGGAGATGTTGATGGAAATTTTTCATATCTCCCAGGTCATTGTATCAAACATGCAGACTTGCTTGTCCCTTTCATGTGTATGCGCTCGTAGAACATCTTACATTGGCCTTCTCATCAAAAATCCTGTAAGCCTTGCCAGCTTGGTGGCTTACAGAAACATGAAAACATCCAGCATGCACACACCCTAAAACAGAGCATGACTTCACTGCCTATAAAACTGTTAAAAAAACAAACAAACAAAAAAAACAACAAACAGCCATACATGTACAGTTCCACTTGCACAGGAGTCTGCATGGGAATTGCAGGATACAAATGTACAAGTTCCATTTTCTGATGTTCATTTCCTCTTGGACTAAAGTCAAGGCTTTGCTGATTGTTTCTGGATGTTGCTTCCTGTTTTCCCATTGTAAATATTGTTACTGTTGTTGTAATCTGTCTGGCTCTTTTGATTATATATAAAACTGGCTGGCTGCTGATGGTATCAGTGTTTTAAGACAAAAGATTCCCCCACTTCACTGTCATTTTATGATCTTTTCACAAATAAGGTTTTCACAGATTCAGATTGTTTGCCAGATAATTGTTGGCAGATTTTGGTAGAGTGCATATAAAATCTTCTGAGTTCTCTGAATCCCTTTTGAATGAGCTCAGTATTCCAAAGTGTTGTTGTTTATGCGGTTAATGTTGCATGTTGTTTTCCACTTTTAAATGTTGTTTCTGTATTTTCACACATTGAGTTTCACCTTGTTTCTGTATTGTCACACATTGAGTTTCACCTTGTTTCTGTATTGTCACACATTGAGTTTCACCTTGTTTCTGTATTGTCACACATTGAGTTTCACCTTGTTTCTGTATTGTCACACATTGAGTTTCACCTTGTTTCTGTATTGTCACACATTGAGTTTCACCTTGTTTCTGTATTGTCACACATTGAGTTTCACCTTGTTTCTGTATTGTCACACATTGAGTTTCACCTTGTTGATTTTCCAGCTGCAAGAAGAGAATGATGCCATTTCAGTAAGGATACAAGAACAGCACAAACAGCGAGAGGTCCTTCAACGCAACTTGTCTGAACTGAAGAACGAATTGTCCCAGAGAAATGCGACGAATGTATGTGCCTTTCTGTGTGTTTGTGCTTGTGAATGTATTCATGCTTGTGTGCCATGTTTTGTTGTTGTATTTCATGCAGTGTGATTAAGATTTAGATAGGACATTGATTTGAATCCTGTTAACACTATTTTTAACATCATTACCTTTTTGGAGATCTAGATTGGTGATTGTGTTTTTTACTTGTTTACTGTAGTGTTTCTGCTGCATCATGCATACATTGTCTGTGGGAGGTAAGCGAGACAGACATGGGGGTCAAGGTTGTGGAAAAATTTCTGAAAAATACTATTACACTTCTTGAATTTACTCTAAGTACTGGAGATTGTGGTAGTTAATACAGATAGGATGAAGAAACAGAAAAAAACCCTCCAAACTCCTTCTAACACTTTGGGGGGGTCTGTTCAGGGCCAAGTGAAGGTCAACATCCTGTCAGCTCAAGGGGAAGGAGAGAAACTATCACAGCGCATTGTACAGTCACCGGAGCGTGTTAAAGCAGAACAGGAACGTGCAAAGAATCGCATCATGGCCTTGAGGTCGACAGTGGAGGAGAAACACCGGCGCATGGCAGAAGTGCAGCAACAGAAAGAAGCCATGGAGAACCAGCAGCAGAATGTTGACAAGGCTGTGCACTTGTTGAGGGACATCAGCAATGACTCAGAGAGGCTAGGGTAAGTGTGTCATCTTCTGTTGTGTCTGCATGTTTTAATCTTTAGCATTTAAGGTGTTGGAGCTCTCACCTTTCAGTGAGACTGCAAGTTTGAACCTGACTCAGAATATAATGTTTGTGTGTGCTGCTTCCAGTCCACCCAGCTGTGAATGGGTACCTAACCCTGTTCAGGATTAGGCAAGAAATGCAGCCACGGAGAAAAGATGGGCACCACCTTAATAATGTTGGCCATTAGAAGCTGAGGTTTGTACCTCCTCATTCCCTTACAGTCTTAGGGTTGTGGGACAGCTTTCACTTTACTGAAGATGTTTAGAACTTGCTGGTATATAAGTAGCCTCTGTTGTACACTGCATATTGCATGAGACTTCCCTGCAAAAATACTCCAGTGCTTTATGATGGCATGAAGGAGCAAGTGAAAGTTACAAGAGGAAAATCATACACAAAGAGAAGTGAAAATAATAATAATGAGAAGGCAGGTCACTGAAATGTTCTTGTAGTGTTGTGTCTGCTATGATTTTGTCTGTGTGTGAATGAGTGTGTGTGTGTATGTATGTGCATGTGTATGTGCATACTTGTTTGGGGGCACATTTGTTTGTCTCATGTATGTATATATGTATGTGTGCTTCTTTGCATATGTATGTGTGTGCATGCACATATGTTGTGTGTATGTGATCAGAGAACTGGAGAAGGAGATCCATGGACTGCAGGACAAACATCAAGACCTGCGCTCTTCCCAGCTGAGCCTGGTGCCTAGAGTGGACAGCCTGCGACAGCAGCAGGCAGCACGTCATGACAAGCTGGCCAAGCTGGACCTGCAGTACCACAGCAAGAAGGCCTCCATGCAAGAACACATCTCTCAGCTCACACAGTCAGTTCTGTTTTTGTCTTCCTTGGTGTAGCAATACTTGTTTGTCTTCCTTTCATGCAAGAACACATCAGATTTCATATCAGCTCCATGAGGTTTAATTGTGAGGGGATGAGTCCATGAGAACTTTAATGTCAATTGTAAATGGTATTGACTAATGGGTAATTTAAAATGTGGAAACATGCAAACGAAATTCCGGGATTCTTTTGGAAAAAAAGCAGTGCGAAAGGCCTCCAAATTTTGCATAAGGGAATGGGAAATTTGAATCAAGGGTTGTATGGAAGTCTGTGAACATAATTCCATGGTTCCTCTGGAAAACGGTAATACTGTAGTCTCCAAGAGTCAAAGGGAAAGTAGTATAACTTACAACAAGGTCAGGTCTTTTCTTTAGTAGTGTCCCTTCACTGGGAGAAAGGCTAGCTCATGGGTCACCAAATTAGTAAGTAACCAGGACAAATCTTCATACAAAGAACAAGCAGGATATATTTCTTAGTTACAAATAGATTGAAAGTTTGTTCAAAGCACACTTAGTCAATTGTTTTAGGGGACATGGAGGTGCAACATTGTGTTTCCAGTCCCTTTGTATGAATTAGTGCCCAATCAGCAAAATAAATGTTTGTGTCCAGTGATCTAGTGGTTAAATTGCCTGGCTAGAATGCGAGGGATCCAAGGTTCAAATCCCATTTAGACATGGATTTCTTTCTTCACATGATCTTGACTAGTGATCTTTTGAATGAGACATTAAACTAATGTCTGGTATACATTTATACATGTGAAAAAACCCATGGCAATAAAAAATTCCCTAGCAAAGTGTCAGAAAAATCCACTTTAGAGGTTAAAAAAAGAAAGAAATATACATGTAGACACATGCTCAATAACAACATTAAACAAATTGTCATTATTGTAATTTATTTCCCATGGAAGAAGGGAATATGCAGACTGCAGCAGAGTAATGGCTGCATAGTGTAGGTCAAATAACCAGAACAACGTCATGCATTGGAGACAACATTGTTTACAACAACAACAACAACAAACTAACAAAAAAAATATATATCTCGTGTACCCAGTGTCGGTGGGTACCCGAACCTGTTCAGGCTTGGGAAAGGTAGCGCTCAAGGGAGATGTCCTTATGAAACAGGAACACTCACTCCCAACAACTTAAAGTAACCCTTTGACTCCCGCCAGCATCCTGCATTGTCAACCATGCTATCAAAGCAAAAACTTGACTCCCTCACTCTGTCCTCCAATTTCCTGCAGGAAGCTGGTGGAAGGGTGAAGGAGTCATAGGGTTAATTTTTTACAGTTTCTGGATAGGGCACGGGAGTCAAAAGGTTAATTGGTTAAAAAGGAACCAGAAATACCCCAAAAAGGAACCAGAAATACCCCAAAAAGAACGCATATTTGACATAACAAGACAGGACAAGACAAGACTTGACTGAGTGTATGGGTTCAAATCAGACAGAGGGAGATGGTGGAGGTGCCGGGATCATTTGTGCTTATGGCCTTCAGCCCACCCGCTGTGAATGTGTACTTGGCCCTGTTGAGGATCTAGGGAAAGTAAAGCCATGATAGAGAGGAGATGGGCACCATCCTCATGATACTGTCCCTGAGAAACGTTTAGGTCTTTACCACCTCCCTCCTGTATGTCCTCAGGATTAGGGCACAATCTTTTATATTACATTAAGCCAACCATTTTCCTTTCTTTCAGATTGAAAAAGACGTTGCATGACCCCAGAGGGACCAGTGAGTCAAAGAAGTCGGAGTTGATGAAGGAGAAGGAGCATATTGTGGAGGAGATGGAGAGGAAGGAGAAGGAGCAAGAGGCCAAACTGGAGCAGGTCAACAACACCTACTTTGAAATCTTGCAACAGGTAGTCTGTTTTGCTTACTGCTGAAATACACTAATTTCACTGTATATTTCAAAATTTCTCTCTGACTTGAATTTACAAGATATATATATATATGTGTGGTGTGTGTGTGTGTGTGGTAGTAGATACAGATGAAAAGGAGACAGATGTCAGATGTAGATATATTTGAGACTGCTGTCAGAAGCTAGGACACATCTGTATAATGTTAATAAATACACATTAGATTTTTAACAAGAGGCATTCGTGAATTGCTTGTTTGTGTATTCCATAGTAAGCCAGTTTAACTGTGATTGATGATTTGGTGTCTATTTAACAGGTGGACAAGGTGAACATTGAGGTGGCCAACGGCTTTAACCAGTTCAGGACCATCATGAAAACCTGCACAGGTGCACATGACTTGGTGAATAAAATCCAAGATGCACATGCATTGGGAGAAAATGCCGAGCTGTCCATCTTTATGAAGACTGAGAGTGAATGACTTCAAACAGTACAATGTGTATGAGCAAATTGTGTGCTCGAAAGGGATCAATTTCACAATCAAGACGCTTCATCCTAAAATGACAAAATCATCTGTAGCATGCTGTACTTTCGCTTTTGCCTTATGTTGTGCATCACTTATTTGTCACATGTCCGTAAACCACTCATATCAGTTCTCCAGCACACTTCAGAACTTTCAAAAACTCAGGTGACCGTAAGAGCAGGACATAAAAGGCCTCAGAATTGGATACAATTTTGTTCACAGTGCAGTGATGACACTTAAAAGAATGGGGATGATAGTGACGATGCAATAGAGTTCTATTGTGGTTTGACACAACTGATACTCTTAGCTGCATTTCATAATATACCCTGGTATCAGCTTAGTCTGAGGCTAAAAGAGAGAAAATTAGATTGAATAACAGACAAACAAAACATACAGGCTTTGGAAATAATAAATTTTATTTTGCTGAAGCTGAGTTGTTTTTGATTCATAGTACATTTTAAAAATGTTTTTGCACACTGGTGTAGTATATATGTATATCGAAATAAATGGAGAAGAGTTGGTGTGACTGCTGCAGCGGCTACACTCAAACTCGATGATGCTTACAGATGACAGGTGATAGGTTTTATACACACACAGAACACAGGTTTTATACACACACATTAACACACACACAACACACAACACACACAACACAGACACAAAAACACACAACACACAACACCACACCAAAACACAGACACACACACACACACACACACACACACACACACACACACACACACACAACCACACACACACACACACACATTATATACTTTTTTCAAAGACAATGGTCATTTAGGAGCAAGCAGTTAGAGACTTTAACTTTTCTCAGGAGCAACATTATGTCTCATGTGCTGCCAGTCTGTCTCTTCCTTGCTACTGTACCTTTCCCAGCTCTGAAGAGGGACAGGCTCCCATTTAAAGCCAGGTGTACTGGAGCACATGTTTATGCTAGAGCACAAATCTTGGTCACCCATACAGTCTACTATTACATTTTATTGTGGTTAACCTTTCTTTTCAGTAACACATTCCTTTAATCATAACATTGTTTTTAGAAGACAATTGTATATGAAAACAAATCACATGATTAGAATTAGACGAATAACAATTACTCAAGGGGTAAATCATACGCAGACAAAAGGAATGAATGTGTCATCTATTCCTGCGTTTAGGTTGATGCCTGTTTACTCATGTAGGCCTACATAGGGAATTTTGTAGATATTAAATGTAATCGTTTTTCGTCTCTAAAAAGTTAAAGATAGCGTTTTTCGTTAGATCAGACATTTTGTATAAAGATCAATTAAATCATGAGTTGATGAGAAGTCAGTTGTCTAGTACTGTGTATATCATACATAATGCTTGTCTTCTTCTTTTTGTTTGTTTGTTTTGTGTCTTATTATGGTTGCAAAGTCTTGAAAACATGGAGGATAAAACCTGACTTCAGCAGGGAATACATAATGTTTTTTGAGGCAACAATGGGAGATGTGGATTAATCAGAAACTACTACGTGTCAAATGGACAGATAGAAGAACTAATGAAAGTGTCGTGGAAGAACTTGATACCACCAGAAAACTACTAGCAGAAATCGATAAGAAAAGACTAAAATACATTGGCCATGTGTCATGCGGCAGGGCACATGATGATGATAATGATGTGTCACGCAACAAGAACAGGGACCTCACGGCAACATCTTTCAAGGAAAAACAGTGGCAAAAAGGAAAAAAGGCAGACTTCCAATCTCATACATGGAGAACATAACCAACATCAGTGGCCTAAATATTCAAGAAAAGTGTCCACTAAAGTCAAGACAGAGCAACCTGGAGGGACATGGTGGTGTCCAGGTGTGCAGTGGCCTACACAGAACCCAGCGATGCCGACAGGTGAGAATAGGGGATACACACTTGTCTTGCCTTACTTTTTTTGTTTTGTACGGTTGAATCATTGATTCTAAGTAATAGATGTAATGAGTATTACATTGTTAGGCTTGTATTGTTACATTTTTAAAAATTTTTTTTTCACAGCTCCTGATGATTCGCTAGATGGGAAAATACACACAAAATAATGCACACGATGTCACCTTTTAAAGCCTATGCCAAACCTGAACTGAATGTGCCTAACGAATAGTGAACACGCCAGTGTTTTTTGTCACAGTTTGGGATTTAAAAAAAAAAAAGTTCCGATATTTCTCAGCTGCATGCATGCATGTTTCACCCACACTGTGTAGGTGGTATCTTGCTGCACAGTCTGCTTACACCATCTTTGTTGAGTGTCCATGCCGGATGTTTGTAAATTATGTTTCCATAAGTCAGCCACTGACGTGACATTGGATCTTTTGCATGATTGTTTGGTATTCTGCATGCATATACACACAAAGGGGGCTTAAGCACTAGCAGGTCGAGGTGTCAAGGAGGATTGAACCTAGGACCTGATTAAAAGTGCGATGTTTGTCCACTTGACTATTGTCCTGTTGAAGTTTGGTATTAAACTCAAAAGACATTAACTGTTGAGTTTAATCTCATCTTATTAAATGAGCCTTCAAACTCATGAAGTGAGACATATGAATAGAAAAGGGGGGAAATGAGCATGACATTGTAAATGAAAAAAGGTCTGTTTGCTTAATGAACTCTCAGATGAGATCATGAATGGAAACAGCAGGTTATCTAACAAACAACTGCTGCTGAAAATAATTCCTTTAGTAGGAAGAACTAAGAGTATGAAAAAAGATGGTTGAAGTTATACAGGGGGGGGGGGGGGGGGTGCAAAAGTAGGTATACAGTAAGTACCACATCATTATTATAATGCTTAATTCCGCTCTCGATTAGAGGAGTGTGTGAATACCGACAGCAAGCAGTTTTAGTATCTGAGGGATTAAGGCTGTACTTGTTATTACATGTATATGCAATATTCATTTGTTTGTATAATAAATGCAATGAGTATTGTACGTGTTTTCTTTTTTCATAACTGTATACCTACTTTTGCACCCCCCTGTATAGTTACCACAGCTTCATAATTTTAATCTTCTTTTGAAAGATATTCTGGTCATATTGTATGCACGATCTGGACACATTCATCCCAACATTGCATGTCATTGTCATTTATATCTTGTATATATCCAGTTTTGTTTAAATCTGATAGATATAAATACACGCTGCCTGTCTGTATTAAACATTTTGTATTGTGCAAAATGTAGGTGTTGTTTAAATGTCAGTGACAATACTTTGACAAACTTGTTAAAAGAGAGGAAAAGTCTTTTCAGTTTCAGCTGTTTTGAAGAGTGTAAGTGTGTGTATTGAATGTTTAGCTCTTTACCCATGTTACGTAATACGTTAAGAACATTACTAAATATTTTTTGGTTTCATCTTTTGCTCCACATCTGTGGTATCACCCTCATGCCATTCATTCCATTTCTCCAACACCACTAAACCCTGGTTCATTCAGTCAAAGCGCCAGTGCCAGTGCCCCACAGGAGATGTCAGTCTCAAGCTGCCATAAATTCGCCCAATGGAGGAGACTGTCGTTTGGAAGTTTTCAGTAGCACTTGTAAACAGTCGTTTATAGGTGTTTAGTAAGCTCTTCTTCTTATTCACCATGTGCAGGACAATCTACTATACCTACTTGATGACATAAAGGTTTTCTCTTAATATGAGTGGTCGTAGATTAAGGTATTCCAGACCCCAACTGCTGTCATTGCCAGTATTGTGAGAATGGTGTCCATCTTCTCTCCCTCACTGCTGTAGTTTTCTCATTTTTAAAGAGTGACAGGTGCCCACTTACAACTGGGCAGACTTTTGAAGTGTGCTCATATTGGGGGCCCAAGAATAATACATCTGGTCACTTGACCATGCTCTAGTCTGATTAGCCTCGGCTTTTGATAGTGAATCAATTGCCCTCTCACCATATCTATTGTTAAAGACTGAGAGCGACCCTCCTGGTTTTTGCCCTGCGTGTTCCTTCCAGATGAAAAACAAAGACCAGTTCATAGGACACAATCTGATTTTAAATGAGATTTGATATGATACAATAATGAGTTCATGAACTAAACATGTGACCAAGCTTTGTTCAAAAACATGATAAGGTTAAAGTACACACCATATTTATGTTCAAGGCCCCCTTTCACTCCCTCTCCAGCAACTTGGAGGACTGACTGTTGCAAACCACGAACATTAGCAAAGACTTTCACAGAGCAATTCTTGTTGAAGTGGAAAGAAACATGATCAGCGCTGAATGTATCGGTCCTGTCTTGCCCACATTAATTAGTGTGTTTATGAGCCATATGGGAGAGTGAGAAGGGATGTAACTACAATTTCAGTAGTCGTTTATCGTGTCTGAACCCTCATGGCTATCTTTCAGCGTGGGCATTACCGCTAAGATGGATCTCTTAGAGGAGATAATGTTTTTTTTAATTTACGCTGGTTTTGGGCCTTACGGACTGAGGCTGAATCTCGTAGGACTTGGAGGAGGTCTGGCCCCAGACGTGAGGCATGCAGGCCCACCGGCGTGTGGACACGCCCTGGTGCCCACGGACCAGATCCCCAAGCTATGGGTAAATAGCTCCACTGCCTTGTGGACATCTCGGGAGAGAGTAAGGCTAAGGGAGTTAACCCTAAAAAAAAAAAAAAACCGATGGAAGGCAAGGGGAAACCACCATCGTAGTTTTTCCCCAGGAAAACCAAGGACAGGAGAAAGAGAAAGAAGAAAGTTAACGACAGGAGCACCTTCGTCCGGTAGGGACTGTCATATGGCACAGGTGACACCAGACCGTCAGCCAGCTACTGCGACCAAAATTAAATTCAACACCAAAATAGCAACATGGAATATAAGAACAATACTGCAGAAAGGTAAATTAGACAACATCAAAATGGAGATGGAAAGGCTTAACATTAGCATTTTAGGACTGGGGGAAGTGAGATGAAAGGGGGCAGGCATGATAACATCAGGGGAATATACAGTGATATACTATGGTGGTACTTCACATGAAAGAGAAGTAGGCATCATAATGGACAAAGACAAATCAAAAGCAGTTAAGGGATACTGGGCAGTGTCCGACAGAGTTTTACTGGTAAAATTCGGAGGCAAACATTTTGATATCAACATCATACAGGTGTATGCACCAACATCCGCAAGTACTCGGGAAGACATCGACAACTTCTACGAAGTTTTAGAGATGGCCAAGGTCCAATGTAAATCACAAGAAGTTACAATCATAATGAGAGATTTTAATGCTAAAGTGGGACAGGATAGGGTGGAGGATATAGTTGGACCTCATGGCCTTGGTACACAAAATGAAAGAGGGGGAAGCTTGTAGAATGGGCACAGATGAATGAGTTCATAGTAGGAAACACCTGGTTTGAACAGCCTAACAGAAGAAAATGGACTTGGATGAGTCCAGGAGATAATACCAAAAATCAAATTGACTACATCCTGATCAACAAAAGATATAGAAATTCTTTACTGTCAGCAAAAACACTACCAGGCGCAGACTGCAACAGTGACCACAATCCTGTAGTGGGAAGATTTAGGCTGAAATTGAGGGAAAGGAAACAGACCAAAAGCAACATCAAACTAAACCTTGGACTCTTAAAGTCAGATGAAATGATACGTCAAAAATTTAATGTACATGTTCAAAACAAATTCAGTGCTCTGGAAGACGTTGGTGACAGTGATAAAAAAACAATGGACAAAGTTGAGAAGTTCTATAAATGAAGCTTGTGAAGAAATCCCTAAGGCAAATAGAAAAGCAAAAATGAGTTGGATGACTAATGAAATTTTGGGCCTGATGGAGGAAAGGAGGAAGGCAAAGAGAAACGAGGAGATATACAGGAAGATAAACAAAGAAATCAGGTACAGGTACAATGAAGCTAAGGAAGCTTGGCTGAACACAAAATGCAGAGAGATAGAAGAACGACACAAAATGGATCCTCAGGGTATGTACAGACATGCCATTTCATGTTTCTTCCTGTTCCCAGGCCTACCAGATTCATGGCACTGGGCACAATCTACTCCCTTACCTCTTGGCTCTTGCCCTGTGCCTTCTTCAGAACAGGGCGATACCGATACGGCATATCCACTTCTCAAAATTGCAGAACTCATCTCACTTCCCTTTTGACATAGTTGCCTCCCCTCTCCCCACTTCTTACTACTGCTCATGAAGACATGGGCATTCCATTTGGTCTCCTTTTTATCCACTGGACGAGGCGGCAGGGAAGTTCTTAGTCCTGTTTTTATTATCCATTGTTTGGTGTTTGTGATCTGTTTGTGACCGTGCGTTCGCGCTTGACAAAGGCCGGTTGGCCGAAAATTTGCGCTTGTTTTGTCTTATTTTGTTGAATACGTGCTTGCGTTGGTTTTCTTGTTCTTCTGGTTCCTATCATAGAGAGGTCAATTGAGATGAATAAGGATTTGTATTTATGCTTTGTTGACTATACCAAGGCTTTCGATCGGGTGCGACATGATGAATTGATCAACCAACTGGAGAGACTCAATGTCGATGGAAAAGATCTACGAATAATCAGGAATATGTACTGGGAACAAACAGCTGCAATGAGAATAGAAAACAGTATAAGCTCTTTTCAAAACATCAAAAGAGGAGTCAGACAGGGTTGTGTTTTTTCACCAGATCTGTTTTCACTATATAGCGAAAACATCATGAGAAACCTAGAAGAAGACCCTGGATTAAAGGTTGGAGGGAAAATGATAACATTCGATAGGCAGATGACACCATGCTAATTGCAGAAAATGAAAGGGACCTACAAAACCTTGTGAATATACTAGAAACAGAAAGCAAAGGTAAGGGGTTGGAACTAAACAGCAGGAAGCTGAAGTCATGGTGATCAGTAAAAAACATGAAATCCCCTCCTGCAAAATAACAATGGCACAACCTTGACACAGGTTAATAAGTTCAAATACCTGGGAACGTTCATTTCATCAGACGGCAGATGCACATCGGAAATAGCTGGCAGAATCGGCCAAGCCAAAACAGCATTCAAGAAGATGACAAGCATTCTTACCAACAAATGCCTATCAATTAACATCAGAAAGAGAGTCCTTGAATGTTATATAGAACCAATATTGTTGTACGGATGCGAGGTGTGGACAGTCAGCAAGCAAAGCCAGAGCAGGATCGAGGCAGCCGAGATGTGGTTTCTCAGAAGAATGTTGAGAGTTCCATGGACAGCAAAGAAAACAAACGAGACAGTCTTGATGGAGGCAGACACAAGTAGATCACTCATAAGGAAGATTAGGAAAAGACAGGCAACATTTATAGGCCATTTTATGAGGAAGGGGGATTTGGAGCACCTGGTCACAACGGGAAAGCTGGAGGAAAGAGAGCACGGTAGACCCAGGGAGAGAGTGCTGGACGGACTTGCAGAGTGGCTGGGGATGAAGAGGGTGGGGGAGATGCTGGGGACAACGAGAGATAGAGATGGTTGGAAGTCCATGGTCGCCAACGTCATGTGGCAGGGCACCTGATGATGGGATGATGATGATGGGCCTTAGCTCAGTACAAAATGCCATTGAATTAAAAGGCAGACGCTGCAAGTACTATGGGCACGGGCATCAGTAGGTCAGTTGGTTTGAGCGTCTGATTCACATGCTAATGGTTATGGGTTCGAATCCCGGGGTGCGCTAAATTAAAACTGGTCATCTCACTGTCTCATCTTAACATCATTGTTGTTCTGGTTGTGTCAGTATAGGATTAGATAAGTCCCCTTTCCCCACTTCCCTGGGATGGTTATCCCCGTCGGTATATCACCTGAGGTGGGTGTCGACGTAAAAACTGAACCAAATCAATTGATCAATCAATACTAAGGGCAGGTAAGTTGAGAAAATATATCAACTTCCATAGTTTCGGCTCTGTATCAGTATTTGATAAAATGGTTCATTCTTTCCCCATCCAGGTCTGACTCTCCCTTCCTGCAACCTGAACTGTATCTGTCACTCTTTTTGTTTCTTCCTTCCTGCTTTGCTTTCTGTCATTTCTTCCTATCATTTCTGCCTTGCTGGTCGATTCACGTGTATGTGTTTGATAACGTCTTACGTACTTTTTCTTAGGATTGATAATTGGGTGCATGTATTAAATGCATTTTTGGCCCTAGGGAAGCGAGATATGGATTTTTGTCCGATTCCCAAGTTCACATTATGTGTAGGGCCTACATCTTTTAAGTGACTGAATTTCCCTCCGTGTACATATCGACGTAGGACATTAAATACGCACACCAAAGATCCTCTAAGCTATGCCCTTGTTTGGTGGCTTATGGAAACGCAATGTATCCAGCATACAGAATCCAGCTTCCTGACCATCTACACAGTAAAATTATACATGTATGGTGACCAGAAATGTTTAGAACAACAACAACAACAACAACAGCAACCACCACCACCACCACCACCACCACAACCACCACAACCACCACCACCACAACCACAACAACTACCACAACCACCACAACCACCACCACCACAACCAAACAACCACAACAACAACCACCACAACAACAACAACCACAACAACCACAACAACAACCACAACAACAACAACACCACAACAACCCCAACAACAACAACACAACAACAACAACAACAACAACAAAACAAAACAACAACAACAACAACCACACAACCCCCACAAAACAACCAACACAACAACCCCCACGAAAACAACAAACACGTTCATGAATTGTGTGTGAGAATCACCAGGGAACCCGAGACTACAGCAATTCCAAAAGTTGGTTTTTTTGTGTGTGTCTGAACATCAGTTCCTCATCACAGGCGTTACCATCAAGATAGATCCCTGAAGACAGATAATGCTTTTACTTTATATTGGTTATAGCTTCTAGCCGAGCACAGCGCCATGTCAGTACTGGAGTTAGCAATTCAAAGAGATGTAAAAATTTTCCCATAATTCCCGTAATGTTGAGGTCTTTGGGGAATTAGATGGCAAGCATTATGAGGGCAATGCCCATCTTCTCTTCCTAATTAATGTTTCCCTAGCTGTAAAGATAATCAGCTTGGCCTACCCATTCACAGCTAGGTAGGCTGGAGGTCGCGTGCGCATATAAAGTTACCTGGCGTCATTTGAACCCATGCGAGCTTTTGAGGCAAATTGGTAGGCCAGTATTCTATTTCTGTGACAAACAGCTGTAGAAAGAATTAGAACAGGAATCGGAAAAATACGAAAAAAAAAAAAAAAAAATTCAGAACGCATACTTAATACAACCAGACAAGACAGGCGCAAATTTTCGGCCAACTGGCCATTGTCAAGCGTAGACGTAAGATTACAAATAAACAAACACCAAATACAAAAATTAGAAGAAAAAGATTGAAACTTCCCTGCTGCTTCATCCAATGGGAGAAAAGTCTTTTTCTCCCACTGGACGAAGCAGCAGGGAAGTTGCAGTCTTTTTCTCCTAATGTCGGACTTTCCTCCCACTGGACGAAGCAGCAGGGAAGTTTCAGTCTTTTCCTCCGAATTTTGGACTTTTCTCCCACTGGACGAAGCAGCAGGGACGTTTCAGTCTTTTTCTCCTAATTTTTGTATTTGGTGTTGTATTTGGTATTTGTTCATTTGTGATCTTATGTCTACACTTGACGAAGACCAGTTGGCCGAAAATTTGTGTCTGTCTTGTCTGGTTGTATTAAATTCGTGTTCTGATTTTTTTTCTCGAGTTTTTCTGGTTCCTGTTTGCTTGAACGCAGGCAGTCACACTTGTTTTGGATGTAAAAAGGTTAGTTGTGAAAATGTCTCAACTACCGAAGTTGCAGTTCTGTATTGGATCAATTATGCTTCACTCCTCCCCAATCTGAAATCTGTTAACATTTATTTTAACCCCAATTCACGAATTCATTGTCATACTTCGAAGTCAGGTCGGATAGATGTATCCGCTATTGGTAACCTGGAACCCAGTACTACCTGTCACAGGGTCGAATTGCTGGCGACTAAACCAGCACCCCCATCAGTCCTCTCAGGAGGATGGTGAGGGGTGGCTAGAAACCCTGGTGGAAATAAATTAGATCCATCAAAGGGCGCCAGCTCTGAAGAGCTACCCGCGGCCATCTAGCTAAGGGAATAAATCCTGACAGTAAATCCGGTGTGGGGGCCCTAAGGCGGTTGGATGGCAAACTTTGTCACTTTCCGGCAGCTCCTGCGGCTGCGCTGGCACCAAAACGTAACAGCCTTGCTGTTCCTTTGGGTCTGTCAGCGAGGTGGAGAGGGGGGACAAGTTGCATGGGCAACAGCCTGTCTTCTATATTACACTACCCAGGTTTACATCCGTCCATTCATCCACAAACACACTGCACCTCGACTACGGACCTCCGCTACTAACACTAGTGTCGGCACAACACGGGAAGCAACAGATACCGGTGATAAGTCATTTCTCAACTGGCGTAGAGCTGACGCCAGGGGTTGCTTTTGACGGTGGGAGAGACCTTCGTGTCTTACTGGACAGCTACCGCCCGCCTAAGCTGGGCAGCCCCCAGCCAATCAGGTGCTGTCTCGCCACGACCTTCCTTCTTCATTGGGTGCATGAAGATTAGGAGAAAATCTGACAAGCAGGTCGTTAACTACCGCACCAGGCAAAAAGAAAAATTCAAATTCTAGAAACGGATCAGGAAAAGGATCAGCAGTGAAACTGGGCTGTTGGAATGTCCGAACAATGATGCCTGGGCTCTCCCAAGATCTGCAAGACATCAGCGACGCCAGAAACACCGCCGTCATAAACAGCGAGCTAAAGAGGCTCAATGTGGACATTGCCACTCTGCAGGAAACACGGCTGGCTGACTCAGGAACACTAAAGGAAAGGGACTACACCTTCTTCTGGCAAGGAAAGAGTTCTGATGCCCCAAGAGAGTACGGAGTAGGCTTTGCAGTAAGGAACAGCCTGCTGAACATGATTGAACCAGGCAGTGGTGGTTCAGAGCGACTCTTGACTCTCCGCCTCAACACCACTGAAGGCCATGTCACTCTCATCAGCGTTTATGCCCCAACTCTGTCCGCCTCTCCAGACGCCAAGGATGAGTTCTACGAAAATCTTGCATCAACTATAAGGAACATCCCCAGGACAGAACAACTTGTTCTTCTGGGCGACTTCAACGCCAGAGTGGGTGCAGACAATGACTCATGGCCCTCCTGCCTCGGTTCCTTTGGAGTGGGGAAAATGAATGAGAATGGACAGCGACTGCTTGAGTTTTGCGCCTGCCATGAACTGTGCATCGCCAACTCCTTCAAGACGAAGCCTCAACACAAAGTCTCCTGGAGGCACCCGCGCTCAAAACATCGGCACCAACTGGATTTGATCCTAGTAAGACGTGCCGCTATCAAAAACGTTCTCCACACTCACTCTTATCACAGTGCAGACTGCGACACAGACCACTCTCTGGTATGTTGCAAGATCAGGCTGCAATCAAAGAAGTTCCACTGCTCAAAGAAACAAGGGAACCCTCGCATTGACGTCAGCAAGATGTCTCAGCTAGATCTCGTAGAACAGTTCGCAGAGGCCTTTGAGAGAGAATACGACGCATTGCAGCCCAGAGACTCTGCCACAGAGAGATGGGAAACGCTACGAGACACCATGCACCGCATTGCTATGGCCACCTTTGGGAAGAAAACTGTGAAGTCCCACGACTGGTTTGAGGCCAAATCATCAGAGATGACTCCCACTGTTGAGGCCAAGCGCGCTGCACTCACCGAGTATAAGCGGTCACCCAGTGAGAAGAACCTGCAAATCCTCAGGGCTGCCAGGAGCAAGGTTCAGCTTAACGCCAGGCGCTGCGCAAACAAGTACTAGACAGAGCTCAGCGAAGAGATACAGAGTGCAACATCCGAGGAATGTATGATGGCATCAAGAAGGCACTGGGACCAACACAGAGCAAGACCGCCCCCCTCAAATCCTCCACTGGGGAAGTAATCAGCGATCCTAGCCAACAGATGGAAAGATGGGCGGAACACTACTCTGACCTCTACTCCACACAGAACATGGTGTCCCCCTCAGCCCTCGATGCCATCAAGTGCATGCCGGTAATGGAAGAACTTGACGCAGAGCCAACTGTGGACGAGCTCAGCAAGGCCATTGATAGCCTGGCATCAGGGAAGGCACCTGGCAACGACGGAATTCCCCCAGACCTCATCAAGCACTGCAAGACTTCTCTTCTGCACCCTTTGCACGCAGTCCTCTGTCAGTGTTGGAATGAGGGAGCTGTACCGCAGGACATGAGGGACGCCAAGATCGTCACCCTGTACAAAAACAAGGGCGAAAGGAGCGACTGCAACAATTACAGAGGTATCTCGCTCCTCAGCATTGTTGGCAAAGTCTACGCACGGGTCCTTCTAATCCGTCTGCAGAAATTGGCTGAACGCCTCTACCCGGAATCACTGTGTGGTTTTCGAGCAGAGAGATCCACGGTAAACATGGTCTTTTCCCTTCGCCAAATCCAGGAGAAGTGCAGAGAGCAGCGGATGCCCCTGTATGTGGCATTCGTTGACCTCACCAAGGCCTTTGACCTAGTCAGCAGCCTTTTCAGGGCTCTCCGAAAAATCGGCTGCCCCCCCCAAACTGCACAGCTTAATTGAGTCCTTCCACTCCAACATGAAAGGGACGGTGCAGTTCAACGGAAACCTCTCCAAGCCCTTCGGTGCAGCGGTGTGAAACAAGGCTGCGTCCTGGCCCCAACCCTCTTTGGAATCTTCTTCGCTCTCCTCCTGAGGCATGCGTTCAGCACAGCGCAAGAAGGGATCCACCTGCGGACCAGATCAAATGGCAGGCTTTTCAACCTCGCCCGCCTTTGAGCAAGGACAAAGGTCCGTGAAGCCCTCATCAGAGACATGCTATTTGCCGACGATGCCGCAGTTGTGACCCACACTCAGCGGGACTTGCAGTCGCTAATGGATCGCTTCTCCCAGGCCTGCAAAGATTTTGATCTGACCATCAGTCATAAGAAGACAAACGTCCTGGGCCAAGGCACGCCATCTCCACTAGCCATCACCATTGATGACTACGAGCTTGAAGCCATCCATCAATTCACGTATCTTGGGTCCACCATCACCGATAACCTCTCCCTTGACACAGAGATCGACAAGAGGATCGGGAAGGCAGTCACAACACTAGCCCACCTCACACAAAGGGTGTGGACAAATCCCAAGCTGACCACGAAGACAAAGATGGCTGTATACAACGCCTGTGTCCTCAGCACCTTGCTGTATGGCAGCGAGGCGTGGACCACGCATGCTCATCAGGAGAAAAGGCTCAATACCTTCCACCTGAGAAGCCTACGGCGCATACTCGGCATTTCCTGGCAAGACGAGGTGACCAACACCGAAGTCCTGACCCGCGCTGGCCTCCCAACCATGCATACCATGCTGAGACAGCGTCGGTTGCGCTGGTTGGGCCATGTTCGCCGCATGGAAGATGGTCGCATCCCAAAAGACATCCTTTATGGTGAGCTTGGCACAGGGCAGAGAAACATTGGTCGCCCACAGCTGAGATACCAAGACGTTTGCAAACGTGACATGAAGGCGCTTGAGATCAACACTGAGTCCTGGGAGGACCTCGCAGACAACCGCAACAGCTGGAGAACCACTCTCAAGAAACAGCTGCGGATTGGTGAGGACAAACTGTCAGCTGCTGCAGCAGAAAAGCGAGTTCGCAGAAAAGGGATGACAGCCAACAGACCAGCATCAGCATACACATGCGACCGCTGTGACAGAGACTGCCTCTCTCGCATTGGTCTCTACAGTCATAGGCGACGCTGCTTGGACCAAGCAGACAGCCCATCTAGACATTAAAACGGATGTACTTTGTCCATGGTCAGCCATGACTGAGGGAGGCCTACACACACTACTTCGAAGTATATTGAATTTTTTTCCCGTCACAATGTCTGCTCCACCTCAGTGGTCTTGCTCCCATGCCCTTCATTCTGGCTCCACAATGCACAACCAACCCCAAGTTCATTTTTTAAAATCCCTCTGTCAGCAAGTCTCAGTTTTAGTTTCAATTTCTCAAGATGACGTCTCCGCGCTCGGAATGAATTCCATATGCGCTAACGTCACAGGTGTCATGTGATGGAGAAGATCCATAATGATCATGGCACAAGCCTAAAGCCTGCACATAAACCCACGAGCTGGCTAGGTCCTGATGTCCTACCTAGATAGTTCCATAACCCTGGGGTCGTAGGGAAGTGAGATGGCAGAGACCAACTTTTCGCAGGGCCAGCACCATGAGGCCGGCACCCATCCCCTCTCCCTTGCTTCAAATTCATATTTATACACACATTTTTTAAAACCAAGACTTCAGAAAGGCAAGATCAATTTGTCTTCAAGGGGTGGGACTTGGGAAATCAAACTATCTCTCCAATGTTTTAAACCAAGGCAGCCGGGCAATGCCCTGCTCTTCACGATTTTCAACTGCCGTGGGATCTTTAGTGTGCGCAGCCAGAAGGCACATGTGTCAGACTCGTTTTTCGTCCCCTTTCAAAGAACTAGACGCTCAGTTCGATTTTCTGGTCAAACTGAGGAGAAAAGTCGAGGCCTCTACGGGGAGCGAACCCTGGAACCTCGAGTTTAGTTATTGGCAGGCGAATGTCTGAACCATTCTATTCTGCCGCTCTACTCCCTGTGGCAGCAAGCCCATGTGAACCAGAGGTATCAAGCCACCATAGAACCTCTCACCAGAGAAGACCCTGCACAGCTGCTGGGCCACTTCAGAGTTCAAAAGTGGCTGCTTTGATTCACCTTATTGAGGACACTGCCTAGTAAGCCCCGTACTAACCACAGTAATCGCTAAGTCGCAGATCAGACTGAAGACCTCCTCTCACCCCCTCCCCTCCTCATACGACGAGGAGACCACCACCAAGGCCCTCCAATGACAGCCCACCTGTCTGGTTCGTTCACACCAAAGACCCAAACTTGAATTTACTTCAGGCAATACAGTAGAGAAACCCGAAACTGAGGTCACCACGAGATCACTCCATAAAGGGCCTCACAATCTGGTAAATTTTCGTGTTGCAGTAATGATTAAGGTTTCACGAGAATGACGATGATGATTGTGATGCTGTGTGAGTTGCATCTAGGACTGAGACGGTTTGACAGGGCTGTATTCTGCGCCTCCTCATCATCATCATCAGGTGCCTTGCCGCATGGCGTTGGCGATTATGGACTTCCATATGCATCTATCCCTTGTCGTCGCAAGCACATCTTCCACCCTCTCTGACCTCAGCCACCCTGCAAGTCAGTCCAATATTTTCTCCCTGGGTCTACCTGGTGTTCTCTTTCTCTCCAGCTTTCATGTTGTCTCAGTATACTGGAACCATTTATTACTGCATCCTAGAGACAAGAGATGGAACATCTCTGCTGCTGTGTTCAACGAGTTTCTCCAATGACCATGCTTCTTGTGGGATTAAAACAAAAAGAGCAAGAAATGATAAAGTCAGGCACCATATTCATATTGGGAGTTTCTCTCTTTTTTTCTGTCTCTTTTATTTGTTCCTTTTTTAAATCCTTTTGCAGTATCATGTTTTTGTTAAAAGACAAATACATTTAGAAACTGTTTATTGTTAATGTCTACAACGTTGGAAAATTAAGTTTCATTTCATTTCTTTTCGTTTCTCTATCAAGAGCGATTTGACAAACTGGTATAGTCGCAAAACAAAGTTTGGAACGACTCTAGGCTAACAGAGCGATTTAGCATGCAAGAAACAAAGTCAACACTGAATGTAACAGTTCATGTCCGTCTTGCCAACATCCAACAGTGTGTGTGTGTGTGTGTGTGTGTGTGTGTGTGTGTGTGTGTGTGTGTGTGTGTGTGTGTGTGTGTGTGTGTATGTGTGTGTGTGTGTGTGTATGTGTGTGTGTGTGTGTGTGTGTGTCTCTCTCTCTCTCTATGTATGTATGTATGTATGTGTGTGTGTATGTGTGTGTGTATGTATGTATGTATGTGTGTGTATGTATGTGTATATGTGTGTGTGTATGTATGTATGTATGTATGTATGTATGTGTGTGTGTGTGTGTGTGAAACAAAGTCAACACTGAATGTAACAGCTCATGTCCGTCTTGCCAACATCCAACAGTGTGTGTGTTGTGTTATGTGTGTGTGTGTGTGTGTGTGTGTGTGTGAAACAAAGTCAACACTGTAACAGCTCATGTCCGTCTTGCCAACATCCAACAGTGTGTGTGTGTGTGTGTGTGTTGAAACAAAGTCCAACACTGAATGTAACAGCTCATGTCCGTCTTGCCAACATCCAACTGTGTGTGTGTGTGTGTGTGTGTGTGTGTGTGTGTGTGTGTGTGTTAGTATGTATATGTATGTGTGTGTGTGTGTGAGTGTGTGTGTATGTCTGCGCGTGTGTTTGTGTCTGTGTATGAGTGTATGTCTGCGTGTGTCTATGTCTGCGTGTGTATATGTGCGTATGTGTGTGTGTGTCTGCGTGTATATATATATATACTACACGTCATTATTTAAGGGCCAGGAACGTTTTTGAGTCAATTTTTGAAAGGAGAAATAACCTATTTTCTCTTACTCTTTTCTCCAATTCGTTGCCGTAACTGAATGGATAAGAGCTCAGACAACATTGCAGTTTCCTTTTGGCACGTGTTTGGGGATTTGCCGATTTGCAATGGGCGGCCCAAGGAAGAAAATTTCCGCACGAAATTGTCGAATCTTCAGCAGGGTCTCTCTGACGACGCAGGCAAGGTAGCGACAAAATTCGCTTTGCACGTGCAAGGCAAGCCCTTTTTGAACACTACTCCAGCCAAAGTTGCCCGCAGACGAGGATAAAAAGGACCCGTTCTTGGTTCGTTTTAACCATGCTTGCAAGACGACGGATGACGGATGAGCAGCGGGGGAGAGCCCTCCCTCTGCTTGATGAAGGCCTAGCGCAGCGGGAAGTTGCTAGACGACTTGAAGTGTCGCATTCCACAATCCAGAGACTGCTGGAGCGCTTCAATGAGACTGGAGCAGTCCAGGAAAGGCGTCACACAGGTCGACCCAGAGTAACGACAAGACAGCAAGACCGCTACCTTGCCCTCTCCGTCCTGAGGGAAAGGGCATCCACTGCGGTGACCTTGAGGGGTCAGCTGAGGGACGCAACAGGTGCTAACATCAGCTGCAGCACGGTGAGAAGACGGCTACATGAGGCAAACTTGAGGTCACGGAGACCGGCCGTCCGACCCGTGCTGTCACCGGTCAACAGAGTGCGCCGCATGACCTGGGCCAGGGAGCACGTGACCTGGACAAGGCAACAGTGGGCCCGGGTCTTGTTTTCGGATGAGTCCAGGTTCACCCTGACCTTTAACGATGGCCGGGCTCGGGTGTGGCGACGTCAAGGGGAGAGGTTCGCTGACGCCACTGTCCAAGAGCATAACCGGTACGGCGGCGGGTCGGTGATGGTGTGGGGTGGCATGAGCCGTGGTACCCGGACCCCCCTGCTCCCCATTGACGGCATCCTGAACGGGGTCCGGTACCGGGACGAGGTTCTGGCGGCCGTGGCACTGCCTGCGCTTGTGGACCTTGGTCAAGGCGCCATCTTCCAGGACGACAATGCACCTGCGCATCGAGCACGCCTTGTGACCGACTTCCTGGAGCAGCATGAAGTCGTCCGTATGGCCTGGCCAGCGTGCTCACCTGACCTGAACCCAATTGAACACCTCTGGGATGTGCTCGGGAGGCGCATCAGGGACAACCACCCCCCACCGGGCACCCTGGCCAGGCTGGTCGACATCCTGCAGATCGAGTGGGCGGCCATCCCTCAGGACACAGTCCGTACCCTTGTGGGGTCGATGCATCGGCGCTGTGAAGCATGCATCCAGGCTCGGGGCGGACACACGCGATATTGAAAACAGATTGGCCAAATCTGACACTTTCTGTTTTTTGAAAAGGGGGGGATGTTCCTTTAAATGCATGTGCTGTTCACTAATGGGTCATTGTGCTAATTTCTTTTTCCAAAACAGGTGTGGAAATGATGAAATAAAACATAGAATCAATTCTAAACATTGTCAATTATTTCAACTTAAAATTAGAGAGGAAGGAAGAAGTGGCCCTTAAATTATGATTAGGAGTATATGTGTGTGTGTGTATGTGTGTGTGTGTGTGTGTGAAACTAAGTCAACACTGAATGTAACATTTCATGTCCGTCTTGCCCACATTCAACAGTGTGTGTGTGTGTGTGTGTGTGTGTGTGTGTGTGTGTGTGTGTGTGTGTGTGTGTGTGTGTGACTTGGGAGCTCAATAAGGAAGGTAACTACCACAGCTCCAAGAGCTGTTTCTTGTGCCTGAACTCCCACGACAATCCTTCGGCATGATGGTTACCACCATGATGGATCCCTGAAGGGAGATAATAGCTTTTACTTTACATTGGTTACGGCCCCTAGCCGACCACGGCGTCATTTCAATGCTGGAACTGGAAGTAGTAAGAGGAGGTAAGTGGGGAAAATGTCTCTGAATTTCCAGAGTTGCGGCTCTGGATTGGATCAAATTGAATTTGATCAAATATCCATTCCTCCAAGCTCCCCTCTTCAAACCTGTCAAAATGACCGTGTATTTGCTTGCGTAGTTCTATATGTGTGAGTTACTGTATTCAGGTATGTTATGGTGTTTGCACACACATGTACATGAGTGTGTGTGTATGTGTCATGTAGCCTACATATATATACACTACGCACAAAAAGTTAACGATCACTTGCACAAAAATTCATAACTTTCAAAATAAGAAAGCCAATGCGTTGAAGTTTGGCAAACATTTAATTCCATGCTTTAGTGATAACGATACACAATTGCCTTCAATTTCGAGCAATCGTTTGGTGTGTACATTTGATCAAAGTGGGTACGTATCGATATTTGATTTCCCAAAGTCATTGAAATCACAAGACAGGGCATTCTGATGCTCCCAAAAGTTCAGTAATGCGTGTAACCCCATGGCTGTTCTGGCACTCGACGCAGCGAGTCCTCATCGAGTTGACCAGGTTGGTGAAGATCCTCTGTGGAAGCGCCTGCCACTCAGCCTGCAGCATTTGGTAGAGGTGTTGGGCATCCCTGGGAGGGGAGTGGTTGCTCCTCACTTTGCGATCCAGCTCATCCCAGAGGTTCTCAATCGGGTTGAGATCGGGACTGCATGCTGGCCACTCCATTCTGTTGACTCCAGACTGCTGCAGGAAGTCGTTGACCACCCTTGCCCTGTGGGGGCGAGCGTTGTCATCCTGGTAGACAGCCGTCGGTCCCATCTGCTGCAGTGTAGGCACAGCCAGCGGTCGAAGGATCTCATCCTGGTATCGGAGGCCAGTCAGGTTACCCTGTACATGATACAAGGGTGTTCTGTGATGAAGGCTGAAGGCCCTCCAGACCATTACAGAACCTCCACCAAAGGCCACCTTTTCTTGGACAGTGGTGTCAATAAAGCGTTGCCCTGGGCGCCTCCAGACCCTCAGTCGGCCGTCGTTGTGGTTCATGGTGAAGCGTGATTCATCACTGAACAGGACTGGGACCATTGCTGACGTGTCCACCTCACGTGACGTCTGCAGAAGGCGCGGCGTGCTGCCCTATGGGCTGGAGTTAAGCTTGGCCGTACAGCTGGGCGACGAGAACGGAGTTAAACCCATGAAGGCGGCTCCGTATGGTCTGCTGACTGATGTTGATGTTAGTAGCCACCCTCAGCTGCCTTCGAATGATGCTGGAAGAGGCTGTTCTTGTCTGCAGGGCTTGTCGTTCAATGAGACGATCTTCACGTGGGTTTGTCTTCTTCGGTCGACCAGATCTGCGTCTTTCATGGACCCTCCAAGTGGCTGTGAAGCGTTGAATCAGTCTGACAATGACCGAGATGGACACCTGAAGTCGCCTGGCCACTTCTCGCTTGGGAACACCATCTTGGAACCATGCAACAGCTCGTCCCCTCTCAAACTCGCTCAATTTTCGTCGTGGAGGCATTGTCAGATCAGGCCTACTACTGGTGGAATGTCTTCTTATAAAGCCAAGCAAGAGACAGCATCTCACACATAAACAGCAGTGCTTGCACGTGCATAATGGTTTTTCCATCTGGCTTGTGCAATGTGTTCAAGCAGAACGGTCCAAAACAAGGTCCTTTTTCGCAAGTTTCCGCTTTTCCGTTTGCGGCCAAGCTCAGTAGTACAGAATCCCGTGCAATTTTCGCACTAACACAACATCGCCCACTTACAGCTGAACAAGAATTCATAACAATTTGGCTGGACTGAGAAATAAATAACAGTAGCGAACTGAGTTTATTACGCACCTGTTTTCTCATAGTGATCCTTAACTTTTTGTGCGTAGCTTATATACATACATATATATGTATGTATATATGTATATATATACATATATATATATGTATACATATGTATATATAATATATATATAAAATATATATATATATGTATACATATTATATATATATATATAAATATATATATATGTGTGTGTGTGTGTGTGTGTGTGTGTGTGTGTGTGTGAGTGTGTGTGATATTGTGTGTATTACAGTATGTTTTATAAATGCGTAATGTGCAATCTAGATCAGCTGGGAAAGTAGCGCTCTATAGAAATGATTCATTATTATCATTTTACTCTAACTGAAAGCAATTATCAATATTCACAGATGTCAAAATTCAAAAAACCCAAAATATGTTGAATATTACCATTCGTTTTTTATATCAAGAAACAAAATCTTTAAAAAAAAATTGGGTTGGTGGCTTTGTCAAGTTCTTGATAAAATGACCAGTTGGGTCACAGAGTGACATCAAGTGACAGGAATTGTCCCAGTTGTTGTTAGGCTTTATGGATTGACATTGATTATTCTGATCCCTTATGGGGCTGAGAGAGCAAAACAGACCAGTGAGAGGAGATGGACACTGCGACAGCTGTGGTCCTGTTGAAGTTTTAAATCAGCCACAACCAGTTCAATGCTCACGTGCACACAAGTCTCTGAATGTCCAAAGTTGCGGCTCTGGATTGGATCAAATTGAATTTGATCAAACAATCCTCATTCCCCCAGCTCCTCTCTTCAAACCTGTCAAAATGAGCGTGTATTTGCTTGCATAGACCTACATGTGTGAGTTACTGTATTCAGATATGTTATGGTGTTTGCACACACGCATGTACGTGTGTATGTGTGTGTGTGTGTGCCATGTATGTTTGTGTATACATGTATATATATCAAAGGGTTAACATGCATATTTGAAGTTCTATGTGCAGATGCACACGAAAGGGGTTAAGGCACTACTAACATGTTAAACCTGAGAGATAGGAAAAATCTCCACCCTTTATCCACCAGGTAGAGGTGTTGGCCAGAAGATTTGAACAACACTCTCAGTGACGCATCCATAAAGTGGACGAGACTCGACCGTGTGGTCCCAGTCTTCCCAATGAGCCCATAGCACGCCCAACTCTGGGTACGAGCCGGTTACAGGCGAAAAATCCCACAATGATTTTTGAAGGGACTGATGGGAACCTACAGCCTTCCAGTCGGTAGTCCGTTATGCTAACCACTACACCACGGAGTCTGAACAGATTTTGATTGATTCTTGGTCCATCGGCATCGCACTCTTTTTCCTTTTTTCTTTTCTTTCTTTCTTGCACTCACGAAAGATGTTATGATTTGAATCCACGATAGGGGCCTAGTTTCCTCCAGCCAAGTGAAGAGACTGTATCGAAATGCCGACTGTCGATGCAATGATGTTGTAAGCGATTAGAGGCTGCCAACTCCATTCACGATGGCACGATTTCCTTCCAGCTGCATCAGTTGTCTGGCACCGGCAGGAAGATACTCCTCCTCCTCCTCCTCCTCCTCCCCATCATTATGTGCCCTGCCGCATGGCGTTGGCGATCATGGCGCTCCACACGAATCTATCCCCCGTCGCTGCAAGCACATCTCCCACCCTCTATGTCCCCAACCACCCCGCAAGTCCGTCCAACATTTTTTCCCTGGGTCTACCTGATGTTCTCTTTCCCTCCAGCTTTCCTGTTGTGACCAGGTGTACTGATTCCCTTTTCTTCATTAATAAAAATTTTGTCGAGGAGAACGACGACTTCGGCACAAAGCTAATTCTTGTCCTGTTCAATCTGACTTTTAGTGCACGAAATCGGTGGCCCGATAGATGGAATTAGTGGCATGGAGCAGAGTGTGATTGCTGTCCTAAACAATCGTTTTTGTCTTTTGTACCGTTTGTCTTTAATCAGTAAAAAACGTGAAATCCCCTCGTGCAAAATGACAGCAAATGGCACAACTTTGAGACAGGTTGATAAGTTTAAATATCTGGGAACGGTCATCTCACCAGACGGCAGATGCACGTCAGAAATAGCCAGCAGAATCGGCCATGTCAAAACAGCATTCAAGAAGATGAGAAGATGAAAGGCGTTCTTACCAACAAGTGCCTATCAATTTACATCGGGAAGAGAGTTCTTGAATGTTACATAGAACCGATACTGTGATCAGGTTGTGAGGCGTGGACAATCAACACGCAAAGCGAGAACAAGACTGAGGAAGCCAAAAAGTGGTTTATTAGAAGAATGTTGAGAGTTGCATGGACAGCAAAGAAAACAAACGAGACTTGATGGAGACAGACACAAGAAGATGGTTGATAAAGAAGATTAGGAAAAGACAAGCAACATTCATAGGACATTTTATGCTTAATTTTCATTTTTTTCCTTTCCGTTTTGAAGCGGTTATAACCCTGATATGGCACCACGCAGTCGGCTGTGCTTTAAACAGCAATAACAATAACCCCAGCGCCTAATTCAACAATCTCACGAAATTGAAGGATGTTATTTGATTTTATGTCATCTTATTGACTTATTGGTGTATTTATTTTTGATTATTTTCAGCTTTCGGCAGACATGTAGATATACAGCGTTAAGTTTGAAAACTGTTTTTTTCAAACAAATACCTCCCAACACTGGAAAACAAAGCATCACGGTCATTGTCATTTTCTCTCTCCCTCTCTTTCTCTTTCTCTCTCTCTCTTTCTCCCCTTCCTCTCTCTTTCTCCCCTTCTCTCTCTCTCCTCTCTCTCTCTCCCTCCTCTCTCTTCCTCCCCTTTCTCTCCTCTGTCCTTCCTCCCTCCCTCTTCTCCTCCTCTCTGTCTCCCATTCCTCTTCTCTCTCTCTCTCCCCTCCCTCCCTCTCTCTCTCGTCCCCTCACCGTCTCTCTCTCTCTCCCCTCTCCTCTCTCTCTCTCCCCCTCTCCGTCTCTCTCTCCTCCCCCTCTCTCTCCCCTTCCTCTCTCTCTGTCCCCCTCCTCTTCTCCCTCCTTCCTCTCTCTCTCCCCTCCTCTCTCCCTCTCTCCTCCCTCCTCTCCTCTCTCTCTCTCCCCTCTCTCTCTCCCTCTCTCTCTCTCTCCCCTCCTCCCTCTTCTCTCTCCCCTCCCCTCTCTCTCTCTCCCCTCTCTCCTCTCTTCTCTCCCCCTCTCCGTCTTCTCTCCTCCCTTCCTCATCTCTCCCGTCCTCTCTCTTCCTCTTCCCCTCTCTGTCTCTGTCCTCTGTCTCTCCCTTCCTGTCTCTCTCCTCGTCCTCTCCGTCTTCTCTGTCCCCCTCTCCGTCTATCTTCCCCTCTCCCTCTCTTTCCCTCTCTGTCTGCCTGTCTCTTCTCTCCCCTCCTCCCCCCCCCCCCCACGACACAGATATCAAGTGCGGTTCTCGTTATTGGAAAACAAAAAACAAAAGCCGTTTATCGAAAGCCAGTCTGAGCTCTCTATCCCTCTTGTCGCGCGCGCGTGCACACGCGTGTGTGTGTATGTTTGTGTGTGTGTGTGTGTGTGTTGTGTGTGTGTGTGTGTGTGTGTGTGTGTGTGTGTGTGTGTGTGTGTGTGTGTGTGTGTGCACACGCGTGTGTCTGTGGAAAGAAAAAGACTGTGCGCATCTGTATATGTATGTACATGTGCACGCGCGTTCACACACGTTAGTGAACAGTGCAGTGGCCTATTGCTGAAGTTGTTTACGATTAATAAGCATTGTCAGGTTGATAAATTCAAATATCTGGGAACGATCATTTCATCAGACGGCAGATGCACATCAGAAATAGCCGGCAGAATTGGCCAAGCCAAAACAGCATTCAAGAAGATGACAAGCATTCTTACCAACAAATGCCTATCAATTAACATCAGGAAGAGAGTTCTTGAATGTTACATAGAACCAATACTGTTGTACGGATGCGAGGCGTGGACAGTCAACAAACAAAGCCAGAACAAGATTGAGGCAGCCGAGATGTGGTTTCTAAGAAGAATGTTGAGGGTTCCATGGACAGCAATGAAAACAAACGAGACAGTCTTGATGGAGGCAGACACAAGTAGATCACTCATAAGGAAGATTAGGAAAAGACAGGCAACATTTATAGGCCATTTTATGAGGAAGTGGGATTTGGAGCACCTGGTCACAACGGGAAAGCTGGAGGGAAAGAGAGCATCGGGTAGACCCAGGGAGAAAATGCTGGACGGACTTGCAGAGTGGATGGGGACGAGGAGGGTGGGGGAGATGCTAGGGGCAACGAGAGATAGAGGCAGATGGAAGTCCATGATCGCCAACGGCATGCGGCAAGGCACCTGATGATGATGATGAAGCATTGTCAGTTTCAAAGATTACATTTTCGAAATGAAAGTCACTTCAGATATCCCCAACTGAAAACAACTAGATTTTTTTTCAAATACAAAGCCACTTCAGACTTCCTCAAAAGGAAAGGTGTGCCTTAGTAGCTCAGTTGGTTGAGTGTAGAATTCGCATGCTAATGGTTGTGGGTTCGAATCCCGGGGTGTGCTAGCGCTACATTAAAACTGGCCTTCTCACTGTCCCATCTTAAACATCATGGTTGTACTGGTGGTGTCAGTATAGGATTAGATAAGTCCCTTTTCCTCCACTTTCCTGGGATGATTATCCCCGTCGGCCATATCACCTGAGGTAGGTGTCGACGTGAAAACGGAACCAATCAATCAATCAAAAAACCCCAAAAGAAAGCTGCAGTAATTGTGACACAGGAAACTGTTTCATTTCTTTAGATTTTACACTGATAAAATTCTAATTTGCTGAACGTCAACACAATTTCCACAGGGCCCATTTAGCAGTAAAGAGCAAAAGAAATCTGTCCAAAGATTTTGGAACCAGTAATCCCTCTGAAAAATCAAGCTCACTCACACTAAATATTGGTAACCTGGTTTTAAGTCAAATCTGTGGTTTGCGTTCAGCAACGAGTCATAAATAAACAGCTGAGAAGATTGTATGCGCGCGCGCGCGTGTGTGTTTGTGCGTGTGTGTGTGAGTGTGTGCGCGCGCGCGCGTGTATTTGTGAATGTGTGCGCGCTCGCGCGCGCGCGCACGTATGTGTGTGTGTTTGTGTGTGTGACCAAAATCTGTTACGAAGTTTCTCGGCTGCTTCTGGATTCTGCATGGATCTTTACCAACATTTCGTCAAAGTATACTGACCGTTGAAGAGCATAACTATGAACAACCAGGCTCAAAGTCTAGGACGCACGGACCACAAAAATGAGGAATATGTGTGAACAGTACTTTCTCAAGAACTCTTGACAATATCTAAAATCTGTTTTCACTTTCGTGACAAGGTGGGGAAAAGTGAGTGGGGGAAGAAAAAGAAAAGGAGGAGGAAGAAAGAAAGAGAGAGAGAGAGAGAGAGAGAGAGAGAGAGAGAGAGAGAGAGAGAGAGAGAGAGAGAGAGAGAGAAAGAGAGAAAAAAGAGAGTCCTCGATACATGTCGAGCTTTAGTGCAAATGAAACTTCTTGTAGGTAACAGTGACCTAGAGAAGTAGAAATTTAGGATTTTCTGTGATAGTTTTTTTTTTTTTTTTTTTTTATAGAAAAAGAGAGATTGTTAGAATGATCATATTCTTAATTTAAAAAAAGAATAAAAAGGGAGATTGTTAAAGTGGCATGACAATATTCTTAATTTTAAAAAAAGAATATGTTTTAAAAGATGTTTTACGGTTTAGCGCGTCTCACCACGTTCATTTCTTGTGGTGCTCGCATGCATGAGGACAACAGATACACAGAAGGCTTCACTCTCATTTTCATTTTTTGGTGTTGATTCCTTGATTTTAATGAATGTAATACCACAAACAGATTTGTTGTGGTTTTAAAAATTCCTAAGGCCAAGAACAAAATAATAACTTATGTGTATCTCAGTACATGTTCAGCTTCCATCATCAAGTTGATTACCAGTTTAAGTTCCATTTATTTCAAATGATTGAATATGTTTTGTTACGGTGGTGGTGGTGGTAAAGATGGTGGTGGTGTGTGTATATATCTGTGTGTGTGTGTGTGTGTGTGTGTGTGTGTGTGTGTGTGTGTGTGTGTGTGTGTGTGTGTGTGTGTGTATGTGTGTGTGTATGTGTGTGTGTGTGTGCGTGTATGTGTGTGTGTGTGTGTGTTTATTTTTTGTGCACGTATAATTTTATTTTGTTAGGAACCTGTAGTGTCAGCGCATATACAATTATTCAGGTGTTGTATGGCCTTCTTGAAAACAGTGACAATGAAAACTGAAACTGAAATCTCCCCGTACATAAAAACATTTCAGCTTGAAAATCTTCCAGGATCTGTAACAGTTTCATACGCACTGTGCTATTGAAGACAGATCATTCTTAAGCCTCCGTAACCTTTGACTCCCGCACACTATCCGCCAACTGCGAAAAATTAACCTCTGACTCCCTCACCCTTCCCACCAGCTTCCTGCAGGAAGCTGGTGGGAAGGTGAGAGAATCAAAGGGTTAAGTTTTTGCTTTACTAGCATGGTTGACAATGAAGGATGCTTGTGGACAGGGTGCGGGAGTCAAAGGGGTTGAGGCCACATAAAACTATGTGCAGCCATGGTCTTGATGGAAGTGGGATGGACTCAGCATATACATTTCCCCATACCCTGCCCATCTTCCTCGATACTTAAGAGTAATGAGTCATTCCATGCTCAGAAAAAAATAAAACCTGGCTCCAACCGTACTGGAGCCTCACAGCTCTTTCTACAGCTACATTCCTGAAATTACTTTTTAAACAAGTCTGCAGCCGCCTATCAGCTTCTGAACGGGGAGGTGGGGGAGCAGGAGGAGAAAAAACAAAAAAAAAACATCGGCCATAAAAAGTCCACTGTCTTTTTTAGATGCTGTCCCGCTTCTCAGATCGCGATGTATTGCTCTGTATCGTGAAGAAAACATGCTGGTAACCCCCACCCCACCCCCACCCCCATCCCCAGCCTGTACATGGACGGCTATTCTTCATGCACGCCTGTGACAGACTCCAAGCAGTAAGATCGTCACAAGCGCACGCGTGGAATAAATTATCCCAAGTTTACCATCGATCGTGGAGACGGTGCAGTGAATGACTCGGGGAAACTGGCCGACTGGCAGTCTAGCATTGTTGCTGAGAGCAAACCGTGGAGCACTCTCACAACGATACTATCTCGCTGGCTTTCGCTGGTAATAAACTAACACTGCATATATATATATTTTTTTTGGTACTATCCTACCATCCATCCAGCACAGATCAGGATTTTTGATTACCGTGATCAGTGTATAATACAGAAGAGAGGGAGAGACAGTGGGGGAGTTGCTGGTGGTTTTTGAGGTCGGTTGTCTCCCTTGTTCTGGGCAGCTGGTGCTTGCTGTTCAAGGTGAAGGCATTCGAAGACAGGACCGTGAGAGATTCTTTCTGAGCAGACCAGGTAAGTGACAATCAGCTCTCTTGTACATGTCTTAAACCTGTCACATAACAGACACACCCTTTGTCCCCAGTTAGCCAACAGTAGCGACAGTTTCGTAGATGTTATCCACCGTCAAACTTGTAGAGCGAACACTACTTATCTGTTGGCACTGGCGCCAGAAATCTACCTGGTTACCACAGGAGATGGTGCCTGATTCCCCTGCCCAGCCTCTGTGTCACTGTGTCTGTGGCGGTAAGGGGCAGCTGAGTCACCAGAGCCGCGATCGAAGTGTTGTCTGTTTGTGTGTGCGTGTCTAAGTTAGCACCACACTGGTAACGATTCACACGATGGAACACGGTTAGTAGTAAAGCTGGCGGTACTGAAGTAGGTCAGTTCCAGTCTGCTGTACCTCTTTGGCCTGACTTAGGGTCCTGTGAATCAGTCCTGCAAGTTTCGCTCATTCTGTTTTAACCCATTTGACTCCCGAACCCTGTCCATCAGCATCTTGCACTGTCAACCATGCTAGCATCAAATCAAAAACTTAAGCCTTTGACTCCCTCACTCAATCCACCAGCTGGTGGATAGGGTGAGACAGTCAAAGGGTTAAGTTTTTGCACTTGGTAGATAGGGTGTGGGAATCAAAGGGTTAAGAGAACAAACCAGGCTGCTTAGAAAGAAAGAAAGAAAGAAAGAAGAAAGGAATAAAGAGAGAATCAAAATAGGAGAGGCATTGAAGTACATCGTTTTGCTTTTAGGCTTTCTGCATGTGTTGCGCGAAACACTAAGAAGGAGAGAAAGGAAAGAAGAAAGGAAGAAAAAAAAAAGAAAGAAAGGAAAAAAAATAGAAAAAAGAGAAAGCTGGAAGAAAATAACAGGTTAATCGAATATCTTATTGAGTAAGTGCATTTTTGATGGATGGTGAATTAGGAAAAAAAATCCTTTTTCGGAATAATGAAAAGGAGGCGAGGAAAGTGAGTGGGGGAAGAACAGGAAAAGGAGAAAGAAGAGAAGGAAAAGAAGAAGAAGAAGAAGAAGAGAGAGAGAGAGAGAGAGAGAGAGAGAGAGAGAGAGAGAGAGAGAGAGAGCTCAGAACTCAGAACTCAGAACTCAGAATTGTTTAATGTACATCGGCCTTGGACCACAATACAAGCACGTGGAGAGAGAAGAGAGAGAGAGAGAGAGAGAGAGAGAGAGAGGAGAGAGAGAGAGAGACAGAGAACAGACAGACAGACAGACAGACAGACAGACAGACAGAGACAAACAGAGAGACAGAGAGACGGAGAGAGAGAGAGTTTCCATCGTTTTTTTAGTAAGTGATATCTGTAACTGTCTAACAAATACTTGTCAATAACAATTTTACACAACAGGGTTTACAATAACTAACGCATTTGCCTCTCTCAGAAGACCAAAACTGCAATAAGGGTTTATCTTATTTCTCTTAAACAGGCAGACCAAAAGACAGGCAGACAGACATACAGACACTCGCACGCACACATATACGCACATACATAAACACGCTGGCGCGCGCGCGCGCGCGCGCACACCACACACACACACACACACACACACACTACATGCACTACACCACACTACACCATATCACACACAACACCACACACTAACACACACACACATCACACACACACACACACACACACACACACACACACAACACACACACACACACACACACACACACACACACACACACACACACACACACAAAAGGATATAACATTATTATCATAAACCATTTATTTTCAGGTGAATATAAAAGTTATATTAACAAAGCATAAAACTCAACATGTATATGCACACAGACAGACAGACAGGCAGGCAGGCAGGCAGGCAGGCGCACACACACACGCACGCACGCACGCACGCACACACGACACACGCACGCACGACGCACGCACGCACGCACGCACACACACGCACGCACGCATGCACACACACATACACACACATACGCAAGCACGCACACACGTAACGTGTCAAGTCCTAAGGAGAGTAGCCTACATTACATCTCTCTTTTCATACCTATTTCTCATCTCATCTCACCTACTGTCGCTCTTCGATCATGCAGGAAACACAAATTATGCGTGATCTGGGTACCATCCGTGAAGAGAAAAATGGTTCGGAAAACTATATCATCATCATCAAGTGCCCTGACGTATGGCGTTGGCGATCATGACCCTCCATACGAATCTATCGTTGTCGCTCCCACCCTCTCTGTCCTCAATCATCCTGCAAGTCCGTCCAAATTTTTCTCCCTGGGGTCTACCTGGTGCTCTTTTTCCCTCCAGCTTTCCTGTTGTGACCAGGTGCTCTAATTTCTTTTCCTCATAAAATGTCCTATAAATGTTGCTTGTCTTTTCCTAATCTTCTTTATTAATGATCTTGTGTCTGACACCTTCAAGACTGTCTCGTTTGCCTTCTTTGCTGTCCATGGAACTCTCATCATTCTTTTTAGAAACCACATTTCAGGTGCACACTGTCCACGCCTCACAACCGTACAACAGTATCGGTTCTATGTAACTCTCAAGAACTCTCTTCCTGATGTTAATTGATAGACATTTGTTGGTAACAAAGCTTTTCATCTTCTTGAATGCTGTTTTGGCTTGAAATCTACGTAGAGGCGCGATAACCGAGTGGTTAAGACAAAAATCTTCGATCTGGGAGTGTGGGTTCGAGCCTGTTTGTATACCGCCTGTGGATAAAGGATAGAGATTTTTTTCCGATTCCCAGGTCAACATAAGTTGCAGACCTGTTAGTGCCTGAACTCATTTCATGTGTACACATAAGCAGAATATCAAATGCGCACGTTAAAGATCTTATAATCCATGTCGATGTTCGCTCTCTTATGGAAACACAAAGACACACAGCATGCACACACCCGAAAAGGAGTATGACTGCCTTCATAGCAGGGTAAGGGTTTTCACGTAAAAGCTTACTCGCATATTCGAATACGCGTGGAAATTGCAGCTCAGAAAAAAGGTGGATAATCACTACACAGAATAGTGTCAGATCTGGCTGTGTTGATAGAGGAATAGTTCTAAAGATGTGATGTTTTGAGTTCAGTTCTCGCCCACCAGATAAAAACTGGCGTGCTGGCTGCCCATCTTTATGTTTCGATCATTCTGGTAGTGTTAGCTTTAGTGTTTCGTACGTCCTGTACACCTCCCCCCCCCCCTTCCTTGCTCTCCTCTTCGTCATTTTAAGACATTGCCAGCGCGTGGGGTTTTGTGCAGGATGTAGAAGGATTCTGCCAGATAATTGCTGGCAGATTTGGGCGGAGCGGATATGAAATTGTTCGAGTACGACGAATTGATCTTGAACTTGGAACTCCCAGTCTTGTCAGAAGAAGCAAACTAACCAACCTCCGGTAGAGACTTCACAGACGATTCCTTGTCTGAAATGCCACACAGGATTACCGTGGTCTGCCAGACAAGACAGCTCATGTATTGCACACAAGCCTGACACATGTTCCAATGCCTGGGGGCTGTCACGTCACAGACACAAACAGCAACGGACGGCAGAGATCGTTAGCGCACCAATATGATCATGGCAGAGAAAGATACCGTCACATGATGGTGTTCTTGTCAAACACACAACGACACATGACCCTACTTATTTATACGCAAAAACACATTCAAAATAACATTTCAGCATTGATTAAAGAGATGTTAATTGGTCAAATTTCTCCTGTTTGAAATATAGTTGTATCTGTACATAAATAGAATCTCTGGGTTTATGTACAGGCTTAAGGCTTGTGCCATGATCATTCTGGATCTTCTCCATAGCATTGCACCTGGATGTTAATGCATATGGAATTCATTCCGTGCTCGGAGACGTCATTTTGAGAAATTGAAATTGAAACAGAAACTGAAACAACCGAGCAGTCAACCAGTCAACCAAGCAACCAATCGATCAGTCAGCCGACCAAGCAAACAATCAATCAGTTACCCAACTAACTAACCAGCCAATCGATCAATCAACCAACCAACCAATTTACAAATCAGCCAACCAACCAACGGACAGTCAGTAGCATATTAAACAGTCAATTAATAAGTCCAAACCAATTAGCCAATCAATCAGCCAACTAGCTAGTCAGTCAGCTAACCAACCAACTCACCAATCAACAGACCAACCATCCAATCAATTAGCCAACCAACCAACCAATCAGCCAATGAATGACCAACCGACCAGCCATTGAATTAAACAACCGGTCAACTGACCAAATTGATCAATCATTAAGAAATTTTTGCGTCTCGCTTGTCGAAGAAGACAGAAGACAGACAAGTGTGAAAATCACTCTGCTACTTTGTATCTTCCGGATGTAATAATTATCTGTTGTACTTTTTCTGTTTTCTGTGTGTCTGCTTGTACGATCTAGGCTTCAGCGAGAGATAGAATTAAACAAATTTTTTTTAGGATCATTGCACTCAGGGAGGTTACCTTTGTGCTCACCTTTTTTTCCGTCCCATTTTCTACGCCACCTTAATGGCCGCAGAAGCTGGCACAATTTTGTAATGTGATGATGGTGGTGTCGATGAGGATGATAATCATGATGCTATAGAGTTCCATCTAGGATTGAGACTGCATGACAGTGCTTTACTCTACGTTTACTATCATAACATATCCTGGCGTCAACCAGGCCCGAGAGATACAGACACCTGTGGTGCTGGTCGAAAGGTTTGAGCAACACCCTTTAATGACGCATCCGTTAAGTGGATGAGATTCGACTGTGAGGTCCCAGTCTTCCCAAGGAGCCCATAGCACACCCAACTCTGGGTAGGAGCCGGTTAGAGCCGAAAAATCTCACAATGATTTTTGAAGGGACTGACGGGGATTCGAACCCACAACCTTCCAGTCGGTAGTCCGTTGCGCTAACCACTATACCATGCCGACTAGTGAGACAGATGAATTTGATGGTCAGCAGAGAAGTGGAAGGCCTGAAGATTAAAAATACCATGACGTCAGTTCCCTTCACAAGGTCGATCCAGGCCTTCCTTGGTGTTCCTCTCGCTGGGTTTCTTTTTGTTGTATGCTTGTTGAGTCAGTTAGTTGGGGATGTTTTCCGATCAGACGGCCCAAACCACTTAATTCTCTGATGATGAATATGATGGTGTACTGGTATTGCTCCCACCATTTCTCTGTACTTCTTGTTTCGGATCATGTTATATCTGGTTCTGGTGACAATCGTTCTTAACGTTTCTAACAGGTGGTGAATTTGTGCTCTGGGGGCTTGGTCAGGGTCCATGTCCGGGAGAATTTATTGTGGTTGTTGTTGTTTAAAGCCCAGCTGACTGCACAGAGCCATAGTACGGTTTAACCATCTCAAAATGTATACCACACCTCACTGGAGAGAGAGAGAGAGAGAGAGAGAGAGAGAGAGAGAGAGAGAGAGAGAGAGAGAGAGAGAGAGAGAGAGAGAGAGAGAGAACGCCTGGAAAAGAAAATTAAGTGTACATATCAATGCATTCGAGCACATAACCTAAGGATAAGCCCCAACTTGAATACAAATATGTACATAACTAAAAACACTGAAACATATAAAACGGCCCTAATTTACCTAAAATTGCTTCTGTACATCACATATCCTTGGAGCCAAAAATGTACTTAATACATGTACCCAGTCATCAATCCTAAAAGAAAGTACGTAAGGCTTTATAGGACACATACAGGTGAATGGACCAGCAAGGCAGAAAGTGATAGGAAGAAATAACAGAAAGCAAAGAAGGAAGACAGAAACAACGACAGTGACAGAAAAGAGCAAGTTTCTAGCACAGAATTTCCAGAAGGTGGGGATACTATTTATACTAAAAGAGCCCCCGGCATCCCCACGGGGGGAGGGTCTGGCAATGGTTTTGTCTGTAGGGGAATGGAAATGGAATTGCGGAGCGTGCCTTTTGTTTCAGCAGGAATACTGGGGTGTTTCAGAGGGGGATTGGGGGTGGGGGTGGGGTGGGTGGAGAGCAAGTTGATAACTGAAGTTGTTTGCTATCTAGGTTTTGGCCTGTTGGCCCAGTGGGTACAATGCAGTTGAGCCAATAAACGTGGTCTGGCTGAGGGTTGAACCCACATCACAACCTCTGTGTTATAAATATGGCCACTAAGAAAATATTGTCTTCATCTGGTTGATAGACAGCTGAGGTTGTGTGCATTGACTGGGGAGGTGTGTGTGTGTGTGTGTGTATGTGTGTGTGTGTGCGTGTGTATTTTTCTGTCATGTGAGGCGAGTTTATACACAATAGCTAGTTGTGTTGTGATTCAGGTCTTTAATTATTTATTTATTTTCTTCATATGTACATATACATACATATATATATATATATATATATATATGTATATATATATATATATATATATATATATATATATATATATATATATATTGTGTGTGGTGTGTGTGTGTGTGTGTGTGGTTCCTTTTCTGAAGGAAAATAACACAGATACACACGTTATTTACATGTAACCAAGATTATTTCAGTGATAGGCTGAGGACAGAGAGGGTGGAATATGTACTTGCAACGAAAAAGGATAGAGCATATAGAGGGCCATGATCGTCAAGCCATGCGGCGGGGCACATGATGATGATGAGGCTGATACCATACCAGTATAGAACATAGACTAGGTAAAACATAGGCTAGTAAGGTAGGGCCTCAGGACCTGGCCAGCTCAGGGTTTTTATGTGCAGGCTTAAGGTTTATGCCATAGCACCTCTGACGTTAGTGCATATATGGAATTCGTTCCGAGCGCAGAGACGTCGTCTTGAAAACCTGAAACTGAAACTGAAATTGAAGCTGACAACGCTGTGGTCATCGGTTCGAACCTCGGACAAGCCATAGGTTTTTCTTTCAAGGTCTTGTTATTGCTTAGGGCTTAACTCACAAAGTGGGCAGGCTTAAGGCTTATGTCATGATCAGTTTAGATTTTCTCCATCACATGGCATCAGTGGCTTTAGTAAACATAGACTTTATTCCGAGCGCGAAGATGTTTTTATCCTTGAGAAATTTAAACTGAAACTTAAACTGAAACTAGATTCTGGCTTCGATTTTTCTGTAGAATCTTCCGTGTTCTGCTGAAATGCTGCCGAGATATTTGAATCCATTTGCTTGTTTGAGTTTAATTTGTTGTAATGTAGTTAGCGGCCATGTATTCTGGGCTGGTGTGCCACGAACACTCAATCTTCTGTATTTGTTTTTCTTTTGTCTCCTTCTTCGATTTTTCCCCCAACCAAGATCTGCTTGATCAGTCCTTCAGATACATGATAGAATTTTCATCTCGGTCGCTTATGTAGTGACATAGCTCTGGCGTAGAAACTAGATGGCCAGTTCTATTGGAGTTATTCGAGTTATTTCAAGAGGGATTCACCGCGCTCGGACAGCTCCATATACGCTCCACTCAAATCCGCCAGCAGTTATTTAACAGATTTCCTGAGCCTGCACAAAATCCTTTCCACTGGTAAGGTCTTGAAACGGGGAAAGGGGAGAACGGACCTGTCAAACACTAAGCTGACACCACCAGAATGATGGAAACATTAGGATGGGCAGTGAACAGGCCAGTTTTTAATGT
>CM060306.1:96617116-96622116 GCA_030674185.1 Monoplex corrugatus | reverse complement strand
AGCTTTTGGCTGGATTGATCACACAACTCTGTCTGTCGAGTCCGTCCTCAAGCATGCTTAGTAGCCTTACCTTTCTCACCGTGTGAGGACCCAGCCCTCAAGCCACAAGCCTCCAAGTAGCTGGATTACAGGAGCACGTCACAACTCCCAACTGGGCACTGCCCTCGTGGTGCTGGCCCTGGGAGGGGTTGGGGTCCCTGCCGCCTCACTCCCCTTCGACCTCAGAGTGATGGAACTATCTAGGTAGGACTTCAGGACCTGGCCAGCTCGTGGGTTTATGTGCAGGCTTGAGGCTTGTGCCGTGATCGTTCTGGATCTTCTCCATCATATGGCACCTGTGATGTTAGTGCATATGGGATTCCTTCCGAGTGCGGATGCGTCATTTTGATAAAATGATACTGAAACTCTCACCCTGTACTCCCTGCCGATGGGTTTAGGGGTGGCTTCAGCTTTGCCTGGCGATACTAGAACAAATGTCAATGAGACCAGATTGGGACCAACCCATTTCCTTGTGTATTTGTTGATTTCGGCTTCCATCGACTCCACTCTGTTAGCGCTGATAGTGCATATCAATAGAGAGAGGACCGAGAAAATTTGTAATCAGCATGAACTGCAGCCACCAGACTTCTGTATTTGCCAAGCAGGCCACACTGGTAATAACTTGCAGGCATATTTCTGCCATTGGCTTGGTTTCGTTTCCTTTTGTATCTGTCAGGGTGTTATCATACCACTGTCCATGGCTTTTGTCTGCGTCTTCTGTCGCTGTTGGAACGGCTTGGATGGCTACAGTAATCGTTATTGTTTCAGCTACTTCTACGTTTCACTTGCTTCAGTATTTTGTGTTTCTCGTCCATTGTAGAAATGACCGTTGTGTCATCATCCATGAAGACTTTTTAAGAGGACATTTGGTATCCAATTCTAAGGTCTGCCGGACCTGAACTGCTCCCTGCTGCCTTAAAGATGACTGCCATTGTCAACTTGAACGGTGCTGGAGAAACAGCACAGCCCATTGTTAAATCAGTTTCCAAAAGTGTCCAGTCTGTCGTGTATTTCTTGTACAAAATCGTATGATGAAGACATGAAAACACTTCTTCACTATGTCTCGGATTTTTGGGACATGACATTTATTTATTTATTTTACTAGAAACAGAAAGCAAAGGTAAGGGGTTGGAACTAAACAGCAGGAAGACTGAAGTCATGGTGATCAGTAAAAAGCATGAAATCCCCTCCTGCAAAATAACAGCAAATGGCACAACCTTGACACAGGTTAATAAGTTCAAATACCTGGGAACGGTCATTTCATCAGATGGCAGATGCACATCGGAAATAGCTGGCAGAATCGGCCAAGCCAAAAAGCATTAAGAAGATGACAAGCATTCTTACCAACAAATGCCTATCAATTAACATCAGAAAGAGAGTCCTTGAATGTTATATAGAACCAATACTGTTGTACGGATGCGAGGCGTGGACAGTCAGCAAGCAAAGCCAGAGCAGGATCGAGGCAGCCGAAATGTGGTTTCTCAGAAGAATGTTGAGAGTTCCATGGACAGCAAAGAAAACAAACGAGACAGTCTTGATGGAGGCAGACACAATAGATCACTCATAAGGAAGATTAGGAAAAGACAAGCAAATTTATAGGCCATTTTATGAGGAAGGGGGATTTGGGAGGCAACGGGAAAGCTGGAGGGAAAGAGAGCACCAGGTAGACCCAGGGAGAGAACGGAATGCTGGACGGACTTGCAAAGTGGCTGGGGATGAAGAGGGTGGGGGAGATGCTGGGGGACAACGAGAGATAGAGATGGTTGGAAGTCCATGGTCGCCAACGCCATGCGGCAGGGCACCTGATGATGATGAGACATTTATTTGGACAGCCAGCTGTCATCTTATTCGGGACAGATTCATAGCATTTGCCAGATCAAGCCACACCACTTCGAGGTCCCTGTTCTCTTCTTTGCTCTTTAGATTGCTTCATAAACCACCATGACTTGCTCTGTACAGCCAGACACTCACGGGATGCCACCTTTCTAGACTGGCATATCCAAGTACTCACTTTCTATAAGGTATTTAGTAAGCTTTGCTGCTATGACACAAAAAGAGTTTGGCTTCAACGTTCAAGTATGATATTGTTCTAAATTGGTTGTTGTTGTCGCTATTGTTGTTTAAAGCCCAGCCGACTGCGTAGAGCCATACCAGGGCTATCTAAATTGGTTGATATCACTCGAGATCTGTTCTTTTGGAATGTACACTCCATCAGCTATCATCCACCGGTCACTGATATTCAAGTTCCTCCATGCTGATCTTATCGGGTTGTTGTTTTACCGCTGGCGGTACTTACCACCCGTGCAATCACCTGAAGCACTTGATTGTGCCTCCATGTTTTTTCAAGACCTTACCAGCACGCAGGGTTCTTGCGCAGGGTCAGGGAATCTGTCAGATAATTGCTGGCAGATTTGGGTGGAGCGCATATGCAATTGTCCGAGTGCGATGAATCCCTCTTGATCAAACTCCAAACTGCGTGTTTAGTCTCCTGGGATAAGCACTACTTGGCATGAACTCAGAACACGTCCCAGTGATCAGCTTATTTGATAAATCTTTTTTTTGTATTGCAAGGGTAATAGGTAAACACTATACATGCTTTTTACACCCAGTCCTAGCCCCGTAGGGGGACTACAATGTCTGATTTGAATGACTGAATATTAAAACCATCCAACTTTTATACTGCAGGTAGGGATTAAACTCGAGACATGAGACACTGAGCGCATGGGTGCATGGCTCCATGGAAATAACTAGTCAGCAAGCGAGAAGCTGTGGTCCGCTTTAGGGTGGAACCCACCAGCCCGTGTGTTATTAGCAGGATGTTCTAACCAACTGAGTTCACGATCGATCGAGAAAGTACAGCGTTTGCCAGCCAACTGAGGCACGAGTTGGAATGGACGGCATGACCCTTGTGAAACCTTCTGGCTTTTATAGATTCAAATACCTATCAGACGGATAGATACCGAGGCAGATACACCGAAATGTGGATAGATTTTCTGAGGCACAAGTTGGAATAGACTATACGATCCTTGTGAAACCTACTGGCTTATGTAGCTTCAAATGCACATATCAGACGGATAGATACCGAGACAGACACACTGAAATATGGACAGATTTTCTTCAGAAGTTCATTCAAGTAAACACAGCAGATGCACACTGGGCTTGAGTCGAGTCTGTGTGACACACTGAAATGAGGACAGATTTTCTTCAGAAGTTCATTGTAGTGATTACAGTAGATGCACGCTGGGCCTGAATCGAGTCTGTGTGATATCAGATGCCGTCCGTGTGACCTAATCACGGTGGACTGGCTGCTCTTCTGTTTTCTTATCAGGGGAGTTAAAGCCACCAGTGGTGCACGAGGTCACAGGAGTAATCTGTTTAAGGAGCTCTAGAAAGAAAGTTTCGTTTTGACGGAGACGGGTAGGCTTATGCGAAACGTATCTAAAAGATCAAGACAAAGGACTTTGTTAGCTGTCCTGTGTTTTTGACGTCTGCTGCGCGCACGCAACATCCTATCGATTGTCTTCTCCGCTTCTGCTTCCTCTGTCTTTTTCTTAATATTATTTAAGAGAACGCTTGGCTGTGTTTGGATGACTTTCCAATTCAAATTTAGATTACAGATTGGACCCATTGGGACATTGCAAGCGCATTCATACATATGTACAGATTTCGGATCATATCTGCTCAGCCCGATAAAAATCACCTCCTTCGGCAATCAATGTTTGTAACTCATTTTCAAGATCGCAGTTCCCTACCCCCCCCCCCTCCATCCCCGAAAAGTAAAGTCTGCATGTAAAGTTTGACTGTCTTGTCAGTTTGTGCTTTCTGTTTGAAAAGCAATCACTGAGAGAGAGAGAGAAAGAGAGAGAGAGAGAGAGAGAGAGAGAGAGAGAAGAGAAGAGAGAGAGAGAGAGAGGAGAAAGAAAGAAGAGAAAGAGAAGAAGAAGAAAGAAAAAGAGAGGAGAGACAGAGACAGAGACAGAGACAGAGACAGACAGACAGACAGACAGACAGACAGACAGACAGACAGACAGACAGACAGAGTTTTCCCAAAAGTTTGTTTACAGGAACAGCGAAAACAAAACCATGTTAGATTCAGTGCAGAGGCAGTCACACGGTCTGTACCTATGGAATTTGTACATCTGATGGCAAGCTTTGCACAGTTTGGATTTGTACATCTGATGGCGAGCTTTGCACAGTTTGGATTTGTACATCTGATGGCGAGCTTTGCACAGTTTGGATTTGTACATCTGATGGCGAGCTTTGCACAGTTTGGATTTGTACATCTGATGGCGAGCTTTGCACAGTTTGGATTTGTACATCTGATGGCAAGCTTTGCACAGTTTGGATTTGTACATCTGATGGCGAGCTTTGCACAGTTTGGATTTGTACATCTGATGGCGAGCTTTGCACAGTTTGGATTTGTACATCTGATGGCGAGCTTTGCACAGTTTGGATTTGTACATCTGATGGCGAGCTTTGCACAGTTTGGATTTGTACATCTGATGGCGAGCTTTGCACAGTTTGGATTTGTACATCTGATGGCGCGAGGACATTACTTTGCACAGTTTGGATTTGTACATCTGATGGCGAGCTTTGCGCAATTGCACATATGATGGCATGTTTTACACAAATGGAATTTTAATTTGATGGCGTGTTTTGCACAAAGGTTCTGCGCATCTGACAATGAGCTTTGCACACTTCGGATTTACAGATCTTATGGTGTGTTTGGAACAACTTGGATTTGCGCATCTAATGACATGTTTTGCAGATTTGTGATTTAAACATCTGATGACGCGTTTTGCACAGTTGAGTTTTACAATCTGATGACGTGTTTTGCACAGCAGGAATTTACACAGCTGATGACATGTTTTGCACAGTTGGGATTTACACATCTGATGATATGTTTTGCAAACTGGGACTGGCACATTTGCTGGTATGTTTTGCACAGCTGAAATTGACAC
>CM060306.1:96572116-96612116 GCA_030674185.1 Monoplex corrugatus | reverse complement strand
ATATTGTTGGTTGTGTTCATCGATCTCCTTGGTAGCCTTGCATCCCCTTTTCCATTCCCGTGGGGATACTGGGGGTTCTTAAATGTCATCCCCATCGCTAGGAAATTTCTGCTGGAAACTTCCTTTATCCTGTCACTCTGCTTCTGCCTTGCTCTTTTGCTTTCTATCATCTCTTCCTATTATTTTCTGCCTTGCTGGTCCATTGACCTGTGTGCGTTCTATAAAGCCTTACATACTTTCTGTTAAGACTGATGATTGTGTACTGTATACACTGCCTTTTTTGGATCAAAGGAAATGTGATGCGAGGCAGCAATATTAGGTAATTTAGGCCAGTTCTGATACGTTTTAGTGTATTTAATTGTTTTCTACATTTTTGTTGTTTTAAACCCTATGGTGATAAATTGTGTGGATGGGTCAGCTCTAGGGACATATCCTTAGCTTATATGTGCGCAAATTTAGTTATTTTTCTTCTCCCGGTTTTTTTTTGTTATTAAAGGATCAACGAGGTGTTTTTGCTCTTGGCTCTGGGCTTACAGTTGGGCTTTAAACGAAAATAGTAATGAAAGCGTTGTGTCAGTTATGTGAGTTTGCTAGAATGAAAGCTTGCATAGGTGTATCTGTCTGCGTGTGCGTGCGAGCATATATTTGTACATTCCTGTGTATGTTTTTTTTTTTCTCTTAACGTCAATTGACAGATCGGTTTTTAGACTCTCTCTCTCTTCTCTTCTCTCTGTCCTCTGTCCTCTGCTCTCTCTCTGTGTGTGTTTTTGTTTGTGTTGTGTTGTTCTTGTGTCTGTGTTGTCTGTGTGTGTGTGTTGTGTTTTTTTGTTTGTGTCTTTTTGTCTGTTTGTTTTTGTGTGTGTGTGTGTGTGTGTGTGTGTGTGTGTTGTGTGTGTGTATGTGTGTGTGTGTATGTGGTGTGGTGTGTGTGTAGTGTGTGTGTGTGTGTGTTGTGTGTAGTGTGTGTGTATGTGTTGTGTGTCTGTGTGTGTTGGTGTGTGTGTTGTTGTGTGTGTGTGTGTGTGTGTGTGTGTGTGTGTGTGTAGTGTGTGTGTGTGTGTGTGTGTGTGTATGTGTCTGTGTGTGTGTGTGTGTGTGTGAGTGTGTGTGTATGTTGATGTGCATATGTCTGAGTGTGGGTGTGGATGCAGCACGTATGATGCTGTTATTTTCTGTTTCTTGTTCTATGTCGTATCATGCGCATATCATTGATTTACTGCTGAGTTATGTTTTTATGCATATTGTTTTCTGTAAAATGCAAAGCATTTAGGAACTTTCTTCCCGTGATATTGCGGTGCGTACATCTTCATTATTGTTATCATCATCATCATCTTCCTCCTCCTCATCTCCGCCACCATCATCATCAACATCATCATCTCCACCACCGTCGTCGTCGTCGTCACCATCATCACCATCACGACGACGACGACGACGACACCCACCACCACCACCACCACCATCATCATCACCACCACTACTACCGTCGTCGTCGTCGTCGTCGTCGTCGTCTCTCATCGTCATCATCATCATCATCATCATCATCATCAATCATCATCATCATCATCATCATCATCATCATCATCATCATCATCATCATCATCATCATCATCATCATCATCATCACCACACACCACCACCACCACCACCACCACCACACCAGCACCATCACCACACACACCACCACCACCACCACCACCACCACTACCATCATCATCATTATTATTGTCAGATGACCAAATCACTTGATTTGCTGTGGTGTGATGTGATGGTTAACATGTGTCGATTCAATCTTTTCTCGGCTCTCTTAGCTTCTAATCATGCCTCTTATGGTCTTGTCTGCTGCTCTTCTGATACAGCTTTCCTGGGATCTGGTGGGCAATAAACAGCATGGATTTAGAGTAGTCACATGAAAGGTTAAGGTTTGTTTTGCCCGTTCTTGGTAGAGCTTGTCTAGGAAGAAAAAAAAAAGAAAAAGAAACTGCAACAGTGGGCGGTAATCCTACCCTGTGTTAATAGCACATATGTGTCTTTTTTGTTTTTTGTTTTACTCCTTTGTCGCATTGATTGTGACATTTTACTTATTTACTTCTCTTTTCTGATCTCACTGTTAAGACGATGTCACACCGCCTATAAAAAAAGGAAACAATGTTTTGCCCTGTCTTGTGTTTTGAGTGTGACCTTGCCTTTACCTGGATTGTATAAATGTATCTTGTGTGGTGTTTCAGGAATGTCACTGCAGAAGTCAGAAATAACTCAGAACATAGTTATTTGTCACACGAACCCCCCCCCCCCCACAAACAGAGCTCAAGAAACACAAATTGATTGTGATAAGTTGACATAATAATTCATGACTTCAAACAGCTGATGATTTCTTTTTTCACTGGATGTGGTCGTGTATGATGGCATGTGATAGTCTTGTTTTGTGTGCTTCGTTTTCCTTTGTGTTGTCGTGTTCTGTTTCCGTCATTTCTGTTTTGTCTAGTTGTTTCCAGTCTAATGTGCTTTTCGACCATAGTGGCGAACTATTGCAGATTGCGAAATGTATGATACAGAAGTATTTGAAAATGCAGAAGCTATTTCGATCGTTTCTCGGTTTTCAGTGTTTCTGTTTTGGGTGTTTCTGTGTTTTGGATGCATCTTTGTTTTGGCTTTTTCCATTGTGAGCGTTTCTCTGTTGACACTTCTCTGTTTGGGGGTGTTTTTTTCTGTTTTGGGCGTGTTTTTGTTTTGGGCGTTTCTCTGTTTTGGACTTTGTCTGTTTTGTGTTTTCTTTGTTTTGAGGATTTTTCTGTTTTGGGCTTTTCTCTGTTTTGGGAAGTTCTCTGCTTTTGGTGTTTCTCTGCTTTGATAATTTCTCTGCTTTTGTGATCTCTGTTTCAGACGTTTCTGTATTTTGGATATTTCTTTGTTATTGGGGTTTCTCTGTTTTGGGTCTATCTTTGTTTTGGGTGTTTCTCTGTTTTAGGCGTTTTTCAGTCGAGATAATTTTTTGGAGCATTTTTCTGTTTTGGGTGTTGCTTTGTTTTGAGTGTTTTCTGTTTTAGGAGTATTTCTATTTTAACTGTTGTTCTGATTTGGGAGTTGCTTTATTTCGGCGTTTCTCTGTTTGGTGCGTTCTGTTTGGGGTTTATCTGTTTAGGGCGTTTCTCTGTTAGGTTTCTCGTTAGGGTTCTTGTTTGGGTATTTCTCTTTGGGTGTTCTCTGTTTGAGAGTTTTGTTTAAAGTGTTTCTGTGTTTAGGGCGTTTCTTGTTTAGGGCGTTTCTCTGTTTAGGGTATTTCTCTGTTTAGGGTATTTCTCTGTTTTGGGTGTTTCTCTGTTTTGGGCGTTTCTCTGTTTAAAGTTGTTTCTGTGTTTAGGGTGTTTCTCTGTTTTGGGTGTTTCTCTGTTTTGGGTGGTTCCCTGTTTTGGGTGTTTCTCTGTTTTGGCTGTTTCTCTGTTTTGGGTGTTTCTCCATTTTGGGTGTTTGTTTTTGGGTATTTCTCTGCTTTGGGTGGTTCCCTGTTTTGGGTTCTTCTCTTTTTGGGTTGTTTTCTTATTTCCTCTGTGTTCTTCCTGCACACTTTCTAGTTCTCTTAGCACTTACTGCCCTTCAACTATAGTAGAAGCCCAGTGAAAATGACAAAGTAGTTAGCGCATCGGGCTACTTATTGGAAGGTCACGGGTTCGACACCCCCCCCCCCCCCCCCATCAGGCCAAGAAAATTATTGTGCGATATTTCGGTCCTACAAATTCCTATAAATTAACATCAGGAAGAGAGTTCTTCAGTGTTACATAAAACCGATACTGTTATACGGTTGTGAGGCGTGGACAGTCAACACACAAAGTCAGAACAAGATTGAAGCAACTGAAATGTGGTTTCTAAGAAGAATGTTGAGAGCTCCATGGACAAGCAAGGAAAACAAACGAGACAGAATTAAGAAGGCAGACACAAGAATAACATTTACAAAGAAGATTAGGAAACGACAAGCAAGATTTGTAGGACATTTCATGAGGCAAGAGAAATTAGAGCATCTAGTCACAACAGGAAAACTGGAGGGAAAAAGAGCACCAGGGAGACCCAGGGAGAAAATATCGGACGGACTTGTAGAGTGGCTGAGGACAAAGAGGCTGGGAGGTGTACTTGCAGCGACAAGGGACATATTCGTATGGAGGGCCATGATCGCCAATGCCATACGGCAGGGCTCATCGTGATGATTATGATTTAGGCCCTAACCAACTCCTACCCACAATTAAGCGTGTTATGGGATGGTTGAAGGAGACTAAGACCACACGATCGAGTCCCACCTATTCACTTAAGGATGTACCATTGAGGATGTTGAAATTACATGACCAGCGCTGCAGTATCTGTCAGACCTGTTGACAAAAAAATATAGTATGAAAATGATCATACAGCTCAGTCAGGCAGTCCCAGTCTTGCATAAACCCATAGCATAATCACTCATTATCATTATCATCATCATCACCACCACCACCACCGTCGTCGTTCGTCGTCGTCATCATCGTCGTCGTCGTCGTCGTCGTCATCATCACATCATCATCGTTATTATTATCATTACTATTATCATTATTATTATTATATATATCATCATCATTGTTATCATTATCAGCAGCAGCAGCAGCATCACATCACCATCATCATCATTATTATCATTTTAATTATGATAATTATCATTATTGTTGTTGTTGTTGTTGTTGCTGTTATAGTAGTAGTTGTTGTTAGAGGTCAGTACCCTGTATGGTGACAGTGGCGTGGCAGGCGATGGAGCCCTGGTTGTTGAAGGCCTCACATGTGTATATACCTCCATGATGCCACCCCCACTCTCCACCTCCAGCGTCAGTGACCCGAAGTTGTTCTGTACACACACACACACACACACACACACACACACACACACACACACACACACACACACACACACACACACACACACACACACACACACACACACACATCATCATCATCATCATCATCAGTAGCAGCAGCAGCAGCAGCACTACCATGTCCTTTTTCATTATCAAAGCATTGTGAAAAATTGTCCGGGGAGGTGGTGGGGATGGGTATTCTGTGGCTCTGCATGTCCTGCTGTCATTGTGACCTCACTTGCAGTGCGGTTGGAGGTGTGTTGGAGAGCAGAAGTGAGCGAAGTGGGAGGAGGGACATAGGAGCGTTGGAGAAGATTGATTGAACAAACAAATCTAAAAGCTTATTCTTTTTCTTTAAGATTATGCCACAGTGAAACATAAGACATCAAACAACACAGACAGACAGACAGACAGACAGACAGACAGACAGACAGATAGAACAACAGACAGACAGGCAGAACAACAGACGGACAGACAGACAAAACAAACACACAGAGAGACAGATACACAGACACACATTCACACACCCACTAATCCACTCATCCACTCTCTCTTTCTCTCTCTTCTCTCACACACTCATACACACACACATACACACTCACACATACACATACACACACACGCACGCACACACACACACACACACTCGCACACGCACACACATACATACATACACACACACGCGCACACGTACATACACACACTCATTTACTTACTCATACACAAACACAATCAGTTATCAATATAGGCAGCTGTGATACAAACTTGCCATTTCACTTTCCTAAGGTTTCACAATGCTTTACATCACATGTGCCGTGGGCTGGAAAACAACAGGATTGATTTTACACTCCTACACAGAAACTTTTCTTCATGTTCTCAGGGTCTTGAGTGAGATTTCAACATCACTTAAAACCTTTATGTTACTGACTGCTCGTTAATCTCCCTGTTTTAAAAAATGGTTATGATTTGATATCGATCAGAGGGGTATGTGTGCGTTGTTGTGTGTGTGTGTGTGTGTGTGTGTGTGTGTGTGTGTGTGTGTGTGTGTGTGTGTGTGTGTGTGTGTGTGTGTGTGTGTGTGTGTGGGAGAGAGAGAGAGAGAGAGAGAGAGAAAGAAAGAAACAGGGAGAGAGAAAGAGAGAGATACACACACACACACACACACATATACACATGCATACACACACACACACACACACACACACACACACACACACACACACACACACACACACACACACACACACACACATATATATATAAATGTATACATATATGTGTGTGTTGTGTGTGTATGTATGTGTGTGTGTGTGTGTGTGTGTATGTATATATATATATATATATATATATATATATATATATTGTGTGTGTGTGTTGTGTGTGTGTGTGTGTGTGTGTGTGTGTGTGTGTGTGTTTGGTTGGCTGGTTTGTATGTGTGACAAACATGTGCTAGCAAGGTTTTCTCAGCTGTTTCTGGATGGATATTTACGAAGGTGTCGACCGTTATAGAGTCGTGAATACACAGGTTTAGAAATCTTTGTGCCAAGGTCAAGCTTATGCAGACAAAATGAAAAAAAAAAGCAGACCCAGATAAGCACTTTTCGAGGAGGGTGTGTGAACTATTTTTCTCCTGAATTTCTGGACAATATTTACATGCTGTTTTCACCTTTGTGACCTTTGTGACAGTCTACCATTTAACTGACCTCCTGTCAAGTTTATTTTTCTTTCATCTGATGCTTCTTCAAGAACACAGTGGTCTTGAAAAGACTCAACTGTGGGTTTTCTGTAATAAATTGTATATAAAAAGAGAATATATTAGAATGTCATGACTTGTAAAGGGCCAAATCTGGGTTTTCTGTAATAAGTTTTGTTTAAAAAGAAAAGATATTAGAATGTCATGGCTTGAACAGCACCATTTCTGGGTTTTCTGTCATAAGTTTTATATAAAAGAGAAGATATTAATTAGGATGTCATGACGTGAAAAGAACCAAATATGGGTTTTCTGTAATAAGTTTTGTATAAAAAGAGAAGATATTAGAACGCCATGACTTGAAAAGAACCAAAGCTGGGTTTTCTGTAAAAAGTTACGTACAAAAAGGCAGAGTGTTAGAATGTCTTGACTATTTTTTTTCTTGTATTTGAAACAAACTTTGTCAATTTAGATTAATATCTTTTAGCAATACATTTCTTTGCGTAGCGTGGCGCGAAAATTAGTCAAATTATGAGAAATAATTGTCTGGGGTCAGTTTTCTGTTGGGTGTCGAGCGAAAGCAGCATATCCATGTGTTGATGCTGGGTCTGAGTGTGTGAACAGTTCGAGCATGATAATCGGTTCTAACAGAACCACAGGCCAGTACAGAACGTACACGCAGAGCTGTGACTCAAAGTCATATATAATTCATCGTTGAGGACCGCAGCACAGTGTTTATCTCTGCCAGACTCTGGTGATGTAGGGATGAACAAGAGGACTGTGGGACAGGAGAAGAAACCACAGAAATCAATCGAGGCTTGTCATTCATTCTCCAAATAAAGTGATAACAGCCTTCTCTTTTAACCCTTTGACTCCCCACAAGCTCTCCACCAACTGCAAAAACTTAACCCTTTGACTCCCTCCCTCTCGAAGCCCTTTGACTCCCTTCCCCCCCTCTCTCTCTCTCTCCACCCTTCTCCTTCTCTCCTCTCTCTCTCTCTCTATCTATCTATCTATCTATCTATCTACTATCTATCTATCTATCTATCTATCTATCTATCTATCTATCTATATCTGTATGTATGTATGTGTGTGTGTATGTATGTATGTATGTATGTATGTATCTATCTGTCTTTGAGGGAGTCAAAGGGTCAAAGTTTTACTTTTCTAGCATGATTGACTACACAGGCTGCTGGTGGATAGGGTGCGGGAATCAAAGGGTTAAAGACCAATCGTTTCGTAATGCAATGTTTTGGTAAGCCTGTGGGTAAGTGAACGTGGTGAATGTCTCAGAAATAGCTTGCACAACGTGTGTATCGATCATTGGGTTGATGACAAGTCATGTATTATTGCTGTCGATGTTTTTGTTGAACCAGCTTTAGACGCAGGTCGATAGGTCTGTGTAATGTAAGCCAACGTTTCTACTGTGAAGGTACAGGGCTTTTCGCTTAATTTAACCTTTTTGTCTCCCGCACCCTTTCACCATCATCCTGCATTGTCAACCATGCTAGCAAAACAAAAACCTTAACCCTTTGATCCCCTCAATCTGGCCACCAGCTTCCCGCAGGAACCCTCACACTACCCACCAGCTTATTGAAGGAAGTCAAAGGGTTCAGTTTTTGTAGTGGATGGATAAGGCGCAGGAGTCAAAGGGTTAATCAGTTGTTCTTATGGGATAGCCTTGGCGTTTGTCCATTATGGCCTCGCTACCAAAAGGAATATGCAGTCTGGGGCTAAACTGAGATCATCCCCCTCCCTCGTTTTTAAATTTTGTGGGGCTTTATTGGAGACGGAGAGATACGTTTCATTACAAAATAACCTAAGCTGTTTCAATGACATTGATTTAAAAACAGACTGGGATGCACATGTTAGATATATCCTGAAGACAATGCCAAGACTTGAGGTTTATGCAGAGGCGTAGGACTACGGGGAGATCATTTTGTTCTCCATCACATGGCATTTATAGCGTCAATGAGTATGGAATGTATTCTGAGTGTGGAGATGCTCTCTTAAGAAACTCAAACCAGAAGAACAAGAAAACCAATGTAAGCGCGTCTCCAACAAGACAAAACAAAACAAGAGCAAATTTTCGGCCAACTAGCCTTTGTCAAGCGCGAACGCACGGTCACAGACAAATCACAGACACCAAACAATGGATAATAAAAACGGGACTAAAAACTTCCCTGCCGCCTCGTCCAGTGGGTAAGAGATGGAATGCCCATGTCATCATGTTCGACGCGCTTACATTGGTTTTCTTGTTCTTCTGGTTTGTGTTTGCTTGGGCGCGGGCAGTCAATCTTGTTTTGGATCTTAAGAAACTCAGCTGAAATTGATTAAAATCAATGATGTGTTGGCTGGAAATGGGGCGAAATGCAGTCGTTTGAACTCCTTAATCAAACATATATAAATAGGCCTACAAGCGGACAGAAAAGCAAGTCAGAGAAAACGGCTTGATTTCAAATCGCTTACAAAACAACAGTAGAAATGAAAAGTAAGGATGGAATGAGGATTGTGTTACATTGTGTCGGTTTATGTTACATTGTACAATTACAATACCTTGAACAGTAGTATGTATTGCATAATTACTCTTGTGAATATAATAGAAATAGAAAGCAGAAATAAAGGGTTGGAGCTAAATAGCACGAAGACTGAAGTCATCGTAATCAGTAAAAAACAAGAAATCCACTCGTGCAAAATAACAGCAAATGGTACAACATTGAGACAAGTTGTTAAGTTTAAATATCTGGGAGCGGTCATTTCACCAGACGGCGGAAGCACATTAGTAATAGCCAGCCGAATCGGCCAAGCTAAAACAAGCATTTAAGAAAGTGTAAAGCGATCTTACCAGCAAATGTCTATCAATTAACATCAGGAAGAGAGTTCTTCATGGTTATATAGAATCGATACTGTTGTATGGATGTGAAGCGTGGACAGTTAACACGCAAAGTCAGAACAAGATTGAGGCAGCTGAAATGTGGTTTCTAGCAAGAATGTTAAGAGTTCCATGGGCAGCAAAGAAAACAAACGAGACAGTCTTGAAGGAGGCAGACATACACACACACACAAAAAACATTAATGAAGAAGATTAGAAAAAGACAAGCAACATTTATAAGACATTTTTGAGGCAAGAGAAATTAGCGCACCTAGTCACAACGAGAAAGCTGGACGGATAAAGAGCACCAGGTAGACCCAGGGAGAAAATATTGGACGCATTTGCGGAGTGGCTGAAGGCAGAGAGGACGAGAAATGTACTTGCAGCGACAAAGGATAGATTCGTCTGGAGGGCCATGATCGCCAACACCGTACAGCAGGGTACATGATGATGCTGCAGAATCACAATACCTTGAAGGGTAGTGTGTATTGTTTAGGTCTTTCTCGCTCCTGCAGAGTTCGTCATGACTGCACGGCCGGACTTCATTACTCTTGGCAACAGTGATAATTTAATTCTATCAGTAATTACGGACCTATCCCTAATCCTCACCCTTCACGTTGGCAATCTATTCACCGAGAAAAACCGATCTCCAGGGTGAGGATTTGGGGTAGAGCCAGGGTTAGGGACCTAAATTGCACCATTACGTCTGCCTACTTTTCAGTCTATCTTTCTGACAACGCCACATAAGTCGATGTAATTCAAAGGTATTACCATATTAACGGGGTTATATCGTGACTGCCTGTCTGAGCCTTACTTCGTCCACTGGCAGATAATGTAGTGTTGGACGCCATTAAGAAAAGGCTTTGTGTTTAGGCACAGTCTAGCGTGGACGCCATTAAGAAAAGGCTTTGTGTTTAGGCACAGTCTAATGTGGACGCCATTAAGAAAAGGCTTTGTGTTTAGGCACAGTTTAATGTGGACACCATTAAGAAAAGGCTTTGTGTTTAGGCACATTCTAGCGTGGACGCCATTAAGAAAAGGCTTTGTGTTTAGGCACAGTCTAATGTGGACGCCATTAAGAAAAGGCTTTGTGTTTAGGCACAGTCTAGCGTGGACGCCATTAAGAAAAGGCTTTGTGTTTAGGCACAGTCTAATGTGGACACCGTTAAGAAAAGGCTTTGTGTTTAGGCACAGTCTAATGTGGACACCGTTAAGAAAAGGCTTTGTGTTTAGGCACAGTCTGGTGTGGACACCATTAAGAAAAGGCTTTGTGTTTAGGCACAGTCTAGTGTGGCCACCATTAAGAAAAGGCTTTGTGTTTAGGCATAGTCTAGTGTGGACGCCATTAAGAAAAGGCTTTGTGTTTAGGCACAGTCTAATGTGGACACCGTTAAGAAAAGGCTTTGTGTTTAGGCACAGTCTAATGTGGACACCGTTAAGAAAAGGCTTTGTGTTTAGGCACAGTCTGGTGTGGACACCATTAAGAAAAGGCTTTGTGTTTAGGCACAGTCTAGTGTGGCCACCATTAAGAAAAGGCTTTGTGTTTAGGCATAGTCTAGTGTGGACGCCATTAAGAAAAGGCTTTGTGTTTAGGCACAGTCTAATGTGGACACCGTTAAGAAAAGGCTTTGTGTTTAGGCACAGTCTAATGTGGACACCGTTAAGAAAAGGCTTTGTGTTCAGGCCACCTTCAGTGAGTAACTCGGATGGGTACTTTTACAAAAGTTCATTCAAGTAAGCACAGTAGATTAACACTGAGCACAAGTCTGGGTAATTTCGTTGTACGTCTATCGTATGCCACATTCACAGTAGCCAGAGCTGCTCTGTATTCTTATCAAGGGATCTAACTCAGCCATCACTGCCAAGAGGTCGGCTCAGTTTAGTTCATGTTGCTTAAAACCCAACCGACCACTAAAGCTATCTCAGGACTGATACTACGTTAAAAACAACAACATCAAGTCTAACCAAAAGCCCAGCAATTGAAAACCAAGCACAAGATTAGCCTTTCAAGTTTAAATTGCTTCGCCGGAGTAATCTGTTTGCTATGTTCTAAAAAAGAAAACTAAGTTTATTACGAAGGAGACGGGTAGATTCAAGTGAAATGTGTCTCAATGTTCAAGACAAAAGACATTGTAAGTTGTCTCGTGTTTTTGTACGTGAGTTGCGTGCATGTTAGACAGCATCGATTCTCTTTTAAGATCTATATTTTCTTGAAACTTTCTCTTTTCTGTTTTCTCTTTATGGTGTCTCTTTCAAATGGAAAAGCATTTTAATAGACCCATTGTGTCCAAGGACACACATACGGATAAACGATAATGTCTCAAATATATGGAGACCTGCAGATGGGTTTTAGAAACTGAAATTAGCCCACAGGTACAACTCACTGAGATGTTATAAATGCATTAACATCACTGACCTCAAAATAGTGATAGATCTTTTTTATCTCAGTAAAATGATTGATAAATAATAAAATACGAAGGACTTGCTTCGACGATTACACTTAAACAAAATGTTTAACGGTTCAGGATGTATTTGTGTTTTTCTTTTGTGTGTGTGTTTTTTTTCGCTGACATATTCTGTTCATTGGATGACATTTGCTCTTCTATTCGCTTAGTTTGATTTTGTTGCCAGCAGGTGGACATAGTCTTGTGCTAAATGTGTGTGTGTGTGTGTGTGTGTGTGTGTGTGTGTGTGTGTGTGTGTGTGTGTGTGTGTGTGTGTTTTGTGTGTGTGTGTGTGTGTGTGCGTGTGTTTGAGTGTATGTGTGTATGTGTGTTTGCGTTTAAGTGTGTACCCTGTGTGTGTGTGTGTTGTGTGTGCATTGTGTGCGTGCGCATGTGTGTGTATGTATGTGTGTCTTTGAGTAAGTGCGTGCGTGTGTGTGTGTACGTGTGTGAGTGTGTGTGTGTACGTTTGAGTTTGGTGTGTGTGAGTGTGTGTGTGTGTGTGTGTGTGTGTGTGTGGTGTGTGTGTTGAGTGTGTGTGTGATGGTGTGTGTGTGATGTGTGTGTGTGTGTGTGTGTGTGTGTGTGTGTGTGTGTGTGTGTGTGTGTGTGTGTGTGTGTACCCTGTATATATATATATATATATATATATATATATATATATATATATATATATGTGTGTGTGTGTATGTGTGCGTGTGCTACCTGATTCTTCCTTGTGAAATAAACGCACATATATGCAACCAGTGTCATATGAGAGATGCGAAAACCGGAAAGAGTTTGAGCACGAAACGGAAAATGGTTTAATGTGTCGGCCTATCGGACCGCTCATGAGGAGACACGACACTGGAACATAGTGATCCTATAAGGTGGTAACCAGATCTTAGTGTAAATGATACATGATATGAGAAAGAAAACAGAGAGAGAGAGAGAGAGAGAGAGAGAGAGAGAGAGAGGAGAGAGAGAGAGCGAGAGCGAGTGAGAGAGAGAGAGAGCGAGAGCGAGTGAGAGAGAGAGCTAGAGGAGAGATAGAGAGAGAGCGTAGAGAGAGAGAGAGAGAGAGAGAGAGAGAAGAAGAAAAGAGGGAGAGAGAGACAGAGAAGCAGACAGAGAGAGAAACAGATAGACAGAGAGAGAGAGAGAGAGAGAGAGAGAGACAGAGACAGAGATAGAGACAAAGAGAGACAGAGAGACACAGACAGAAATAGACAGACAGAGACACAGACAGAGAGACAGAGAGGGACAGAAATAGAAAAAGAGACAGAGAGAGAGAGATCTTTTATATCCGAGAGTAGTTGCAAAAACAAGTTAATGATTTTTAACATCTAGCTCCCACCCCGAGAAAGAGAGAGAGAGCAAAAGAGACAGAGAGAGAGAGACACACACACACACACACACACAACACACACACACACACACACACACACACACACACATACAGACAGAGAAAGAGAGAGAGAAAAGAGAGAGAGACAGAGAGAGAGACAGAGACAAAGCGACAGAGAGACAGAGAGAGAGACAATGAGAGAGAGAGAGAGACAATGAGAGGAGAAGAGAGAGAGAGAGAGAGAGAGAGAGAGAGAGAGAGAGAGAGACAGACAGAGAGACAGACAGAGAGCGAGAGAAGTCATTTCTATCCGATGGTTGTTTCAAATGCAATTTAATTGTTTAACATCCAGCCCTCACCCAGAAAAAAAAAGAAAGAAAAAAAAAAAGAGAGAAAGAGAGAGATAGAGAGAGAGAGAGGACAGACAGACAGACAGACAAAACAGACAGACAGACAGACAGACAGACAAACAGACAGACAAAGACAGAGGAGAGAAACTTCTTTTGTTTGTTATTCAACTCCAAATTTCAGCGCTCGATGAAAGAACAAAAACGTCCGGCACATTCGGCACAGAATGCAGCGACGCGTTATGCGCTGTTGGGATTTGCACATCTGATGGGGCGTTTTAGCACAGTTCAGATTTGCAAATCAGATGGGTGTGCTTTGTGCAATTGGGATTTGCAAATGTGATGACGAAATTTTTTTTGCGCGATTGGGACTTGCACCTCTCTTTGTTTCTTTCTTCTCTCCCATCCCTCCCCCGCCCCCCCCCCACCCCCGTCCAGCTTCCCTCATCATTTATAGTGTTCTTCTTCTGCTCGACGCTAGCTGAATGTCTCTAAATTCATGGAGAAGAGTTGAGCAACACACAAACAGATACGCACACACACACGCGCGCGCGCGCACACACACACACACACTGCACGCATTCACACAGGCACACACTACATGTTCGTGAGTAGATGTCGCGCCAGCAGGCAGCAAAAGTGTGTGTGGTGTTTTACAGTGATTTTATCGTGGTTCTATTTGATTTTATGCATTGAATTTTGTATCAGTTTGTTGCTTTTAAATCCCGACACACGGTGATGTAAATATTTTTTTTTTAAAATTTTGAATATTTTACCAGATAATCTGATTTTAAAGTTTTTATACCTACTTTTCATCATTTTAATTCAGCCGCTCAAGTCGGACATTTTATCTGTGAACTGTGTTTACATTTTAGCCTACTGTGTTCGCCCAACGCTACAGCTTTCCCAAACCTTTGTGTTCTCTGGTTTTAAGTGTTGTGAACTGACCAACCCACACACCAACCTGCAAGTATCTTCCTCTCCTGACTGGCTTGCAATTATGGACCCATCTTTTATAAAACAAATTGGACTGACACTTTTTAAACACAGCAAGTGCTACCTCGGTGGAGACGTCTACCAGCGCATACGAACACTGGGGCTGTGTCCTAAGCCCCGCACTGCGCGATCCTGTCGTGGTGGACGTCTCCACCGACTTTGGCACAATCTGCCTCCTGCTGTGCCAGTCCGACACCACTTTTCGTCTTCTGCTTCTTCGTCTCCTCCACTGCCCCTGCACTCGACCTTGCTGCTGCAAACTTCGTCTCCTCCTCTGCCGTCTTCGCCTTCGCCTTCTGTCCCGCCGGTGCCGCCTTCGCCTTCTGTCCCGCCGGTGCCGCTTTCGTCTTCTGTCCCGCCAGCGCTGCCCTCATCTTCTGTCCCGCTGGTGCTGCCTTTTGTCTTCTGTCCCACTGGTGCCGCCTTCGTCTTCTGTCCTGCGGGTGCCTCCTTCGTCTTGTGTCCCGTCGTTGCTGCCTTCATCTTCTGCCCCGCTGGTGTCGCCTTCGTCTTCTGTCCCGTCGGTGCTGCCTTCGTCTCCACCTCGGCCGCCGCATTGTGATAAACTAAAACTATGCCTTTTTAACGCTGTCAACATGCACTGATGGCAAAGCCGATGTCATTGCTGACTTTATCGCAGATGAGCATGTTGACATTGCTTTTATCACCGAAACATGGCTTAACCCCCTTGGTCATGAACCTATACATGGGAGTCTCACTTCGAGTGGTTACAGGCTTGCTTCTTTCCATCGCTCATCCCGAGGTGGTGGTATCGCCATCCTCTACAACGACTCACTCCATTCCCGCCTGTCTTTCTCGCAGTCTCTGCCTTTCTCCCATCCCTTCTTTCAAGCACGTTGAAGTATCCTTCCAATCCACCCCTCACCCCATCACCTTCTCCTGTGTCTATCGACCTCCACCTAGCTCTGCCAACAAGCTCACCACATCCATGTTTCTCTCTGACTTTGACCAACTACTTGACCCCTACTGCCTCTTACCTGGAAATCTCATCATTCTAGGTGACATCAATGTCCACTATGACAACACTCACCGTTATGACACAAGACATATCATCAACTCTCTGTCCAATCACAATATGACTCAACACATTTCTGAACCAACCCATCAAAAAGGTCACATTCTTGACTGGATCATTTCTCGTGATCACCACAATTCAGCTACTGACAACTGCTTAGTTCTTTCTACCCGTCTAACTTCAGCCCTTCCATCTGACCCCTCTGCAATTTTCTGTTCTCTTGACATTCCTCCTCCTTCCCGTACCATGCGCACAGTGACTCGACGCAATCTCAAATCTATCGACTTCTCCACATTTTCATCTGATGCCTTCCGTCTCCTTTCTGAAAAGTCACATAACCTTGCCGATGAATTCTATACTACTCTCCACCATCTTCTGGACACTCATGCTCCAGCCACAACCCGTCTTTTACCTGACCGCCCCCCTACCCCCTGACTCACTCATGAGATTGCCTGTGCAAAACGTGCCCACCGCAGAGCAGAGCGCCGCTGGTACATACGCAACTTTTTCAAGCCTCTAAAACAAAAGTATCCACCCTCATTGCATCTGCAAAAACAAGCTATTTCAAAACCAAAATCCTGAATGCCTCTTCTTCAAGAGAACTCTTTACAACCATGAATCATCTCCTTGGCACACGAAAAGCTTTACCTCTCCCAACAAAACATACAAATGAAGAACTCCCATCTGTATTCTCCAAGTATTTCACCACCAAAATACAAACTCTTCGTGACAGGCTTGACAGGACACCCTGTCAACCATGCCCACCTGACCCTTCCTTCTCTGGCACACCTCTTACTACTTTTACCCCAGTCTCACAAGAAGAAATTCTCAACACAATCAGATCCATGTCGTTCAAAACCTGCGAACTGGATCCTCTTCCAGGTTCTCTCTACTCTGACTGTCTCCCTACGCTCCTCCCATTCATCATTGACATCATCAACACTTCTCTCCAAACTGGAACTGTCCCAGATTCTTTCAAGTCTGCTATTGTTCACCCTCTCCTCAAGAAGTACAATTTAGACCCAAATGAACTGAAAAATTATCGGCCTATCTCTAATCTCTCTTTCTTGTCAAAACTGCTTGAAAAAGTTGTCCTCAACCAACTGAACTCTCACCTGTCTGCCAACAATCTCCTCAATCCTTTCCAGTCAGCCTACCGCCAGTGCCATAGCACTGAAACTGCCTTGCTACACATTCTCAACAATCTCCTCCTTGCAACTGATACTGGCAAAGTCTCTCTCCTCACACTCCTTGATCTGTCTGCAGCCTTTGATACCATTCATCATGGTATTCTTTCTAGACTTCATCATACTTTTGGCATCTCTGACATTTCTCTCTCCTGGTTCACTTCATATCTATCAAACAGTAAACAAACTGTTCTCATCAATGGCACTTACTCTCAACCTGCATACCTGACCTGTGGTGTTCCACAAGGATCTGTCCTTGGCCCTGTTCTTTTCACTCTTTACATCTCCCCCCTGTCCACCATCATCAACTCCCACTCTATAAAACACCACTTCTATGCTGATGACACCCAACTTCAAGACAGTGACTCACCTGACAATATACAGCGCCTCCTGACTCGCACCACTGAGTGTTACTCGGACATTAAAAATTGGATGACATAATAATAATAATAAATAATTACAATATTTATATAGCGCAAAATCTCGATAAAAATCAAATCTAAGCGCTGAACATACACTTACGCACGCGCGCACACACACGCACACACACACTTACACATGGCTATAAATGGGGAAAAAGAATAAAAGCAATGGAAAATTATAGAGAGCATATTATATACAAATATATATTACAATGTGATTCCCCTCCGAGTGGAGACAGGCTACAGAGGGGATTGAGTGAGGTCAGGATTTTATGCAGAGGAGAAAAGGTGAGTTTTGAGAGCGGACTTGAAGGAGACAAAAGTAGGTTGCTGACGGACAGAGAGAGGAAGTTTGTTCCAGGAAAGTGGACCAGAAACAGAGAAGGCTCGTGGACCATAGGTATTGAGCTTGGTGCGTGGAAAGCGAAAAGTGAGAGGATCGGAGGCAGAGCGGAGGGTACGTGAGGGAACATAGATCTCAAGTAGGCTTGACAGGTAATCGGGGGCTGCGTTATTGAGCTTTTGTAGCACATGGTGTCTAGTTTGACATACAACAAACTTCAGCTAAATGATGACAAGACAGAAGCTATCCTCATTGGCACCCGTCAGAAACTTTCTCAGCTGCCTCCTCTTTCTCTCCCATTATGTAACACATCAGTCCCAATTTCTGATTCAGCTAAAAACCTTGGTGTCTGCATTGACTCTACCCTCTCCATGAACAACTTTGTTTCTCAAACTGCCAGATCTTGCTACTATCACCTCCATCGTATAAGCCTGATCAGGAAGTATCTCTCTGTCGAAACAACTGCAAAACTCGTTCTCTCCTTCTCGCATTGACTATTGCAATTCACTCCTGTCCGGTCTTCCTGCCTCCACCATTCACATCCTACAGCGCATTCAAAACAATGCTGCACGCCTTGTACTCAAAAAGAAAAAAGCTGACCACATATCTCCTCTCCTGGCACAACTTCACTGGCTTCCTGTATTAAAGCGCATACAGTACAAACTAGACACCATGTGCTACAAAAGCCTCAATAACGCAGCCCCCGATTACCTGTCAAGCCTACTTGAGATCTATGTTCCCTCACGTACCCTCCGCTCTGCCTCCGATCCTCTCACTTTTCGCTTTCCACGCACTAAGCTCAATACCTATGGTCCACGAGCCTTCTCTGTTTCTGGTCCGCTCTCCTGGAACAAACTTCCTCTCTCTGTCCGTCAGCAACCTACTTTTGTCTCCTTCAAGTCCGCTCTCAAAACTCACCTTTTCTCCTCTGCATAAAATCCTGACTTCACTCAATCCCCTCTGCAGCCTGTTTCCACTCGGAGGGGAATCACATTGTAATATATAATTGTATATAATATGCTCTCTATAATTTTCCATTGCTTTTATTCTTTCTCCCCATTTATAGCCGTGTGCGTGTGTGTGTGTGTGTGTGTGTGTGTGTGCGCGCGCGTGTGTGTGTGTGTGCGTACGTGCGTGTGTGTGCGTGCGTGTGTGTGTGTGTCTGTTTCAGCGCTTAGATTTGATTTTATCAAGATTTTGCGCTATATGAATATTGTAATTATTATTATTATTATTATGTACACTCACACATACACATATATTACACACACACACACACACACACACACACACACACACACACACACACTTACACACACACACTTACACACACACACACGACACACACACACTTACACACACACACAGACACACACACACTTACACACACACACACACAAACACTTACACACATGCACACACATGCACACACACACGCACACGCACACACACACACGCAACACAACACACACACGCCACACACACATACACCCCCACACCCACACCCCCCAACACACACACATACACCCCCACACCCACACCCCAACACACACACACACTTACACACACACACACAGAGAAACACACTTACACACACTTACATACACACACCACACACAACACACACTCACGCACACACACATCACACCCCCACACCCACACCCCCAACACACACACACCACACACACACACACACACACCACCACACAACACACAACACACCCCATCAAAAATCCTATGTCACCAGAAAGCTGTTAGAATTCGTTCTGAAAAACAACAAAAAACAAACAAAAAACCACCATAAAAGAAATACTGGCGATTGTCAGCCCAAGGAATAAAAACAGTTTCAGTGAGAAAACACAAATATATCAAGACAGTTCAGCTATATAGGTATCTATCATTTTCCTGGATTTTGAAATATATATTATTTATTTATCCAGATACGTATTCAGATATATAAGTCTAATTGTGCTCGACAATATGAATGTACTTGCATCTTTTCCCTGGGTTTTTCTTGTTATCTAAACTGCGGTTTAAATATAAAAGTCAATAGACGACCAAGAAGTCTTTGTACACACACACAAACACACACACACACACACACACACACACACACACACACACACACACACACACACACACACACACACACACACACACACACAACAACAACACACAATATATACACACACATGGGTATTTCTGTATCATGTACCATAGGTTTATCTACAACATTCCCCTATTATAAAGTACAGATGTAAAAGTGGATCTAGAAGGCAAGGAAAGAAAGTTAAAAATAAATAAATAAATAAATACACAAATAAATAAATAAATAAGGGAAAAAGTAAACTAACTAACTAACTAACTACCAACTAACTAACCAACTAACCAACTAACCAACTAACCAAATAACCAAATAACCAACTAACCAACTAACTAAGTGACTGACTGACTGACCGACCGACCGACCGACCGACCGACCAACCAACCAACCAACTAACCAACGAACTAACTGACTAAAAACCAAAATGGTCAAGACATTCTGACAATCTCCTTATTCATATACAAATTATTACAGACAGTTAAGATTGTGTGCTTTTCAAGGTCACTGTGACGGTAAAAAGTTTAAGTTAAAATGAAACTTGACATGCTTCTCGTATAATGGTAGACTGTCAGACGAAAGAAAGAAAGAAAGAAAGAAAAAAAAAAAAAAGAGTTAGAATATTAAATTCCCAAGAAAGTGCTTTTCACACACTCCTCACACAATGGTGATTTTAGGCACTTTTTTGTTTTGGTCAGCGTGACCTTGACCTTTGAGATTTATCTTCCAAACGTACACTTTCGGGACTCCTGAGCAGTCCATTGTTTTGATCAAAATTTTGTAAAGATCCAGCCATAGAGATCTGGAAAAATCTTGTTCACACATTCTTGTTACAGGCATATAGATAGATAGACAGATAGATAGATAGATAGATAGATAGAGAGAGAGAGCGAGAGAGAGAGAGTGAGAGAGAGAGACAGAGACAGACAGAGACAGACATACACAGACATACATACATGCATACAGACAGACAGACAGACGCACAGAAAGAGAGAGAGAGAGAGAGAGAGAGAGAGAGAGGGAGAGAGAGAGAGAGACAGAGACAGAGAGACGGAAAGACAGACAGAAAAGAGAGAGAGAAAGAGAGAGAGAGAGACGAGACAGAGAGACGGAAAGACAGAGAGACAGAAAAACAGAGAGAGAGAGAGAGAAAGAGAGAGAGAGAAAGAGAGAGAGACAGAGAGAGACAGAGACAGAGATAGAGAGACGGAAAGACAGAGATACAGAAAAGACAGAGACAGAGAGACAGAGAGAGAGAGAGAGAGAGAGAGAGAGAGAGAGAGACAGAGACAGAGACAGAGAGAGAGACAGAGGAAGAGAGAGACTCACAAACACACAGACTCACAGACTAGACAGACATTTTTCGCCAGTCGATATGAAGCAACCTCCCGTTTTATTGAAAACAGATGAAAGGGAGTAGGGGAGGGAGGGAGGAGGAAGCAGACAAAGACGATACAAACAAGGAAGACAATGGAGTGTATCTTGCAAACAATTGATGTCGCGAACAGAGGACAGGTTAACAATGGCCTTTGTTCTGAAGTTGAAGATGCGTTTCAAGTAAGCCTGACTGTCTCCTTCAGAATGCTGTTTGTAGACCTTTGTAAGGAGGTCATTCTGGCGCCATCTTGCAGCGTTGGTGGTTTCAACTCCACTGATATTAAGTATCCCGAGAAAGCAGTCGCCGTGGTGTAGTGGTTGGCGCAACGGATTACCAACTGGAAGGTTGTGGGTTCGAATCCCCATCAGTCCCTTCAAAAATCTTTTTTTGGGATTTTTCGGCTCTAACCGACTCCTACCCAGAGTTGGGCACACTATGGGCTCATTGGGAAGACTGGAACCACACATTCGAGTCTTATCCACTTCACGGATGCGTCATTGAGGGTGTTGCTCAAATCTTCTGACTAGCACCGCAGGTGTGTGTATCTCTCGGGCCTGGCTGACGACAGGATATATTATGATAGAGTTTAATAAGCGTAGAGTACAGCCCTGTCACACAGTCTCAATCCTAGATAGAACTTCTTAGCATCATGATTAATAATAATTAATTAATTAATAATTACAATATTTATATAGCGCAAAATCTTGATAAAATCAAATCTAAGCGCTGAAACAGACACACACGCACGCACGCACGCACGTACGCACGCACACACACGCACGCACACACACGCACACACACACACACACACACACACACACACACACACACACACACACACACACACACACACACACACGCATGGCTATAAATGGGGAGAAAGAATAAAAGCAATAAAAGCAAGAATAAAAGCAATGGAAAATTATAGAGAGCATATCATATACAATTATATATTATAACAATGTGATTCCCCTCCGATGTGATTCCCCTCTTTCAAACACAAACAAACAAAAACAACAGCAACAATACAACAACAAAACACAAACACACACACACAGAGGCAGGCAGGCACACATAATCCCTTTTTCTATATCACTTACACTTTGTATCATGAGTAATGCCTTCTTCACTCTCCATTCATTTATCTTTTTTACCTTCTTTAAACTTCTTTCATCTCTGGTTCAAGGAAAGCCTGGGAATTTTCTATTCCACACTGCAGGAGTTCAAATGGGATTACTTTTGGAACAGTACCAATGTTTGTCTGCTTGATGAGGATAGAACCCAACAACCCCAACGCGAACCCAACAACGCGAACCCAACAACACGAACCTAACAACCCCAACGCGAACCCAACAACGCGAACCCAACAACGCGAACCCAACAACCCCCAACGCGAACCCAACAACGCGAACCCAACAACACGAACCCAACAACCCCCAACGCAAACCAACAACGCGAACCCAACAACGCGAACCCAACAACACGAACCCAACAACACGAACTCAATAACACGAACCCAACAACGCGAACCCAACAACGCGAACCCAAAAACACGAACCCAACAACACGAACCCAACAACACGAACCCAACAACGCGAACCCAACAACGCGAACTCAACAACGCGAACCCAACAACACAAACCCAACAACGCGAACCCAACAACACAAACCCAACAACTCGAACCAACAACACGAACCCAACAACACAAACCCAACTACGCGAACCCAACAACCCCAACGCGATCCCAACAACACGAACCCAACAACACGAACTCAACAACCCCAAACGCGAACTCAATAACACGAACCCAACAACGCGAACCTAACAACCCCCAACGCGATCCCAACAACACGAACCCAACAACCCCCAACGCGAACCCAACAACGCGAACCCAACAACACGAACCTAACAACCCCCAAAGCGAACCCAACAACACAAACCCAACAACACGAACCTAACAACCCCCAACGCGAACCTAAGAACACGAACCCAAGAACACAAACCCAACAACACGAACCCAACAACGCGAACACAACAACCCCCAACGCGAACTCAATAACACGAACCTAACAACGTGAACCCAACAACCCCCAACGCGAACCCAACAACGCGAACCCAACAACACGAACCCAACAACACGAACCCAACAACACGAACCCAACAACACGAACCCAACAACACGAACCCAACAACACGAACCCAACAACACGAACCCAACAACGCGAACCCAACAACCCCCAACGCGAACCCAACAACACGAACCCAACAACACGAACTCAACAACGCGAACCCAACAACACGAACCCAACAACACGAACCCAACAACACGAACCCAACAACACGAACCCAACAACGCGAACCCAACAACACGAACCCAACAACACGAACCCAACAACATGAACCCAACAACGCGAACCCAACAACGCGAACTCAACAACGCGAACCCAACAACACAAACCCAACAACGCGAACCCAACAACGCGAACCCAACAACACAAACCCAACAACGCGAACCCAACAACCCCCAACACGATCCCAACAACACGAACCCAACAACACGAACCCAACAACACGAACTCAACAACCCCAAACGCGAACTCAATAACCGAACCCAACAACGCGATCCCAACAACCCCCAACGCGATCCCAACAACACGAACCCAACAACCCCCAACGCGAACCCAACAACGCGAACCAACATCACGAACCTAACAACCCCCAACGCGAACCCAACAACACGAACCCAACAACCCCCAACGCGAACCCAACAACGCGAACCCAACAACACGAACCTAACAACCCCCAACGCGATCCCAACAACACGAACCCAACAACCCCAACGCGAACCCAACAACGCGATCCCAACAACACGAACCCAACAACACGAACCCAACAACCCCCAACGCGAACCCAACAACGCGAACCCAACAACACGAACCCAACAACCCCCAACGCGAACTCAACAACGCAAACCCAAGAACACGAACCAAGAACACAAACCCAACAACGCGAACCCAACAACACGAACCCAACAACGCGAACCCAACAACACGAACCCAACAACGCAACCCAACAACGCGAACCCAACACAACGCGAACCCAACACAACGCGAACCCAACAACACGAACCCAACACAACACGAACCCAACAACACAAACCCAACAACACGAACCCAACACAACGCGAACCCAACAACACGAACCCAACAACACGAACCCAACAACGCAAACCCAACAACGCGAAGCCAACACAACGCGAACCCAACAACCCCCAACGCGAACCCAACAACAAGAACCCAACAACGTGAACTCAACACAACACAAACCAAACCAACCGACCAAACCAAACAAACCAACCAAAACAAACGAACCAAACGAACTCAACCCATCCCAATCCAACCCAACCAACCAACCAAACCAAACCAAACCAAAACAAAACAAAACAAAACAAAACAAAAGAAACAAAACAAAACAAAAGAAACAAAACAAAACAAAAAACAACAATGAATGAAAAGCAGCAGCGCACACTCACCTCTCAGTCAGACTATGTAACAAAGCCATCAAAATCAATAGATTCCAAGGCTTTACCAGGGTTATGACGTGCATTTCTCTTCGAACCTCACGTGGCTGGTAGATACGTTAGTGTGGACAATTATATACAAGAAAACTGTGTGTTCAGCGATAAAAAGTTTTCTTTCCGAACTTTGTGTAAAAATGTTTTTTGAACAAAGACTACATACAAGCAAAAAGCAAATCGCAAGACAATGATAGCAAAAAGAAATCTCGATTTCATCTTACAGTAAGACCTATAGATTTACGTATCTGCAAAGAATAAAATGAACATATTTATCATGAAAGTACAAAAAGATCCGCATAAAACATAATCAGTAACCAAGAAATCATAAAGAGATAAATAGATGTATACACGGGTGGGTAATCAGATATGGCGTTAAATTTGTTTTTTTTATATATATTGACAAAATATGAATACAGAGGGGACACAGCAAAGCTCCATATTTAAAGGCCATCCATTGTCTTCCTTTTGTATGCCTCTGGGTGTTGGGATGGTGGCTTCAATACCGACTTGGAGGTAGCCTTTTCCAGAGTGACATTCTAAAAACATCACACAGTATAATGCCAGTGACACTGAAGCCAGCGAAACAAAGTAAAATATAATGATGACTGGAGCACAAATGAAGGATAAACAAATACAACAAGAAAAACAAAAATAAAGAAAAAACAAAAAACAAACAACTACAAATACAACAAGGAAAACAAAAAAGAAAAAGAAAAAATACCAAAAACAAACACACAAACAAACAAACAAACAAACAAACAGGCAGACAAAAAAAACAACCAACCAACCAACCAGCCAACCAGCCAACCAACCAGTCAACCAGCCAACCAGCCAACCAATCAGCCAACTAGCCAATCAACCAGCCAACCAGCGTACCAACCAGCCAACCAGCCAGCCAGCCAACCAACCAACCAACCAACCAACCAACCAACCAACCTACCAATCAACCTACCAACCAACCAACCAACCTACCAATCAACCTATCAACCAACCAACCAACCAACCTACCAACCAACCTACCAACCAACCAACCAACCAACCAACCAACCAACCAACCAACCAACCAACCAATCAAACTACTGTGTACTAATATGCAACCTTAAATTGGTCTGATATCAAGACAGACTGGTATGACATTACCCACTGCTGCACAGCTTTTGTCTCCAAGGCGCCGATAAAGGATACAATGTTTTTGGTGACACTACACCTCCCCTTGCTTCCTTTTACCACTGAAATTAAATTGAAATCGAAATGAATTGGATTGGAATCACTTTTATTTTAATAACATTTATTCCACCTGAAATGTGGACCCCTCTCTCAGGGGAAAGTACATCGCCATAGTGCGACGCCATTCTTTTAAATTTCTTTTTCTGTCTGCATGTGTTTTTGTTTATCTATGATGGTATACTTTTTTGGACATGATTGTACCAAGAACAGCTCTTTGGTTGCCGGGGGATCCTTTACGTGTGCTAAATGCATGGTGCACACCAGACTTTGGTTTATCGTCTCATCCGAACGTCTAGCAGCCAGACCACCACTAAAATGTATTGTTTTTAATTGATTGATTTGATTTGGTTCAGTTTTTACGTAGACACCCATCTCAAGTGATATGGCCGACGGGGATAACCATCCCAGAACAACGATGATGTTAAGATGGGACAGTGAGAAGTCCAGTTTTACTGTAGCGCACCCCGGGATTCGAACCCACAACCATTAGCATGTGAATCCGACGTTCAAACCAACTGAGCTACTGGGGGATGGAGAAGAAACATATTTTATCAACCGGGAATCAAAACCTAGTTTCTCATGTCCTACGTGGGTGTTTTATGCACTAGACCACACACACCACCATTGAAAGCCTTTTGAGAAGAGACAGTGAAAACAGAACAGCAATCAACATACTTATTCTGAATTAGCACAGTACAGCTGGATAGAAGACCATTAGCATAATCACGATGTTCTAGCCACATCAGCAATACCCCTCTTTCCTAAGACAGAAAGAACACGAGCAGTGAAAAAAGGAAAAAGAAATAATCTTTGAAGATTGGCCTGTGTCATTTGAGTTTGCATCCATGCCGTGTAATTGTGCCTGATGTCAAGATGAGCCTTCAGAAACTAAGTCTGGAGTTTGTTCAAAAGGGAGTCATTACACTTAAAACAATTCCATAATATCTGCTCCCCTCAAACATGCAAGTAGATATCTGACAGACTCCTTGAGCCTGCGCAAGATCCTGTACGCTCGTAAGGTCTTGGAAAAGGGAGGGTGGGTGAACGGAATCTAGGAAACACTAAGCTGATACCTCCACGATAATTGGAGCATTAAAGTGGGCAGAGAACAGGCTAGTTGTTATATTGCAGACTGGGATTGAACTCGAGACATTAGTTCTTGAGTCCATGGCTCTATCGACACAGCCAGCCAGCCTACATACCCATTCACCAAGATCAGGGCGTTAGTTACAAAACAGCCTAGTATGAAGTTGAATTCTTTTCAATGAAAACACATTTCGTGTAATAGTGATTTATAGCTCCGATCATACACAGCGTGTGCAATGTTGGCACAGAAAATATTTTATACATTTTTGGCTAAAACCCATTCACAAACATCAGTTTAGTCTTTTTCTCACACTAGACGAAGCAGCAGGGAAGTTTCAATCTTTTTCTCCTAATTTTTGTATTTGGTCTTTGTTTGTGATCTTACGGTAGACAAAGGCCAATTGGCCGAAAATTTTGGCTTGTCAACCGTGCTAGCAAAGCAAAAGCTTATAACCTTTTAATTCCTTCACCCTATCCACCAGCTTTCTACAGGAAGCTGATAGATAGGGTGAGGGAATCTAAGGGTTAATTTTTTTCAGTTGGTGGATTGGGCGCGGGAGTGAAAGGGTTAAACGTTGCACTGTGAGCTGAGTCTTACTTTGACACCCGACCTTCCCCCCTCAGCAAATCAGCAGGATTTACCTTTGAATGGAAGATGTAATTACAGATAATACCCAACAACCCATGAGCATCCACAGACAAATCAATAAAAGATAATATGCATATACATACAGTATTCCACGGGAAGCCGTTCATCGGAAACAAGGTTATTCTCCCTTTCGGAGGACATGGAGACAGCCTGGCTCAGTAGCCTGGAGGAACTGGACACAGCCTGCAAGCAAGAAAATCATATCAGATGTGTAAAACCCTGTTGTGCAAAACATGTCATCAGCTGTGAAAATCCCCCCCCCCCCCCTTAGGGATGCTGGGGGCTCTTTCAGTATAAACAGTATCCCCACCTTCTGGAAATTCTGTACTAGAAATTTCCACTTTTCCATCATTCTCTTTGTTTCTGCCTTGTTCCTTTGCTTGCCTTTTCTGTCATTTCTTCCTGTCATTTTCTGCCTTGGTGGTCCGTTTACTTGTATGTGTTTGGTGAAGTCTTGCGTACTTTATCTTTGGATTGATAATTGGGTAGATGTATGAAGAGCTGTTTTTAGTTTTAGGGAAATGTGATATGCAGAAATAATTTTAGGTAATCTAGGTTCGTTTTCATATACGTTTTAGTGTCCTTAGTTGAGTTTAAATTTGTATTCAGCTACGTTTTTTTAAATCCCCTGTGTGATATAAATTGGACGGAGTGGTCAACGCCAGGAGTGTCTCCTTAGATTATGTGCGCGAGTGCATTGATCTGTGTATTTATTTTTCTTTCTTTGTTTATGTTGAAGTATTGTGTATGTTTTGAAACAATCACAACCCTGATATGGTTCTTCTTAGTCGGCTGGGCTTTAAACAGAAATGACATTAACGACAGGTTATGCAAATCCAAATTGGACAGAACACGCTTTCAGAAATACAGACCCCTCATACCTAACACTCTATCGGATGTGGAAATGCTGTTGAAAACAAAACAAAAACAAAAACAAAACAAAAAAAACCATGCCATTAGATGTGAACATTCTAATCCAGAAAACGTGATCAGATATGCAAATCCCAGTTGTGCAAAACACACCATCGAATGTTCTCGTATCAAATATGCAAATCCCAGTAGTGCAAAACACGCCATCGAATGTTCTTATATCAGGGATATGAGTTCACTGGCCCATATGACGAAGCTGATCGCAATACTGATTTTAGTTTTGTTTTCTCATATTGTTGGACCTCACCAGTGTTTTAAAGAAGATAATAGATATTCAGGATCTGGTTGGTGTAAAGAATATCTGTCTATCTATTCTATCTATCTATCTATCTATCTATCTATCTATCTATCTATCTATCTATCTATCTATCTTTCTATCTATCTAATCTATCGATCTATCGATCTATCTATCTATCTATCTATCTATCTATCTATCTATCTATCTATCTGTCTGTCTGTCTATCTATCTATCAATCTAAATCTACCTGTCTATCTGTATCTCTGTCCGTCTGTCTCTATTTAACTATCTGTCTGTCTCTGCGTTTGTGTCTGTGTCTTTTTGCCTGCCTGTGTGCGTGCCTGTCTATATATTGATCAGTTTGTGTTTCTATCTCTCTCTCTTCTCTCTCACTTCTCCCAACCACACCTCTCTCCCCTCTTCTGTGGGCACATTATAAAATTATCCTGCCGTTCCCGGGGCGTCTGGTAAGGGACGACTAAACCGATTACCATATTCTTTGTCTCTTTCTGCCTCTCTCCATGCTGGTCTCTCCATCTTTAGTTCGGTCTGTCCTTAGGAAAAGGATGTTGTTTTATTGTGACCAAGGTCGGGTGTGTACCTTAGAGCGTACGTTTTCTGTGAACGAAATGCATCGGCAATGTTTTTCTCAAACGTTATTGATGGACAACTGCACAGAGTTAGACCACAGGTCTAGTTGTAAGGAAAGTGGCAAATATGTAATTTTAAACAAACACGATCTGTTGGGGGGGGGGGGGAAGAGGAGATAGGGTGGGCATTACTGATCCCAGACGGGTAAAGGGCACGCATGTTAAAGATCCTGTAAGTGATGCCAGTGTCCAATGGCTTATGAAACATGAAAATACCTGGCAAGCACGCCCACCAAAGACAGAGTATGCAAACTGTGCAGCATCACACAGTCTGCGCAGTCTGGACAAAAGCAACATGCACATATGCATCCGAGAAAAACCGGAAGGTTTAAACATTTTTTTTGCCCCTGATCTTAAGTCAGCAAGTATCGTCGTATCGTAAGAAACCACCCCGCAAAACTTCAAGTCGTTCAGCACAAGTTCTACACATCTTGTCTGGGCAGACAGAATAACCCAGACAAAACAGATGGACGCAACTGAAGCCCTTTGCCATATGGCGTGGGAGAACAACATAAAGTAAAGTCACAGTTACGTGTGTCTGTGATGGGCATGATGGACGAGATATTAGAGCACTTGTCCTTCCTGCAAATGGAAGATCTAGATTCGAATCTTCTTGGGTACCGCCAGGTAGGTAAAAGGGTTGATGTTTTTCAGATCTTCTAGGTCAATTTAAGTGCAGATCTAAACTCTCCTCGTGTGTGTGTATGCACAGGCACAACATCAAACAGTTCATGTTAAAGTTCGTGTAAGTGATGTCAGTGTTCGGTGGTTTGTGAAAACACGAAAACTCCCAGCGTGGAGACCCTCGAGAACTGTCTATATAGTGCGGTACCACCACCACCACCACCACCACAACACACAACACACACAACAACAATACACACACCAACCACCACCACCACCACCACCACCACCACCACCACCACCACCACAACAACAAAACAACAAGAACATCACCACCACCACCACACCACCACCACCAACAACAACAACAACCACCAAATCATCATCATCATCAATCCGTAGTCTGGTTGACCGTTGGGGCACCACTGAAGATTTTGCAACCAACTTTCTCTACTCCTCACGGTCCTCAGCTTTCCGCAGAATGATATTCCATTCAAGGCCAGTCCACTCTCTGATATTGTCTTCCCATCTTTTTCTCTGTCTGCCTCTTCGTCTCCCTCCCTGAACTGTTCCCTGCAAGACGGTCTTGGCCAGTCCAGATGATCGTGTGACGTGCCCGTACCACCTCAGTTTGCGTCTTTTCACTGAGGTCAGGAGGTCTTCATACGGCCCGATGGCGTTTTCGATTCGGGTTTTCATTTCCTTATTGGTTATATGATCTTTGTACGAGATACCAAGGAGTTTGCGGAAGCACCTCATCTCCATTGCCTGTATCCTTCTTTCAATGTCTGCTGTTATGGTCCATGTTTCGTATGCATACAAAAATATTGACATGACCAGGGAACGCATCAGTCTGATCTTGGGGCCGATAGCGATATTCTTGTCGTTCCAGATGACTTTTAGCTTGGTCATTGCAGCTGTGGTCTGGGCATTTCTGGAAAGTACTTCGGGCTTTGATCCTTCATCTGATACTATAGCTCCCAGATATTTAAATCTATGGACGGTCTCAAGTTTCTTGTTGTCTATAGTAATGTCAGTGCTGATGCCATTGGTATTATTTGTCATCAACTGGGTTTCTCTGCACTGATCTGCATGCCATATGCTGTGGAGGCCTCATCAAGATGTTTTATCAAGCTGACTAGCTCTTGCTCTTGCCCAGCTAGTCCGTCAATGTCGTCAGCAAAACGCAAGTTTGTGATTGTTCTACCTCCGATGCTGACTGTTCCCTCGTGGTCTTCAAGTGCGTCAGCCATTATTCTCTCTAAGAAGATGTTAAAGAGAGTGGGGGAGAGCAGGCATCCTTGGCGTGCTCCAACTGTGGTTCGGAACCATTCTCCTATGTTGTTGTCATGGTAGACTGCACTGGTCGCCTTTTCGTAGAGGCATTCTATGGTTCTGATCAGGTTGGCATTGATGTTGTACAGCCTCATGGTTGCCCACAAGGCTGCGTGCCAAATCTGTCGAATGCCTTCTTGAAGTCCACGAAGACGTGGTAAAGGCCTTGCTGGTGTTGCAGGTATTTCTCACGGAGCAATCTGAGGTTGAAAATTTGCTCTGTGGTACTTCTTCCTGGTCTGAAACCTGCCTGTCTTCTTTTATTATCCCTCAGCTTGTGGTTTCAGTCTACTCAGAAGGATTTTTGGCATGACTTACTTGGATGGCTGATCAGGCTGATGGTACGGTAGTTTTGGCATAGTTGTAGGTTGCCTTTCTTCGGGAGATGATGATCAGGGACTGGGTCCAAGGTGTTGGCCACTCACCTGTCCGCCAGATCTGATTGCAGATGATGAGTAACATATCTATCATGGCCTCTCCTCCTGCCTGGACCAGTTCTGAGGGAATGTTGTCCACTCCTGCCGACAAGTCGGCAGGAGTGGACCACCAAATACAAACACGAAAAGACCATACACGTAAAATGGTACTCATAATTTTATATAAAGTGTGTGAAAAGCGCTTTCTCAGGAACTTCTGACAAATTATGTTACACTTCGTTGTCATTATTGTAACAGCTGCCATTGTTTTTGCTTTGTGTCAAGTTTATTTCATCTGAAGCTTCTTCAAGGTCAAAGTAACATTGACAATGACTAAACAGTTTTCTGTAATAGTTTGTGTTCAAGTTGTAGGAATGGCTTGACCATTTTATTTATTTTCAGATGCCACTCTAAAGCATGGAACCTGCTCTACTCTAAAGACATCACAATCAGAATTGGAATGGCAAAGCAACGAAAAAATAGGTCCAACCCAACAGAATCAGAAAGACAGATGCATACCAAAATGGCTGAAAATTAAACTTTTAATAATGTTTGATCTGGTCAATCGTGATTCATGGCTGCGAAGCCGGGACTCTCAGGAAAAAACTGACTGCAAAAGAATTGAGGCAGCAGAGATGCGATTTTATCGGAGACTTCTACGTGTCAAATGGACAGATAGAAGAACTAATGAAAGCGTCCTGGAAGAACTTGATACCACCAGAAAACTACTGGCAGACATCAACAGGGGAAGTCTAAAATACATTGGCCATGTGTCACGCAGCAAGAACACAAGACTTCATGGCAGCCATTTTTCAAGGAAAAACAGAAGCAAAAAGGAAGAAAGGCAGACCTCCAGTCTCATACAACGAGAACATAACCAACATCAGTGGCCTAAGTATTCAAGAATTTGTCCTCAAAAGTCAGCAGAGCTTGAAGAATAGCTGTGTCACAGAGTACAGCGGCCGACACTGAACCAGGTGACGCCGACAGGTGACAGGTGACTCTAAAGTATTTACCAGGGTCGCGTGGTTCAGTCAGAAGTACGACATAACCCCGATAAAGCTTAGACATCAGTGGAAACAGTTTGGTCAGACAGATAAATTGAAACCTGGATGGATGTTTTCAAAAGTTCATTGCAGCAAACACGTCAGTAGATTCACGCTGAGCGCAAGTCTGGGTGACTTGGGTGTCGCACTCAAGAGTGGCCAGATTTCTTGTAAGGCTTATACTTATCAAGGGAATTAACGCAGCCAGCGCTACAAGGGCCCCCAGAGTGATCTGTTTTCGAAAATCCGGAAAGTTCATTTTGAAGCTAACGGTTTGGTTCACGTAAAAGGTGTCTGAAAGTTCAAGACAAGAGACATTGTTAGCTGTCTTGTGTTACTGAACTCGGCTGCTTGCAGGTTACGTTCCATCAGTTGTCTTCTTCGTTTTATATCCTTGTTTTCTGTGTGCAATTTTTCCTGTTCTCTGTTTCTACAGTTTCTTTTTAAATTGGAAGAATGTTTCAGATTAGGGCCTACCTATGGTGTGTGAATATCTGTGTGCATAGAGAAAGACTAGATATTCGTGGATAATTGAAACAGTTTTCAATTTTAGTCCCAATGTTAAGTTTCACATGAATTAATGTAGGGAGATACAGTTCTGGTCCCACAGCTGTTCAGCCAAATAAAAGTTTCGTCATCGCGAGTTCAAACGCGTAGGACTCACATTCAAATCACGAGGAGACAAACTGATCCGGACCAACAACATTGTACGGTCTTGGTATGGCTTGATTGTTTTGTTCTGTTTGTGTTTTGCCCCTGACAAAATTTCTATTCAATGGGTGTCAACCGCTGGCCTTCTTTCTCTTATTTCATTTGTCAGAAAGGATTCTACACAACCTTCTGCTTCTGCTAAGGGAGAATGGACGTGTGTGTGTGTGTGTGTGTGTGTGTGTGTGTGTGTGTGTGTGTGTGTGTGTGTGTGTGTATAGACGTGCTCGTGCGTGTGTTTTACACACATTACAGCGTGTTTCGCACAATTAGGATTTGCACATCAGCTGATAGCGTGTTTTGCACATAATGGATTTGCAGATCTGGTGGCGAGTTTTGTACAAATAGGATTTGCACAACTGATGACATGTTTTGCACAGTTGCGTTTTGAAGTCTGATAACGTGTTTTGTACGACTGGAATGTGAAATCTAATGACGTGTTTTATATCAGATTTGCATATCTGATGGTATCCAGGTTGCAGAAAGATAACGCTAACTAGACTGACGCGCAACATTCTATAATTACCGTTGTCAGGTTTTGTCCAGCTACTCCATGACGCTGCTTAGGCTGGCTGTTTTGGCGTCTTCTGAATGGAGAAATAATGTGATTTTTCATGCAGAGGTCTACATATAATATTGCATGTGGAAATGCATGGTGTGTAAGATATTGCATGAAACTGTATCTGCCACTCAAGGAAATCCTGCTGTTTTCTGTTTTTTAGCGTGATCTAAATGCTCATAGCGCAATCCTGCTGTTTTCTTTTCTTTCTTTGGGTGTAATTTTAATGCTTCTAGCGCAGCTTTCAAAGAACTTGAAACTTGAATTTACAAACTTTGTATTACTCAAGTACGGTGGCATCCGGTCGCTCTGGACCTCCTTTACAGAGATAGATAGGTTATCTCTCTATCTACGTGTGTCTGCTTGACTGTTTGTTTGCCTGTCTGTCTAGCTATTGATCTGTACATCTGTTCTCTGTCTGCCAGCCCCCCCCCCTCCCTCTCTGGTCTCTCTGCAGGCAGATGATATCATGCCGTTCTCAGTGCTTGTTGTAAGAGACCGCTAAAGCGATTTCCTTTCCTGCCCCTCTTTGTCTCTTCCTGTCTTTCTAGCCGTCTTTCTTTTGGTCTGTCCTTAACAACATGGAGAGTTGTATTTTGACCGGAACGAGGATGTTGGGTTGTGTTTGTATGTTTGTTTGAGAACAAAATGTATGCGAAAGGTTTTCTCAGCATTTTACCATAGCATAGCATAGCATAGCATAGCATAGCATAGCATACCCTACCCTACCCTACCCTACCTACCATACCGTACCGTACCGTACCGTACCGTACCGTACCATACCATACCATACCATACCATACCGATACCATACCTATACCATACCATACCATACCTACCGTACCGTACCATACCATACCATACCATACCATACCATACCATACCGTACCTACCATACCGTACCGTACCGTACCGTACCGTACCGTACCGTACCGTACCGTACCGTACCATATCACTTTTATCAACCCAACACAGAAAAGCATCACTTTAACATATAACATTGCGCATAAACATCAAATCACAGCCGAATCATGGAAAAAAACCCATCATCGTTAGGACATAAACCCGATCTTGCCCCTATATCCTCACATCCCCCATATACTCACGCCAGCTCAAACGCATACGCATGCACACCCACTGATACGTACACACAGACACACACATGCAGGTGCATATACTCAACATTCTCCCTCCACCCTGACCGCCTCCCATCCCCTCCCCAACACACACACGCATAAAGGCGTTTACACAGTTTCTTATGTGTTAATCCTTCAGGACTTTCTTTTCTGGTTATAATTAAAATGTGCTGTTGTGGAACAAACGAGTTAAGATAGCTTTTTGTCTAGGCTTTCAATAGTCTTATCAGACCACTGCGTTGAAAAACTAGACTGAGAAATTCCGGCTTATGTGGATGTGTGTATAATGGGTTTGGCAGAGGATAAGATGGTTTCTTGTTTGAGTTCCTTAGTCATTTTATACAGTGAAACCCTATTCTGTTTTGGTAATTTATGGCTGTATTGTTGTTTTATGTAAGAAAACAAAAAGGGGATTTTTACTGCACTTTGAGCATCGTCTTTGTTTCAATAGTTGACTCTGTTGTACGTGTGTCAGCCCTCCCGTGTTTTTAATGCTTCCTTTACTTTCTTTTTTCCCCCAGATATGTATATTCTGTATGCTGTCAAGGACTAGCTGAAAGACATGTCCACTGGGACCTAACACTAATATCCTTAAGTTATAAAGTGTTTTGAAGTTTGAAGTTTGAACTTTGTATTACCAAAAGTCCAACCACAACTCTTCTTTTCTGTTTTTCGTCTTCTCTTGTTGTACTATGGAAACAGGATAGTTATTAGAGCATTTCCATTCCAAAACTGAACTTAAATACCATCGAGCGTGATTGCCAAATAAGTAGTTATTAGATTCGTTCGCCAACATAAAGACGCCGTCCTCAATCCACCCAGCTTTACATGAGTATCTGTCCCTCTTTTGGTGGCAAAGAGAGAACATGTCGTCACTGAAAAGGTCATTTTAGGTTTGTTTGCAGCGTTTTTGGGGCCAAAAGTGTGCCATAGTGGGTAGTAAGACCGTTGTGTGCTGGTATCAGATGATTTGACGTTTTCCTGTGTGTGCGATTTTTCCCCCATGTTGCTTCGCTTGTGTTTCATTGATTGTGACATTTTACTGCAGTGTTCTTAGCTCGATGTGACGTGCATGGCATGTATATGGTGTGTTGTGTTGAGGAGTGCCTCTGCGTGTGGGCTGATGTAAGTTTATGTGATAGTTTTTTTTTGGTATTTGTTCGGGATCATCGCACTTAGGGATTTTTCTTCGTTCATCTTTTTTTGTCCCATTATCTATGCCGCCTTAATGGCCACAGAAGCTGGCACAGTTTTTTTTTAGATGCGATGATGATGATGGTGATGAGGATGATAATCATGATGCTGTGGAGTTCCTTCTAGGATTGAGACTGTGTGACAGGGCTGTACTCTATGCTTACTATCGTAATATATCCTGGCGTCAACCAGGCCCGAGAAATACCAGCACCTGAGGTGCTGGTCAAAAGATTTGAGCACCACCCTCAATGATGCATCCGTGAAGTGGATAAGACTCTGACTGTGTGGTCCCAGTCTTCCCAATGAGCCCATAGCACGCCCAACTCTGGGTATTCACCGGTTGGGGCCGAAAAATCTCACAATGATTTTCAAAAGGATTGACGGGGATTCGAACCCACAACCTCCCAGTCGGTAGTCCGTTGCACTAACCAGTATATCACGGCGACTGGTATTTTTGTATTGTTTTGCGTTGTTTTGTAGTTCCTAGTCAAAACGTTTGGTTAGCTGAAGTGGAAAAATGTTGATATTTGATCTACGACCCCTGTTTACTTGGATTTTGCTCTTGGTGGGCCTGTTTCTTTTCTTTCGGGAGGGAAAGAGAACACCAGGTAGACCCAGGGAGAAAATGTTGGACGGACTTGCAGAGTGGCTGAGGACAGAGAAGGTGGGAGATGTACTTGCAGCGTCAAGGGATAGATTCATATGGAGGGCTATGATCGCCAAAGCCATGGGGCAGGGCACACGATGATGATGATGATGATGATGATGATGATGATGATGATGATGATGATGAGGCCTGTTTCATTTTCTATTTGCTTTTTTGTTTCTTACACCGTCTTCTGATATTTTGAGTCTTTCTTGTGTCTTTTTCTTTAAAGGGAACTCTGGAGATAAATCGAGACTTCTCAGCTGTACTAGAAATACATACACAGCGATTACAGCGTTTTGTTTTCAAGAATAGTTGCTTCATGACACACTCCCTGTCCTAGTCAAAAGTAGACAGGACGCGTCAAAAATACCTTGCGCAATGTTTATAAACGATCACCAGAAGGATGACAAGTCCTGTTTCAGGGAGTGTTCTTATTTTAGTTAGCTTGGCTCACGGCTCAATATCCACGGCAACCTTTTTCTCCAGTAAAGTACACACTTTCTGGCTCACCAGTGACATTTCACGATACATGCACAGCACAGTGTAATGCAATGCAATGCAATGCAATGCAACAACACAACACAACACAACACAGCACGGCACAACACATCATAACACGACACGACACGACACGACACGACACGACACAACACAACACAACACAATGCAGTGCAATGCAATACAATGCAACGCAATGTAATGCAATCCAACACAACACACAACACAACACAACACAACACAACACAACACACACAACACAGCACAGCACAGCACAGCACAGCACAGCACAACACAACACAACACAACACAACACAACACAACACAACACAACACAACACACAAAACAACACAACACAACACGCAATGCAGTGCAGTGCAATACAATGCAACACAATGCAACCAATGCAACACAATGCAACACAATACAACACAATACAATACAATACAGTACACTACACTACACTACACTACACTACAGTACAGTACAGTACAGTTCAGTACAGTACAGCACAGTACAGTACAGTACAGTACAATACAATACAATACGATACAATACGATACGATACGATACGATACGATATGATATGATATGATATTGTATGATATCATATGATGAGATAAAATGTGACAATATAATACAGCACAATATACTTCAATACAATGGTATTTGATAAATCCTTCAACAGAAATACATATCTACCCCAAACGCATGACATGGCACACAAAAATCATAATAAGCTCCAATCATAAAAAAGAACAGTATCATGAAAGCACATAATCCTTATCTTACCTTCCTCCCCCCCCCCCCCACCCCCGATCTCCACACCTACCCACTCCAGCTCTTCCCTCCACACCCACTCATGTACACACACGCACGCTCCCACTCACGCACAGATACACAAGTGCAGATGCGTATGCTCGACATACCCCTTCTATCCTCAACCCTCACCCCGCCTGATCCCCTCAGACACACTAACGAGCGAAAAAGGCCATGTGTGTTAACCCCTTGACTCCGGCACCCTGTCCACCAGCATTCTGTATTGCCAACCACGCTAGCAAAGCAAAAACTTAAACCTTTTGAGTCCCTTATCCTATCCACCGGCTTCCTGCAGGAAACTGGTGGATAGGATGAGGGACTACAAGGATTAAGTTTTTGCAGTTGGTGGATAGGGTGCGGTAGTCAAAGAGTTAACGCCTTATCGGTATATTAGCGGTATGGGTATATTTCATTGAAAACAGCACGCACAATAATATCTACGAAATCTAAAGCTTGACTTTTCCATTTATTGCTTCGGAAGGCTATAAACATTTACACAATGAAAAGTAAATGGTCACAATTAAGTTACAAATAAATGCATTGTTTGAAAATTTCTTGGTATAATTAGGTCTCCCTAACTCGACCTACTTTTGGTTTCGTCTGCTTTTACAGCGGACGGTGATACATTTTTCTGCACCCCCCAACAGATTATATGCAGCCATTTTTATCATTTTGGTAGACAGTCCTACTTCAATCTAGTCTGCAATAAAGAAAGTATCTTTTCAATTTCATTCTATATAACTTTAAATTTTTAAATAAGTTTGTGATGTTTCTAAACCGGAAGAAACGCACATGGAATATCAAGTGGAATATATTAACTTTTGCATGGCGATGCGCGCTGGCTGACCACCAGCGCCATTGATGAAGTACATACATGTATAACAGATCCGATTTGCGATCCTTTTCCTTAGTCCTTGTACTCAAAAGATTCACACGTGTGGCTCCAGGAATGCACTAGGCCAACGCGCTTGGGGAGGAGTTTTTAGTTGGAGTGCATCATCAACATCATCATCAGGTGCCCTGGCGTTGGCGATCATGGACTTCCATCGTCTCTATCTCTCGTTGCCCCTAGCATCTCCCCCACCCTCCTCGTCCCCAGCCACTCTGCAAGTCCGTCCAGCATTTTCTCCCTGGGTCTACCCGGTCCTCTATTTCCCTCCAGCTTTCCCGTTGTGACCAGGTGCTCCAAATCCCCCTTCCTCATAAAATGGCCTATAAATGTTGCCTGTCTTTTCCTAATCTTCCTTATGAATGATCTACTTGTGTCTGCCTCCATCAAGACTGTCTCGTTTGTTTTCTTTACGTCCATGTTGGAGTGCATGGGCTGGAAAACACCTGCCTCCGTACCGATACGGCTAAGTATACCGATAAGGCGTAAACAGACGTATATAGATTCCTATTTCTTACTTACACCAAACTGTATTTGGAGTTAGAAGTTTGGAGTTTGTTCAAGAGGGATTAATTGCACTCAGACAATTCCATATACGCTCCTCTCAAATCTGCCAGCAATTATCTGGCGGATTCCCTGAATCTGTGCAATACCCTATGAGTTGGCAAGGCCTTGAAATGGGGAGGGTGGGGGACGAGAAAGGACCTATGAAACACTAGGCTGACATCACCAGAATGATGGAAACAGCAGGATGGACAAC
>CM060306.1:96549616-96564616 GCA_030674185.1 Monoplex corrugatus | reverse complement strand
ACCATTGTGTATTGTTTTCAAGAGGCAGTTTGGCTCAACCATTGTGTATTGTTTTCAAGAGGCAGTTTGGCTCAACCATTGTGTATTGTTTTCAAGAGGCAGTTGCTCACTGTGTATTGTTTTCAAGAGGCGTTGCTCAACCATTGTGTATTGTTTTCAAGAGGCAGTTAGTCTCAACCATTGTGTATTGTTTTCAAGAGGCAGTTAGGCTCAACTTGTGTATTGTTTCAAGAGGCAGCTGAAACAGACTGTACCTCGCTGACAGCAATGCTAATTCGAGACCCTTATCAGACTTTGATATGATTTAGTGTATGAACGCGACGTTGTTGTTATTGTCGTTTGATCATTAGTTTACCCAAGTGGCTGAAATGGACAATGTAACGATGGTAATTTCAGACGGTAGCCATGAAATGTACGTACCCACGTGACCACGCTCCATCTCCTGTATAAACACAGGACACAGCCAATGGCTGAATGCTCCTGGCCAGACTATGAGACTCCAGGGAGGAATAGAATTACTGCTTTCACTTCTTCTCTCTTGTTGCCCCTTCCCCTCCAACTTCTGTCTACCTCTCCCATCTCTCTGTCATTCCCCAACACACGCCTCTCTCTCTGTTTCTAGAAACTGCATAGGTTTTTATATGCAGGTTTTTCTATATGCCATGCTTATTCTGGAAGCTTTTCCATCACATAACATCTATGGTGTTAGTGCACATGGAACGTTCTCAACTCTATAACGCCTTCTTGAGAAAACTGAACATGAAATTGAAACTCTCTCTCTCTCTGTGTCTCTGTCTGTCGTCTGTCTGTCTGTCTGTCTGTCTGTCTGTCTCTCTAGTTTCTCAACTACATGTAATGCAACAACACAGGGCCTGTTCATTATCTCCTCTCAGAAACAAATAAGACCCAGCCCACCACTCAAGGTCTAGAAAATTCCCATCCCAGCCTGGTTTCTAACCTGGAAAGTCTCACTTCCATGGCAATCGTTCTTAACCATAAATCCCAGCCCACACCATAAAAGTTGGCTTCTTTGTGTCTACCCTAAAACTACAGTCATTTTGGTGGTATCTGTATTCGATAATTCCTCTCCGTCCTTAGCCCTACACCATTTCAAAACTTTGCCAATACGTACAGTTTTTGCGTAGGATCAAGGAGTTTGCCAGATAATTGCCAGTTGATTTAGGTGGAACACTTACGGAATTGTCCAAATGTGATGCATCCCTCTTGAATAACTCCAACTCCAAACCATTTGACCAACTCCACTCTGCAATGGGTTGTTTGCATTCAAAGTTTAATCAACATTATGTTTGGTTTAGTGCATGAGAAAATATAGATACGCTTTTGCAGTCCAAGGGAGGGAATGTAAGGTAGTCTCCCTTGTAATGGTAAAGCACAAACAGACGAGTAACAAAACGTTTTTGTTGGATGTCTTGGTATTTCGTGTTTGTATCATTTGCTTCCCTTGGTCTTAGTGTTTTTACGGTCTCCTTGTCTTTATTTTGATGTTTGTACAATTGCTTTTCTTGGTCTTTGAGTTTGTATTGTTTGTTTGTTTTTGTTTTTCTGTTTATATCATTTGTCCTGGCCTTTCGGTTGTATCATTTGCTTGTCTTTGACTTTCTGTGTGAATCATTTTCCCGTCATGATTTTTTTTCCATTTGTATCATTTGTGTTTATCTTTCTGTAAGTATTGGTTGTCTTGGATTTTTTGTTCATATCATTTTGTATGTCTTTATTTTCTTTCTGTTTGTATTGTTTATTCACCTTGGTTTGTATCATTTGCTTGTCTCTGTTTTACCATTTTTTCTTATTAATGCAAGGAAGACAACTCTACTTTCCCTGTGCAAGGTCTGTAAAAACGTACCAACATTCGCTCTGCTTAGCATTGCAATCCACGGCAGACATCGTCTTGTTATCAGTGTATGTCTGATTGAGTGACTGTCTCGTTAAAGGATGTCTGGTGAAATGGGAGTCTGCTCTGACAATTTGTGGTCGTGACCGTGTAAGCCTAAATGCGATTTATTGTGATCAAATGGAGGAATAGCATTGTGGTTAAAGCATCTTCCCTTGAAATGGGAAACCCAGATTCCAGCCAAGAATTAGGGATTTTTCTGTCCTCGACACTAGATCTTAATCAATGGTCTGGGTGCCAGTCTTTCAAATGAGACAATATACTGAGGTCTGTGTACATCATTCCCTTTGCGCATGTTAACAATTCCTCGGCAACGAAAGAGTTGTCTCTTGCAAAATTCTGCTGAAACAAATCTACTTTCGTAGTAAACAAAAATACACACATACAGAAATAGAAGATGCCGCCATGCTGTGGTGACATGTTTTTATTTCTGTGGAGAACAACTAGCATTTCACCCTGAAAAATTCTGGGGGGTGGGTGAGTTGGTGGGTTGGTGGATGGGGAGGGGGGTCTGGGAAATGGGAAAGTGATAATGGTCCTTGGTCCATGCCACCAGACAAGATGATGTCTTCTCTGTCCCATTTTTACACTTGAATGGCATCATTCTCACACCACTCCTTTCTGCTCCCAAACACACCTACCATTAAGTGGATTGATTCTACAGGCCCAGTGCCTGGGAAAAGAGAGATCTCCTGTCAATCAAAATCCATGAGAAATTTGACTCTAGTAAATCTTCACCACAAATGACAACGTTGATTTTTTTAAGTCACAATACAAACAAGTCTGCCATTATAGTCCTGTAACTGCCTTTTCTCAGTGGACAGAGCTCCACTGGATGAATAAACAAGGAAGAAAAACCCCCTGAAAATTGAAATGATAGCAGTGGCATGAAGAAATTATGCTGTTTATTTCACAAACTAGCTTTCAGGAATGATTACCATGTACAGAATATATTTATCTTTCATAGGATTTTTAAAAAGAATATGTGTGGCAACTGTTTGTATTGCTTAAGGATTGTTTATTTCTTACAGCAATTACGAATTTGACATATAACTGGTCGAGTTCAAAAGTCACAAGTACGAGACAAATATCTGAAAATTTGAAATGGGACTTTGTTGGTTTGGCTTTGCCATTTTGTATTGTTTTGCAGAAGCAGTTAAAACAGATTGTACCTCACTGATAACAATGCTAATTCAAGACCCTTATCAGACGTTGGTATATTGTAATGCATGGACGCGACGTTGCTGTTATTGTCCTTCGGCCATTAGTTCACACAAGTGGCTGAAATGGACAATGTGACAATGGTAATTTCAGACGGTAGCCATGAAATGTACGTACCCACGTGACCAGCTCCATCTCTTGGATAAACACGCGACACAGCCCATGGCTGGATGCTCCTGGCCAGACTATGAGACTCCAGGGAGGACTGGAATTACTGCTTTCACTTCTTCTCTCTTGTTGCCGCTTCCCGCCCTCTGTCTCCCTCTCTGTCTCTCTGTCACTCTACAATCCCCTCTCTTCCTTTTTCTAAAAAAACCCCCTCTCATTGCCTAGGTTTTATTAGTAGGCTTATGCCATGTGCCATGGTTATTCTATATCCTGTTCCATCACATGACATCTGTGATGTTAGTGCGTATGGAATATTCTCAACACTGTAAGGCTTTCTTGAGGAAAATGGACCCATAACTGAAACTCGCACACCCTTTCTGTTTCTGTCTCTCTTTCTCCTTTCTCAACTAATCCATAATGCTAATGGAACAAGGGGGAAATACTGGGGTAGGGATTTGTGGAGAGTCCAACAGTCCTGTGGACAAGTTCTCTCACACAGTGGGAGATTTTCTAGGGAATAGGAAAGTGAGGTTGGTCCTTGGTCCATGCTGCCAGACTAGACGAACGTTTTGTGTGTCCTATTTTCTCAACTGGTTGAATGGCATTACTCTCACGCCATTTCGTTCAGCTCCCAAGCACACCACCATTACTGAGGTTCATTTTGTCACAGTCCTAGAGCCTAGGGATAGCTATATGTGTGATGCGTTCTATCCACACGAAATCGGTAATGACTCAGTTTTATCACACTTCTGAAATTTACAATCTCTTTTAATCATTTTGATATATAAATTGAATGTCATCGATCAAAAATGTGGAAACTGTGGCTGTTTGAAATGACATAGTCGCATTGACCATATGATGGCTTTCAGAACAGGGCCTCTAATGATTTCATACGTTTTCATTAGCATTTTTCTTATCAGCCCAAGTTCCATGCGGGAGTAAGGCTATTTCTAGGTGAATCACACAACACTAAAACGCCAAGACAGACCTCTCCAGCAACTTGCAACTATGGGGCTCTGCAAGAGTAACTGTATTTATTTGCACATAAATGGTCAGTCTGATCAAAAGAATGAGCAAAAGTTGATCTGTAGATCGAATAAAAGCATGATTTTGAACAATCTATTGACACTTTTGTACGATTAAACAAAAGTCTGGTCTCTAAGAAGTGTTTCTGCTGAAAACTGAAAATCACCCAGCCAATCCTCACTACCTACTTTTGCTGCAGTTGCTGTTCTGACTCAGCGAGTTAGCGATGGTTTTGTGTTGCGTATCATCATCATCATCATCATATCATCATCATCATCATCATCATCATCATCATCATCATCATCATCATCATCATCATCATCATCATCATCATCATCATCATCATCATCATGTGCCCTGCGGCATGGCGTTGGCGATCTTGGCCCTCCGTACAAATCTATCCCTAGTCGATACAAGTACATCTCCCACCCTCTCTGTCCTCAGCCACCCTTCAAGTCCGTCCAATATTTTTATCCCTGGGCCTACCTGGTATTCTCTTTCCCTCCGGCTTTCCTGTTGTGACCAGGTGATCTAATTTCTTTTTCCTCATAAACTGTCCTATAAATGTTGCTTGCCTTTTCTTAAATCTTCTTTATTAATGATCTTCATGCGTCTGCTTCCTTCAAGACTGTCTCGTTTGTTTTCTTTGCTTCCCATGGAACTCTCAAAAATCCATGAGAAATTTGAAGTCAATGAATGGGTTCCTCACGATGACATCAGTTGATATATATCATGTTGTGCTACGTTTGAAAATAAATTCTGACAAAGTATTCATATAAAGAAATCACTCCACGAGTAAAACATGGGTTGGTCAATACCTGTAGACCCTCTAAAGGAGAGGATCTGAACTGCTGCAGAGTTATCCAGTAGTATTTAGACAGACAGTAGATAAAAAGGCACAGGTAGTCCCATAAAATCTCAGTTGGGTGATAGGAGAATCAGGTGGGAAAGGTCTCATATCTCTAGAACTTGCCAGCGCATAAGGTTTTGCACATGCTTATACAGTTTGCCAGATACGTCCTGGCAGATTGTTGTGGAGCACATGCGGAATTGTCCGAGTGCATGGAATCCTTCTTGAACAAACTCCCAGCTCCCAACTGATGACTCTAAGGTCACTTGTTTGAGGGTGGGTCCCATTCTTCTGCCTCGCTGTTATACTTTCCAATTATGACCAGGCTTAGTCACCCACTTACCGCTAGAGAAGAGTGTACTGCTGTAGGGTCATTTTGGTGAAGTTTCCCCCGTGGGGATGCCAGGGGCTCTTTCAGTATAAATAGTATCCCCACCTTCTGGAAATTCTGTGCTAGAAGTGTCCTCTTTTCTGTCATTATCTTTGTTTCTGCTTTGTTCCTTTGCTTTCTGTCATTTCTTCCTATCATGTTCTTCCTGGCTGGTCCATTCACCTGTATGTGTTCGATAAAGTCTTACGTACTTTCTCTTAGGATTGACAACTGGGATATGCGAAAGCAATTTAAGGTAATTTAGGCCTGTTTTCATGTATGTTTTAGTGTCCTTCGTGATGTTTAAATTTGTAGTCAGTTTTGTTTTTTAAAATTCCCTGTGTGATAAATTGGAAGGGAGTGGTCAACACCAGAGGCATCTCTTTAGATTGTGTACACGAATGAATTGGTATGTGTACTTTATTTTCTTTTCCATTTTGCCTGTTGAAGTATGGTGTACGTTTGAAACGGTTAGAACCCTGATATGGCTCTACGCAGTCGGCTGGGGTTTAAACAAAATAACAATAATAATAACAGTTTTGGTGAAGTTTATCAGCTTTTCTCAAATTGACTTAGTTCAGGTTGAAATGACCTGACTCTGTCTCCATCCGAATAATTCCTACAGAAAAACGGGAAGTGGTTAGTTTTAATGAGCATTATTGGAAGAAATATTTTCATTGCTAATATACAATGGAGGCTGCTACATTCCGTTCTTTTACTGCAAAAGCATACTACCGACAATTTTTTCAGTCTTGTTTTGATGTTCTAAATCTTTTTGTCCTTGTGGGATGTGTGTGTGTGTGTGTGTGTGTGTGTGTGTGTGTGTGTGTGTGTGTGTGTGTGTGTGCGTGTGTGCGTGTGTGCGCGAGTGCGTGCGTGCGTGTGAGAGTGTGTGTGTGTGTGTGTATGTGTGTGAACAGAATAAAGTGTGTCAGCAGGGAAGCGAGCATTGATGGTTATGTTGCGTGTTTGTTATAAAATGGAAACTGAGGGATGCATCAATTGCTCTTCTTCTTTCATTCACATTCTACATGGTCAGACCACGTCTGACAATGACTATGGCCATTTCTGCTTGTTCCTGCCGGTTGCCATGGGGCTTGCTGGTCAGATATGTTTCCTGTTTGTTCACTTGGCAGAGGCGACATCACTGCAATGTATCTTCGGCTGTCTGGCCCTCTTGATCACAGATGCAGGTTGCTGAATGTGTCGATCGATTGATTGATTTGGTTCAGTTTTACATCAGAACCCACCTCAGGTGATATGGCCGACGGGGATAACCATCCCAGACAAGTAGAAGGAAGGGGAACTTATCTAATCCTATAATGACACCACCAGGACAACAATGATGTTAAGATGGGACAGTGAGAAGGCCGGTCTCTTTCTGCTAGCTCGTCTACCCCGTCTCGTTTCCTAGAATCCCACAGTGTGTGAAGGGCATGTGGAGGAATACTCGTTTATCATTATGACTTGCTGGAAAGCCTTGGTCAGACTTGAGGAGCTTGTCATCCCCTGGAACTGGAGAACTAAGGGAACACCCGAAAGGAAGGCCGTTTGATGCTGATGATGCCGAAGATCCACAAAGTGCGGCTGTATGCAGACATCTCAATGGTATGGTGCAATCATTGGGGCGAAGAAGCTTCTGGCACCACCGTGCCAGGCCATTTGGCAGTCTGCGTCACCATTAGTACGTGTTATAGCGACTTACCTAATTCATATTTTGAATTGAGAATTATTGTTCTTGTCTGTAAGTGTAGAGATATAGTTGTTTCCCGTTGTTGTTTTAGTAACCACTTTTGGCGTTGCCTGTCGATCTTCTTGAAACCAGATCAAAAGTCTTTGTCTCATAATAAAGTTTGTGTTGCATATTATTAACACACTAAAGTATCATGGAGGCTGATTGCATAAGTACTTCTGCCTCTGCTCGGTCGTTGGTGTAATGTTTACTGTAGGAACTCTGGAGTTGTGTTATAAGTTCCTGGGGAGTCGAGGATACCGACTTCCCCCGTTGATCACAGCAATGGTGGCTGACCCGACAGTGTACATGTATCCGTGAACCATGTGGGTAACGCTTTTCCATCATGGGCAAGGTGACAGCCGGAGGTGCTGTATCATTTTGTACCCCAGCTGAGGTGGTGACATAAAAGACAGTGGAGATTTCAAAGTCTACCATACTTTTCCGTTATGAGATTTGTTATGATTTTTCACGAAACTGACAGTGCATTTACCGGGAAGCATGCCATTTCGTCAAATGTTAACTTATAACTTATATTATCAAACTAAACACCTTAACACTCAGAAATGTTTGCAGTTTCGACTGATATATAACATACAGCCTTTTTATTGATAGATTTTATAGATCCAAATGGAACGATGTCGCTATGGGAGAATGTAAGGGAGTTAATAAGAACAGGCCGATTTCTGTCTGTTCTTTTACTTTATCACTGTGACCGAAAATAGAGAATGGATCTAGCGAAGATTTGTTAGCTGTATGTATGGATACTATTATACTCATCTGTTTCTTTGATTGATATATTACTCATATGTAACCGCTTTAAGCATAAGTTGAATGTAATGCATATTGATGTTGGTGTAAATTCATTGTTTTTCATTTGTGTTTATGCTGTTTTACTTTTGTATTTGTTCACATGTTTGGTTGTTTTTATTTCTTTGATTATTTATTCATTGTTTTTGTTCTGCATTGCGTAACTGTGTTGTTTGGTTACTCTCACTGCTGTTTTTGCTTCATGAAGATACATAAAAGACAAAAATCTAAAAGAAAGATTTTCAGCTGCATTTTTATCCAAACGTTGACTAAACACGCACAAATGCGAATAAGATTGATCTCTTCTCAGGGTGATTGATCTCATGCTAATGCAATCGATCTTGTGTCTTGCTGATCGATCTCATGCCATGGTGAGTGACATTACGTCAAGGTCACAGACCCGCCTTTAATGCCAGTCTTTCTGTGGCTTAGGAACCGTTAAAACGACCAATTTACATCTAGACTAAAGCATTAAAGAAGCAGTAGCCATACCATACAAGCTTTTTTTTGACCAGCGAAGACTCACTTCGTGTTGTTCTTGTTCTTCTTCTGCTCTTGTTGTTTGTTTTTGTTGTTGTTGTTCTTCTGTCTTCTTCTTCTTCCTTCTTTCTTCTTCTTCCTTCTTATTTCTTCTTCTTTCTTTTCTTCTTCTTCCTCTTCTTTCTCCTCTTCTTCCTCTTCTTTCTCCTCTTCTTCCTCTTCTTCTCCCTCCTATTCTTCTTCCTTCTCCTCTTCCTCTTCTTCCTTATCTGTGAACTGTGTTTACATCTTAGCCTACTGTGTTCGCCCAACGCTACAGCTTCCAAACCTTTGTGTTCTGCGTTCTCTGGATTTAAGTGTTGTGAACTGACCAACCCACACACCAACCTGCAAGTATCTTCCTCTCCTGCCTGGCTCGCAATTATGGACCCGTATTTTATAAAACAAATTGGACTGACACTTTTTAAACACAGCAAATGCTACCTCGGTGGAGGCGTCTACCAGCGAATACGAACACTGGGGCTGTGTCCTAAGCCCCGCACTGCGCGATCCTGTCGTGGTGGACGTCTCCACCGTCTTTGGCACAACCTGCCTCCTGCCCGACGCCACTTTTCGTCTCCTGCTTCTTCTTCTCCTCCACTGCCCCTGCCCTCGACCTCGCTGCTGCAAACTTCGTCTCCTCCTCTGCCGTCTTCGCCTTCGCCTTCTGTCCTGATGGTGCCGCCTTCGCCTTCTGTCCCGCCGGTGCCGCTTTCGCCTTCTGTCCCGTCGGTGCAGCCTTCGTCGCCACCTCGGCCGCCACCATATGACTGTGATAGGCTGAAACTATGCCTTTTTAATGCTCAGTCAACATGCACTGATGGCAAAGCCGAAGTCATTGCTGATTTTATCGCAGATGAGCATGTTGACATTGTTTTTATCACAGAGACATGGCTTAACCCCCTTGGTCACGAACCTATACATGCTAGCCTCACTCCGAGTGGTTACAGGCTTGCTTCTTTCCATCGCTCATCCCGAGGTGGCGGTATCGCCATCCTCTACAACGACTCACTCCATTCCCGCCTATCTTTCTCGCAGTCTCTGCCTTTCTCCCATCCTTCTTTCGAGCACGTTGAAGTATCCTTCCAATCCACCCCTCACCCCATCACCTTCTCCTGTGTCTATCGACCCCCACCTAGCTCTGCCAACAAACTCACCACATCCACGTTTCTCTCTGACTTTGACCAATTGCTGGACCACTACTGCCTCTTACCTGGAAATCTCATCATTCTAGGTGACATCAATGTCCACTATGACAACACTCACCGTTATGACACAAGACATATCATCAACTCTCTGTCCAATCACAATATGACTCAACACATTTCTGAACCAACCCATCAAAAAGGTCACATTCTTGACTGGATCATTTCTCGTGATCACCACAATTCCGCTACTGACAACTGCTTAGTTCTTTCTACCCGTCTAACTTCAGCCCTTCCATCTGACCACTCTGCAATTCTCTGTTCTCTCGACATTTCTCCTCCTTCCCGTACCATGCGCACAGTGACTCGACGCAATCTCAAATCTATCGACCTCTCCACATTTTCATCTGATGCCTTCCGTCTCCTTTCTGAAAAGTCACATAACCTTGCCGATGAATTCTATACTACTCTCCACCATCTTCTGGACACTCATGCTCCAGCCACAACCCGTCTTTTACCTGACCGCCCCCCTACCCCCTGGCTCACTCATGAGATCGCCTGTGCAAAACGTGCCCGCCGCAGAGCAGAGCGCCGCTGGCGCAAATCCCAACTCACTGTACACAGGCAACTTTTCCAAGCCTCCAAAACAAAAGTATCCACCCTCATTGCATCTGCAAAAACAAGCTATTTCCAAACCAAAATCCTGAATGCCTCTTCTTCAAAAGAACTCTTTACAACCATGAATCATCTCCTTGGCACACGAAAAGATTTACCTCTCCCAACAAAACATACAAATGAAGAACTCCCATCTGTATTCTCCAACTATTTCACCACCAAAATACAAACTCTTCGTGACAGGCTTGACAGGACACCCTGTCAACCATATCCACCTGACCCTTCCTTCTCTAGCACACCTCTTACTACTTTTACCCCAGTCTCACAAGAAGATATTCTCAACACAATCAGATCCATGTCGTTCAAAACCTGCGAACTGGATCCTCTTCCAGGTTCTCTCTACGCCGACTGTCTCCCTACTCTCCTCCCATTCATCACTGACATCATCAACACTTCTCTTCAAACTGGAACTGTCCCAGATTCTTTCAAGTCTGCTATTGTTCACCCTCTCCTCAAGAAATACAATTTAGACCCAAATGAACTGAAAAATTACCGGCCTATCTCTAATCTCTCTTTCTTGTCAAAACTCCTTGAAAAAGTCGTCCTCAACCAGCTGAACTCTCACCTGTCTGCCAACAATCTCCTCAATCCTTTCCAGTCAGCCTACCGCCAGTGCCATAGCACTGAAACTGCCCTACTACACATTCTCAACAATCTCCTCCTTGCAACTGATACTGGCAAAGTCTCTCTCCTCACACTCCTTGATCTGTCTGCAGCCTTCGATACCATTGACCATGGTATTCTCCTTTCTAGACTTCATCATACTTTTGGCATCTCTGACATTGCTCTCTCCTTTTTCACTTCGTATTTATCAAACAGAAAACAAACTGTTCTCATCAATGGCACTTACTCTCAACCTGCATACCTGACCTGTGGTGTTCCACAAGGATCTGTCCTTGGCCCTGTTCTTTTCACTCTTTACACCTCCCCCCTGTCCACCATCATCAACTCCCACTCTATAAAACACCACTTCTATGCTGATGACACCCAACTTCAAGACAGTGACTCACCTGATAATATACAGCGCCTGTTGACTCGCACCACTGAGTGTTACTCAGACATTAAGAACTGGATGACGTTCAACAAACTTCAGCTTAATGACAAGACAGAAGCTATCCTCATTGGCACCGGTCAGAAACTTTCTCAGCTGCCTCCTCTTTCTCTCCCATTATGTAACACATCAGTCCCAATTTCTGATTCAGCTAAAATCCTTGGTGTCTGCATTGGCTCTACCCTCTCCATGAACAACTTTGTTTCTCAAACTGCCAGATCTTGCTACTATCATCTCCATCGTATAAGGCTGATCAGGAAGTATCTCTCTGTCGAAACAACTGCAAAACTCGTTCTCTCCTTCATAATGTCTCGCATTGACTATTGCAATTCACTCCTGTCTGGTCTTCCTGCCTCCACCATTCACATCCTGCAGCGCATTCAAAACAATGCTGTACGCCTTGTACTCAAAAAGAAAAAAGCTGACCACATATCTCCTCTCCTGGCACAACTTCACTGGCTCCCTGTATCAAAGCGCATACAGTACAAACTAGACACCATGTGCTACAAAAGCCTCAATAACGCAGCCCCCGATTACCTGTCAAGCCTACTTGAGATCTATGTTCCCTCACGTACCCTCCGCTCTGCCTCCGATCCTCTGACTTTTCGCTTTCCACGCACTAAGCTCAATACCTATGGTCCACGAGCCTTCTCTGTTTCTGGTCCACTCTCCTGGAACAAACTTCCTCTCTCAGTCCGTCAGCAACCTACTTTTGTCTCCTTCAAGTCCGCTCTCAAAACTCACCTTTTCTCCTCCGCATAAAATCCTAACCTCACGCAACCCTCCCCCCCCCCCCTCTGCAGCCTGTCTCCGCTCGGAGGGGAATCACATGGTTATAATATATAATTGTATATGCTATGCTCTCTATAATTTTCCATTGCTTTTATTCTTGCTTTTATTGCTTTTATTCTTTCTCCCCATTTATAGCCATGCGTGTGTGTGTGTGTGTGTGTGTGTGTGTGTGTGTGTGTGTGTGTGTGTGTGTGCGTGCGTGTGTATGCGTGCGTGCGTGCGTGCGTGCGTGCTTGCGTGTGTGTCTGCTTCAGCGCTTAGATTTGATTTTATCAAGATTTTGCGCTATATAAATATTGTAATTATTATTATTATTATTATTCCTCCTCTTCTTCCTCCTTCTTCTCTTCCTCTTCTTCTGCTTCTTCTTCTTCCTCCTCTTCCTCTTCTTCTTCCTCCTCCTCTTTCCTTCTTCTTCTTTTTATTCTTTTCCTCATCCTTCTTCCTTTTCTTTTCCTTCTTCTTGTTCCTTTTGTTCCCTTTTGTTCTTCTTCTACTTGTTGTTATTGTTGTTTTTGTTTTGTTGTTGTTGTTCTTCGTCTTCATCATCTTCTTTTGTTTTATCTTTCTTAACTCCGTAAAAAAATCATAGAGGCGTTACTCTAAAGAATTGTTCACCGTATTCCTCCAGCTCTGCTGGTTATGATTCAATGCCTGGATCCATGGAAGTGCTTTCTCTGTCCATTCCATTATGTTGTCAGTCCACAGATTTAATTTTCTGTCTTATCCTCCATCTTCTTTCCGCAACAGTACCCTGGAGGGCTGATTAAGCAATGCTATTGGATTTTAGTACATGGTCATACCAACGTAGCATTGATTTTTCACCCTAAGATTTGGTTACCAATGCTCAATGATATAGCATCAACTATCCGTCTGCAGTATACATTCAGCATCGATCATTTCCTTCTGATCGGTTTCTGCTTCACACGTGTCTGCCTCTGGCACTCATGCTATGGTGATACGCCTCGGGCAGGCTCTGTGAAATGAGGTGCTATACTAGCAGTCGTCATCATTATTATTACATGCATATCAGAGATATAAGCTTTGCCACAGCCGCCCGACCACCCTACGCCTCGGTCAGCTCACCACTTAACTCTCCACATTCTCTTGCATCACCAGGAAAGAATAGTGAATGTAGGTTGGCGGTCCTCTGCCCCCGAGAGAACGAAATCGGGGTTGTTTGCCTCGCAATTCCTGGGAGAAAAGAGCGAAGACAAAGAAAGAAAGAAAGAAAGAAAACAAACAAGCAAACAAACAAACAACAAACAACAAACAACACACACACGAAGACACAATGACACACACTCCCACACTCTCAAACAACAAAACTAAGGAAGGAAGGAAGGAAAGAAGGAAGGAAGGAAAGAAGGAAGGAAGGAAGGAAGGAAGGAAGGTAGGAAGGAATTAAGGAAAAACAAACGGATAAACAAACAGACAGAGAGACAGACAGACAAACAAACAAACAAAGGTACCAACCAACCAACCAACCAACCAACCAACCAACCAACCAACCAACCAACCAACCAACCAACCAACCAACCTACAATCTAACCAACCAACAAACAACCCCCCAACAAACAAACGAACAAACAACCCCCCAACAAACAAACGAACGAACAAACAAACAGAAAAGCAAGCAAGCAAGCAAGCAAGCAAGCAAGCAAGCAAGCAAGCAAGCAAGCAAGCAAGCAAAGAAACAAAGAAACAAAGAGACCACCACCACCAGAAAATTACCTTTTATTTGGCTGACTTCACTGTATGGACCATCACAACACAGACAAAACAGAAACTTTAAGATCGGCACCGGTAAAGGTCAAAGAGGGGATGGAGAGAATGTAATGTCCTGGATGATCCTCCCAGATGCTCTCAAATCTTTAGGTCCTCCATAAAAAGAAGTCCTAGGAAAACCATTTACGGCCTTTGTTTCTCGTCACTCCCCATTCTGTTTCTTCCTCAGCAGTGTCTGCCTCAAGAGTTTTCGTTTTCGTTTCTATTGTAACGGCCGAAACCATTAATTCTGTCTAGTGCAAGGTCTGTTTATTGGCTTTTTTTGTCAAGTTTTCTGTTTCTTATTACAATTACATGACAAACAGCCCTGTTTTCCCCATTCTTTGGGTGTAGGACCACCTGCCTCTATACATTGTTCTTGAAAATGCAGTGCCCGGCAGTTTTTGTTTTGTTATGAAATCCAGGAAAGCAAAAAGGTCTGGAAAGCGAACAAGACCTGGCATATAATTGACAAAAGAAGACAGGCACCACTTTTTGGGAGATTTTGCTTTTTGTCCAGTGTGCATGAAGGATAACAAAGAAACGAAATTAACTTATTAATTTTAAAACCACAGAGTGAAAACCTGACGGTCTGTCATAAAACTGTTGGGCTGCAGAAGCTCACGAAGGAAGGGAAAAGAAGAATATTAGTATGGTTGAACCAGTTTGTTAGGTAGCGTACCGCAGTGATGAGTCACGCTTGTAATGTTCATAATCTGATAAATCACATCTCTCTCTCACTGCATTTTAATTCACAGCTTGCCGCCTAATTCAATGCCCTTAACCATGACTGAAGGTCAAGGTCATAGGGTGCTAAGAACGGTAAAAGGGACAAATTCATTTTCTTCCAAGAAGCCGAAGAGAATTTTTGTGATTCTTTTACAGCAATCCAGAACGTAGAAATGTGTGTTGGGAAGGTTTTACTGTATACTTATGGAGCAGTATTGTCAAGTCTGAGTCGTAGAATGAGCTCAGAGGGAATTTGTCGATTGCTTAAGATTGAACAGGCACGGTCAAGGACA
>CM060306.1:96539616-96542116 GCA_030674185.1 Monoplex corrugatus | reverse complement strand
TGTCTGATGTCTGTGTTTTTGTGTCTGTCGTGTCTGTCTCATTAATTGTGTCTGATTGTCTGTGGTCTGTGTGGTGTCTGTGTGTCTGTCAGTCTGTCCTTACTGTGTTGATTGTCTGTCTGTCTGTGTGCGTGTTGTGTGTCGTCAGCGTCTTCCATTAACTGTGTCTGATTGTCTGTCGGTCTGTGTGCGTGTCTGTGTGTCTGTCAGCGTCTGTCCCATTAACTGTGTCTGATTGTCTGTCGGTCTGTGTGAGTGTCTGTGTGTCAGTCAGTGTCTGTCCCATTTGTATTCCTATGGTAACCGGCTCCTAACTCTGCTTGTCTGTCTAAGTGCTTTTCTCTGTCTTTCTGTCCGTCTGTGTAAATTTGTAGTCCGTCTGTCTCATTTGTATTCTACAGTCATCAGGCTTTTCCTGGTTTGTTTGTCTGTGCTTCTCTGTCTTTCTTGTGTGTGTGTGTGTGTGTGTGTGTGTGTGTGTGTGTGTGGTGTGTTGTGTGTGTGTGTGTGTGGTGTGTGTGTGTGTGTGTGCGCGCGCGTGGTGTGGTGCGTGCGTGCGTGCGTGTGTGTGTGTTTGTGTTATGTGTGTTCCTACAGTCACAAACTCTTAACTCTGCTTTCTAACCATGTGTATTTCTGTCTACGTCTGTCTGATTTGTATTCCTACACAGTCTTCACCTTCTCACTCATTTTCTCTTCCGCCACTGATGGTTGAGACAGAGGTAGTACGTCTTTCAAGCTCTTTAGTTTTTCCACTTGAGGTCTTCTGGTGCGTCCGTGTGTGTATGAGTGCGTGTATGTGTGTGTGTTGTGTGTGTGTGTGTGTGTGTGTGTGTGTGTGCGTGTGTGTGTGTGTGTGTGTGTGATGTGATGTGTGTATGTGTGTGTGTGTATGTTTTGTGTGTGTGTTTTGTGTGTGTGTGTGTGTGTGTGTGTGTGTGTGTGTGTGTGTGTGTGTGTGTGTGTGTGTGTGGTGTATTTGTGTATATATGTGTGGGGTGTGTATGTGTGAGTGTGTGAATGTGTGGAGTGAGTGTGTGTATACGTTGTGCGTGTCTGGCATATGTCTGTGTGGGTATATGTGTGGTGTGTGTGTATGTGGTGCATGTGTGTGTGTGTGTGTGTGTGTGTGTGTGTGTGTGTGTGTGTGTGTGTGTGAGTTGTGTGTGTTTGTGTGTGTGCATGTGTGTGTTGTATGTATGTGTGTGTGTGTGTGTGTGTGTGTGTGTGTGTGTGTGTGTGCGTGTGTGTGTATGTGTGTGTAGGGTGTGAGTATGTACGTGTGTATGTCTTGTGTGTGTGGCGTATGTCTCTGTGTATATATCTGGTGTGTATCAGTGTGTGTGTGTATGCGTGTGTGTTTGTGTGTGTGTTTGTGTATGTGTTAGTGTGTGTGCGTGTGCGTGCGTGCGTGGCGTGTCGTGTGTGTGTGTGTGTGTGTGTGTGTGTGTGTGTGTGTGTGTGTGTGTTGTGTTTGCTGTGTGTGTTTTGTCTGTGTATGTGTATGTGTGCATATGTGTGCCTGTGCCAAAAGTATGTTAGCAAGATTTTCTCACCCGTTTCTGGGTGAATCTTTATCAAATTTGGATCAAATATGTGGACCGTTGAGGAATCTCGATTGCATGAATTTCACAGTCATAATGCCGAGGTCAATGTGGCACGGATGAACTGTTGCCTAGAATCAACGTTTGTGGATGAAAATGTCAGCAGCACTTTCTCAGAAACGCACGACAACATTTTATGTTATGTTTTAACTGTTGTTATAACCTACTATTATCCTCGTTTCAGGAGCGGTTTTATATTTCATTTGATGCTCCTTCAAGGACGCGTTGACCTCGAGAAGGTCAAAATCTGGATTTTCTGGAGGGAAGCAAAATCATCGTGTATAAAAAGGGACAGTGTTAGGATGACTTGGCCATCTTGTTTATCGTTTTTTGTTTGTTTCTGGGTGTATTTTCTGTTTGTGTGTCTGTTTGATTTTCTGTGTCTGTCTGTCGGTGTGTCTGTCTGTCTGTTTTGTTCTGTCTATCTGTCTGCTGTCTGTCTCTGCCTGTCTCTGTCTTTCTCTCTCTGTCTGTCTACTGTCTGTCTGTCATTGTCTGTCTGCCTGTCTGTCTGTCTCTCTCTCTCTGTGACCCTGATACGGTCTTTGTGGTGGGTTGGGCTCTAAGCCACGAGAACTGAGCTAATTTGTATTCCTACACTGTCACAACCCCCCTCACCCCACTACCGCTGCTGACGATATAGCGACAGACAGCTCGTCTTACTGTTTATCTCCCTGTTTGTCTGTCTTTGTGTCGGTTAGGGTATCCATTCATCTCTTGGTTCTGTTTGTACTTCTGTCTTTCTTCTTCCGTGTCAACGTCTCTGTCTGTTCACGTAGGCGTAAATCTGGTCAATTTTTTCTATCACGCTCACAGTCCTTTTCTCTCGCTGTGTACGGGAGTTTCAAACGTGATGTGTGTGTGTGCTTGTGTGTGTTGGTATGTATGTATGTATG
>CM060306.1:96524616-96529616 GCA_030674185.1 Monoplex corrugatus | reverse complement strand
TTTTACCAACACGTTGAAACAAACCCTCGTATAGTAGCGTTGTTGCATCAATAGAAAAAGAGACGTACTCCACTGATCTCTGCTGTCCAATGCTCTTGCCAAAGACTGCAGAGGTCATTGTCTACAGGAACCAACCCTAGCCTACAGCAGCGGCAGCCACCGTTGATTATCGTCACTGTCCTCCAATCAAACCACCCTCCGACTGTTTTTGTCTGGTCACCGTCCTCTGTGTTTCCTAAGGCAGGAAAGCCCTTGTACTGAAATAGCCTCTCGACATGCAAGCTGATCCTTATCTCCTTCATTCTCTCACTTTATCTTTCAAGCTTCTTACTGAAAGCTGTTGGAAAGACCCAGGGAGTGAGAGAGTGAACACCAGATGACCTTTAGTCTGTTTTCGTGTATTCTGCTCTGTGTGGGTAAGAGGCAGGCTACAGTGAGCGGGGGGGGGGGGGGGGGGGGGGGGGTAGGGGGAACGAGCGGCATTCAGTACGATTAGTACCTTACTAAAGAGATACTCTCACGCGATAATGTTTCATTTACCTGAAGTAGGCTTCCCTTGGTATAGCTCTTTTTCTGCCACGAAGAGTCACTGTGTGGCTTTGATGGGCTCTTTCTTCTCAGCTTATGGCTTCCATTTCTGAATTCAGCTTCTAGGTCCTTAATAACAAGTACAAAAGATTTCTGTGCAACAATTTCTAGATGCATTGTGGGAGTTTAGTTCTATCATCATCATCATATCATTATCATCATCATCATCATCATCATCACATCTCTCTCTCTGATGCCTGCGCATGGCGTTGGCGATCATGGATTTCCATCTGTCTCTATCTCTTGTTGCCTCAAGCATCTCTTCCACCCTCTTTGTCCTCAGCCACTCTGCAAGTCCGTCTAGCATCTTCTCCCTGGGTCTACCTGGTGCTCTCTTTCCCTCCAGCTTTCCCGTTGTGACCAGGAGTTTAGTAGAGGGAAATGTTGTTACGGTTAGGTTTACACTTTGATTTCATTGTAAGAGATGTGTTTTGTTTGTATCATCACCCAAATCATGCCATACGATTTATGAAACAAAGTGAGTGATGGCGTGTGGTGATTGTGTCAGAAACATCTGCTTTGTATAATTGCAAATGATGTTCTAATCCTTTGACTCCTGCATCCTGTCCACCAGCTTCTTGTATTGTCAATCATGCTGGCAAAACAAAAACTTAAACCTTTTGACTCCCTAACCCTATCCACCAGCTTCCTGCAGGAAGCTGGTGGATAAGGTTAGGGAGTCTAAAGGTTAAGCTTTTGCAGTTGGTGGTTAGGGTGTGGGAGCCAAAGGGTTATTGCGAAGTTGATCGAGCCTTGGCATCTGTATCATGTTGCTCCACCTGACAAAATTTACTTACTGAGTTGATAAGATCGTATTTTATCTTTAAATTGAAGGAAAAAGATTTTTCTTGAGAAGAAACGCTTGTGATACTGAATAGCTCTTTCTGTGGGGAAATTTCATTATCTATCCGGAAATATCTGCACATCAGTTCATACACATCAGTCTGTTAGTTCTTTGCTGTGTCGTTTTTAGAATCTTTTATTAGAGACTTTCCCTTTCACAGACTGAATGTAGGCAGAATTAGACATGGACATACTGGTCACAGAGCCATAAATATGACATGCTGAACGTCAGAGTCACCGGATATACTGGCTGAAGATTGAGACTAGAATGATATATCTGGTTTACAGCTACTCATAGTTACTGCACACACGATCACAGCAGATACAGAGGCATGGCGTTGTTGTAAGACTGAGACTAAGATTGGATAGGATCTTTATGTATCAATGATTTACTTAACTCTGCAACCCATCTATCTATCTAATCTATCGGTTGCCTGTCTGTCGGCCTGTCTATCTATCTATCTATCTATCTATCTATCTATCTATCTATCTATCTATCTATCTATCTATCTATCTATCTATCTATCTATCATCTATCTATCTACTATCTGTCTGCCTGTCTGTCTATGTATCTATGTATCAATCTATCTATCTATCTATCCATCTATCTATCTATCTATCTATCTATCTATCTATCTATCTATCTATCTATCTATCTATCTATCTATCTATCTGCACGCCTTGTACTAAAAAGAAAAAAGCTGACCACATATCTCCTCTCCTGGCACAACTTCACTGGCTCCATGTATCAAAGCGCATACAGTACAAACTAGACACCATGTGCTACAAAAGCCTCAATAACGCAGCCTCCGATTACCTGTCAAGCCCTATTAGATCACGTCCCTCCGCTCTGCCTCCGATCCTCTGACTTTTCGCTTTCCACGCACTAAGCTCAATACCTATGGTCCCGGGGGGGGGGGGGGGGGAGGGGGGACATAGACTGACAACCCTGCAAAGTTTTGACCAATATTGCGTTTAGTATGATCTTTTTTAGTTTCATTAGATTAACGCTTTTGTATTTCAAACCTTGTTAAAACAAGTTACAGATTGTTGCTTGGCGAATAATAATGAACCGATGTAGCAATCGTTTGTTTCTATTTGCGTATTATTGATGAAGATGGATCTTTTTCTGAAGTCTCTTTCATTTTCTGTTTTCAGCCCTGGACAATTTTTAGTCATAGACTTCTCTCTGTATAGAATGATTCGTAAGCTGATCGTTTATCATCTTCTGTGTTACAGAAACGTGCCACAAATTTAAACTGAAGCTAGCTGAATGGCACAGCAACACTATTAATTTTGGCTTTGTGTTTGCTGGCAAGCCCTGTAGCATAACGAGACGATCATACCACAGAGTGTGACAAAGCCATTTGCCTGTCTCCTTGTCCATGTCTACGACTGAGTGTGCAAACGATGACATCGAAGGTTTGTCTGGTGATAAGGATCAGCTGGCGTGTCTAGACGCTATTCTGATGGGAAGATGGCACAACTTTCCAAGTCCTACCTCAGACAGGAATCTGGCCACAGTTCCTGCTGAACTATCTTTTGCTGGGCATACAGTCACAATAATCAATGGTGGTGGCCGCCGCTTGTTGTAGACTAGGGCTGGTTCTTGCGGGGCAATGATGTCAGCGATCTGAGGCCTAGCACAGGACAATATCGTAGAGAGTAGGAGAGCACGACACTGTTTTAGATGCCAGTCCACACTGTAGAAGACTGCTTGCAATAATGCACACACTCGCACACTCATATACACACACATGTGCGCGCGCACGCACGTACGCACACGCAAACACACACACCACACAAACATACACACGCCACACACACACACACACACACACACACACACACACACACACACACAACACATCACACACACACACACACACACCACACGCACACGCACACACACACACACACACACACACACACACACACACACACACACACACACACACACACACACACACACACTACCTCGCAATTTCATGATTATATCAGTTTAGCCTCTCTCAGTTTAGGTGTCAAGTGTAAGAAAGGGTAGTCCAAGATAATATTTCGGCATACCCCATAATCATTTTGGATTTCGCCTACCTCACATGACATTTGCAATGTTACATGTAGTACGTATGGACATATTTGGGACGCAGAAAAATTGTCCCTAGAAAGCTGAAATTCTCTCATCCTATCCATCAGCTGTCTTCAGGAAGCTGGAGGATCGAATGAGGGCTTCAAAAATTTAAAGACATTAGTATTATCTTTCAGTTTCAAAATGACACAAAAAGTTCGTACCAGGGCTGAAGAAAGGACGTTGTCTTTAACCTTTTGCTTACTCCCGCACCCTGTCCACCAGCGTCCTGCATTGTTAACCATGCTAGCAAAGCAAAAAAAAAAAAAACCGTAACCCTTTGACTCTCTCACCCTATCCACCAGCTTCCTGCAGGAAGCTGGTGGATAGGGTGAGGGAGTCAAAGGGATAGGGTGAGGGAGTCAAAGGGTTAAGTTTTTGCAGTTGGTGGATAGTGTGCGAGAGTCAAAGGGTTAAGGGTTTGTGACAATACTGTCTTTTTTAGAGCACTCTCCTCTTACGCATCAACGGTCTTACAGGGGCAGCTCCCCTAACACAGGCAAGCTAAATATGTCAGGAAAAACTGTATATTGTCAACAACACAAACTGTCTACACGTGTAACTTGCCGTGAGTTCTGTCCACAAATCGCTACTGTTTCTTCCCACTCCCCAAAGGTCAGAAACAACGGCGAGGAATTGAATTTTCTTGCTAACAGATTATTCACTGGAAATAAATTGTATACGAACAAAAAAGCTTGAAACTGGTGGTTATGTTTAAACACACACACACACACACTTACACGCACAGCACACACACACACACACACACACACACACACACACCACACACACACACACACGCGCGCGCCACACACACACGCGCGTGCACGCGCACACACGCACACTTACTCACACACACATACACACACACACACACGCACACACACACACACACACAAAACAAATACACGCAGGCACGCATACACACACACACACGCACACATACACACACACGCACACACACAAGATTATGTAATGTTTTATCCCTTTGTTGAGGTAAGGAGAACAACAACCGTCATTAACCATAAAGAAACAAAATAAACATTTCAAAAGAGCATCATATAATCGCAGACATCAGTGTCCACCCTTTCAATGTCTTTAAAAATAAATTCAATAAAGGAGGATTTTTAACGGTCTAGACCTTAAATTATAAACAGATTTTGCAGAGATATTTTTGACACGACTTTGAAGTATTTTAGACAATCAAAACAAAATGGAACTCATCTGCTATGGCTTTTTATCCAAAACGTTTTACTTCTTCTATCTTCCCTTGAAATTCTTTCCGCGTCTACTCAATTCAATTTTAAGTTTATGACAGTTACACCAAAATTTCATCATGAGAAAGACAGATTTTTGATATTGTATATTTTTTTAAAAAAATTCCAAACTTGTTTTCAAATTACTGTAAAGCAAATATTTATTGCTATTTTCAAAGATACTT
>CM060306.1:96514616-96517116 GCA_030674185.1 Monoplex corrugatus | reverse complement strand
AGTTCTTTCTACCCGTCAAACTTCAGCCCTTCCATCTGACCACTCTGCAATTCTCTGTTCTCTCGACATTTCTCCTCCTTCCCGTACCATGCGCACAGTGACTCGACGCAATCTCAAATCTATCGACCTCTCCACATTTTCATCTGATGCCTCCCGTCTCCTTTCTGAAAAGTCACATAACCTTGCCGATGAATTCTATACTACTCTCCACCATCTTCTGGACACTCATGCTCCAGCCACAACCCGTCTTTTACCTGACCGCCCCCCTACCCCCTGGCTCACTCATGAGATCGCCTGTGCAAAACGTGCCCGCCGCAGAGCAGAGCGCCGCTGGCGCAAATCCAAACTCACTGTACACAGGCAACTTTTCCAAGCCTCTAAAACAAAAGTATCCACCCTCATTGCATCTGCAAAAACAAGCTATTTCCAAACCAAAATCCTGAATGCCTCTTCTTCAAAAGAACTCTTTACAACCATGAATCATCTCCTTGGCACACGAAAAGATTTACCTCTCCCAACAAAACATACAAATGAAGAACTCCCATCTGTATTCTCCAACTATTTCACCACCAAAATACAAACTCTTCGTGACAGGCTTGACAGGACACCCTGTCAACCATGCCCACCTGACCCTTCCTTCTCTGGCACACCTCTTACTACTTTTACCCCAGTCTCACAAGAAGAAATTCTCAACACAATCAGATCCATGTCGTTCAAAACCTGCGAACTGGATCCTCTTCCAGGTTCTGTCTACGCCGACTGTCTCCCTACTCTCCTCCCATTCATCACTGACATCATCAACACTTCTCTTCAAACTGGAACTGTCCCAGATTCTTTCAAGTCTGCTATTGTTCACCCTCTCCTCAAGAAACACAATTTAGATCCAAATGAACTGAAAAATTACCGGCCTATCTCTAATCTCTCTTTCTTGTCAAAACTCCTTGAAAAAGTCGTCCTCAACCAGCTGAACTCTCACCTGTCTGCCAACAATCTCCTCAATCCTTTCCAGTCAGCCTACCGCCAGTGCCATAGCACTGAAACTGCCCTACTACACATTCTCAACAATCTCCTCCTTGCAACTGATACTGGCAAAGTCTCTCTCCTCACACTCCTTGATCTGTCTGCAGCCTTTGATACCATTGATCATGGTATTCTCCTTTCTAGACTTCATCATACTTTTGGCATCTCTGACATAGCTCTGTCTTGGTTCACTTCATACCTATCAAACAGAAAACAAACCGTTCTCATCAATGGCACTTACTCTCAACCTGCATACCTGACCTGTGGTGTTCCACAAGGATCTGTCCTTGGCCCTGTTCTTTTCACTCTTTACACCTCCCCCCTGTCCACCATCACCAACTCCCATTCTATAAAACACCACTTCTATGCTGATGACACCCAACTTCAAGACAGTGACTCACCTGATAATATACAGCGCCTGTTGACTCGCACCACTGAGTGTTACTCGGACATTAAGAACTGGATGACACACAATAGACTTCAGCTTAATGACGACAAAACAGAAGCTATCCTCATTGGCACCCGTCAGAAACTTTCTCAGCTGCCTCCTCTTTCTCTCCCATTATGTAACACATCAGTCCCAATTTCTGATTCAGCTAAAAACCTTGGTGTCTGCATTGACTCTACCCTCTCCATGAACAACTTTGTTTCTCAAACTGCCAGATCCTGCTACTATCATCTCCATCGTATAAAGCTGATCAGGAAGTATCTCTCTGTCGAAACAACTGCAAAACTCGTTCTCTCCTTCATAATGTCTCGCATTGACTATTGCAATTCACTCCTGTCTGGTCTTCCTGCCTCCACCATTCACATCCTACAGCGCATTCAAAACAATGCTGCACGCCTTGTACTCAAAAAGAAAAAAGCTGACCACATATCTCCTCTCCTGGCACAACTTCACTGGCTCCCTGTATCAAAGCGCATACAGTACAAACTAGACACCATGTGCTACAAAAGCCTCAATAACGCAGCCCCCGATTACCTGTCAAGCCTACTTGAGATCTATGTTCCCTCACGTACCCTCCGCTCTGCCTCTGATCCTCTGACTCTTCGCTTTCCACGCACTAAGCTCAATACCTATGGTCCACGAGCCTTCTCTGTTTCTGGTCCACTCTCCTGGAACAAACTTCCTCTCTCAGTCCGTCAGCAACCTACTTTTGTCTCCTTCAAGTCCGCTCTCAAAACTCACCTTTTCTCTCCTGCATAAAATCCTAACCTCACTCAACCCTCCCCTCTGCAGCCTGTCTCCGCTCGGAGGGAACCACATGGTTATAATATATAATTGTATGCTATGCTCTCTATAATTTTCCATTGCTTTTATTCTTGCTTTTATTGCTTTTATTCTTTCTCCCCATTTATAGCCATGCGTGTGTGTGTGTGTGTGTGTGTGTGTGTGTGTGTGTGTGTGTGTGTGTGTGTGTGTGTGTGTGTGTGTGCGTGCGTGTGTGTGCGGGCGTGCGTGCCTGCGTGTGTGTCTGCT
>CM060306.1:96504616-96509616 GCA_030674185.1 Monoplex corrugatus | reverse complement strand
TACAAAGCACAAAAACTGTAAGCTCAGAACACTCCTTCAATTTTGTATGTCTGTGTGCTGGACTTTGCGTCTGATAGTTCACGGTATCTGTCTCTTTCTCTGCTTATGTTGGTTTGGCTGTCTGTGGACAAAACGCATCAGCAAATGTTTTTCTTCGATTCAGTTGGGATTTGTCGGCTGTTTTCTTTTCCTCCGACGAATCTGTTTTCACAGTAATATGAACTTGCGAGTGGACTGTGTGAGTGGACTGTGCGAGTGGACTGTGTGAGTGGACTGTGCGAGTGGACTGGCGAGTGGACTGTGCGAGTGGACTGTGTGAGTGGACTGTGTGAGTGGACTGTGCGAGTGGACTGTGTGAGTGGACTGTGTGAGTGGTGGGGGACTGTGTGAGTGGACTGTGTGAGTGGATGTGTGAGTGGACTGTGCAGGTAGACTGTGTGAGTGGACTGTGTGTGAGTGGACTGTGCGAGTGGACTGTGCGAGTGGACTGTGTGAGTGGACTGTGTGAGTGGACTGTGTGAGTAGACTGTGTGAGTGGACTGTGTGAGTGGACTGTGTGTGAGTGGACGGTGCGGGTTTAAAAGTAATGTGTACACGAAACCCATAAGAGAATCAACCGGTGCTTTCACGCTAATGCATACATAAAATAAAATCCAATGCAAATGTGACTGCCCGCGTTCAAGCAAACAGGAACCAGAAAAAAACCCAAACTGTTTGTTCCTTTTCTCTCATTGAAGACAGCAGCAGGGAAGTTTCAGTCTTTTTCTCATTTTTTTTGTATCTAGTGTTTGTTTGTTTGTTATCTTACGCTTGACAAAGGCCATTTGGCCGAAAATTTGCGCCTGTCTTGTTTTGTTGTATTAAATACGCGTTCATATTCTTCTTTCGTGTTTTTTTTTTTCTGGTTCATACATAAAATAGTTTCAATTTCACTTTCAATTTCAGTTTCTCAAGACGACGTCTCCGCGTTCGGAACGAATTCCATATGTATTAACGTCACAGGTGCCATGTGCATGGTGATCATGGCCCAAGCCTTAAGCCTGCACATAAACCTATGAGCTGGCCAGGTCCTGAGGCCCTACCTAGCCTATGTTTTACCAAGTCTATATGCTATACTGGTATTGCGTCAGCCTATCACTGGAATAATCTTGTGACTATAAATCACGTGTACATCTATGTATCTTATCTTCAGAAAAAGGAACATATATATACACAAAGTAAATAAATAAATACTCAAAGGTCTGAATCACATCACAACTAGCTATTCTGTACAGACTCGTCTCACATGACCGAAAGACCCGCCCCCCCCCCACCCACCCCAGTCAATGCACAAAGCCTCAGCTGTCTATCAACTAGGTGAAGACAATGTTTTTTAATCATAGGCCACACTACGTTGAAAACCTAAAAGAGGATCATTTGTTATAAAACTTATACATGACAGGAGCGATAGCCAAGTTGGTTAGGACGTTGCACATCCACGTCAGAAGGACTAAGTTTGCTACTGGTTACATTCTGATAGGTAAAGGATGGAAACTTATTCCAGTCTCTCAGGTCAAAATTTGCGCTTTCCTTCTAGTACCTGAAACCCCTTTGTTGGTATACACGTATGCGGAACAATTTCAGTTTTAGTATCAATTCCTCAAGTTGTTAGAACCATGGACTAAAGATTTGATATGTTGAGTTCAATCCCAGCCCGAGCCGGCAACATTAAAAATCTGGCCTGTTGGCTACCCATCTTAATGTTTCCATCATTCTGGTGGTGTCAGCTTACTGTTTGATAGGTCCATTCTCCCCTTTCCCCATTTCAAGACCTTGCCAGCGCAAAGGATTTTGTGCAGGCTCAGGAAATCTGTTAGGCAATAGCTGGCAGGTTTGGGTGGAGCGCATATGGAGCTGTCCGAACGCAGTGAATCCCTCTTAAAATGATTCCATTAACTCCAATTTCTCCTATATGCAGTGACACCGCAGATGACATGAGATGAACAAGATCGAAAATGACCACGTAATTATGTGCACATAAGCACTATATACTAGCAAGATCTGGGGCAAAACTTGCCCTGGCTGAGATTTGAACCAACAGCCTTTGCGTTATAAGCACGGCGCTCTACCAACTGGACCACTGCAACATCACACAGGCACAGTAAAGATCATGGAAGCCATGCCAGTATTCCATGGCTAAAAGAAACAGTACAATATACTGCATGCACATCCTGGAAAAAGGAGTTTAAGTGTCCGCATGTCGAGGTAACTCACTGAAGACATACCATGCGGCAACCTAGCAACATTTACGAGGGAAAGGTGAATTAGAGCACCTGGTCACAACAGGAAAGCTGGAGGGAAAGAGAGCACCAGGTAGACTCAGGGAGAAAATATCGGACGACCTTGCAGGGTGGCTGCGGACAGAGAGGGTGGAAGGTGTGCTTGCGGCAACAAGGGATAGATACATATGGAGGGCCATGATCGCAGCGTCATGCGGCAGGGCATTTGATGATGATGATGATGATGATGATGAAGATGGTGATGATGATGATGATGATGAAGATGGTGATGAGTGTTTGTGCAGTGTGGGCCATACAACCAGGACAACGTGCATGTATGCATCCGAGAAAACAATTTCGGAATGAAAACAAAACAGACAAAACAAACAGAGCAAAAACAAAACAAAACAACAACAAAACAAAACAGAACAAAACAACAAAACAATGCAACAACAAACAAGTAAGAAGAACGAAAGAACAATCGAAAGAACGAAGGAACAAACAAACGAACGACCGACCGAACGAACGAACGAAAGAAGAACGTGTTTCGTTCTGTAGGAATTCTCAACTGCGTAACATTTCGAAAGCTGACGATCGATTGTCTGGTCATAGCTGTCTTATATATGAAAACGCTTCAATGAAAGTTCTTCGGTGTTCGTTGGCGGATGTTCACAAAACGTTTAGCCTGATCAGAAGTGTCGACTGTAAATGTCAGCCTGAACTTTTTGTTTTCAAGGTCATAGTTACCTTTTGAAGATGACAGTTACGCAAGCTGCGTCCGAAGGAAAGAGAGAAGGAAAATGGACAGTATACAGCTTGATCATTTACATGTACCTTCCATCTCTGACCTTCAAGATGGCGGGCATGGTAGTCTCTTGGGTAAACATAGCACTTTCTGTCGCAAAGTCCTGGGTTCAGTCCTCCGAGACATCTCCCTAGTGGTAATTTTTTTTCTGATATCTCAGATCAATATGTGTGCAAAACTGCCAGTGCCTAAATCCTCTTCGTATAGTGTATACAGGATATCAAATATCTATCTGTCTGTCTGTCTGTCCGTCTGTCTGTTCGCCCGTCCGTCCGTCCGCCCGCCCATCTGTCTGTCCTTCCGTTCGTTCGTCTGTCTGCATGTCTGTCTATCTGTCGGGTACGTTTGTATGTATGTGTATATGAATATTGTGTATAGATGTGCACAAATGTGCATGTATACAGCTTTAATAACGTTCTCAAAATTGTTGTCCTGTCTCCAACTTGCCATTCCTTTCCAAGCTCCTTGAGAATGTGGTTTTGAAACAGATGAATAATCATCTCTCATCCAACAATCGTTACCATCATTTTCAGTCAACTTACCGTTCTGACCGCAGCACCGAAACTAATCTCGTTCACATTGTGAATGATTTGTTACTTTCAGCTGACCATGACCAAATTTCACTATTTATTCTTTGAGATCTTTCTGCTGCTTTTGACACCATTGATCATCAATCCTCCTCTGTCGGCTGCAGCAAACATTTGGAATCCAAGGTAGTATTTTTCCTACTTTATATCATATCTGTCCAACCGCTTTCAGTCAGTCGTGGTAAATGAGTCTAAATCCCAACCGGCTTAACTTGCACATGGGGTCCCTCAAAGCTTTATACGTTGGCCAGTTGTCTTCACACTCTACGCCTCACCACTTATGTATCAGTCAGCACAACATCGTATATTTATTTTTATGCTGATGGCTCCCAGCTCTACAACGGAGCATCTCCTGAAAATCATTCAATTCTTCTTTCTGAAGCATCTGCTATGTCGAGATCAAGAACTGGATGATACAGAATAAGCTACAGTTGAATGGAGGTAAGACTGAAGCAATGCTCACTAGCACAAAGCACAAGTTTTCCAATGTGAAAGTTTGTTCTATCCGACTAGGATTGTACTTTCTGAATCAGTCAAGAACCGTAGTATTGTTCTTGATCCTCAGTTTTCTATACAGAAATTCATTACGCAAAGCTGTCAGTTTTGTTACTGTCAGTTGTGATGTTTCAGTTCTATTCGCTGTGATGTTAACTTCAGCAGGATTTAAACTTGCGACTTCTCTGTTCTTGTCTCGCATCAATTATTGCAACTCTTTGCTGTTTCGTCTGTTGCATGCATCCAGTGTATTCAGAATTCTGCAGCCCATCTTGTCCTTCGTAAAAAGACGCATAATCATGTCTCTCTCTTGCTTTACATTCTCCACTGATTGCCTGTTTCTCAAAGAAATTCATACAAAATCAACACATTATGCTACAAGTGTATTAATGGTACTGCACATACTTATCTTCATGACCACCTCCAAATATACACCCCTGCCCCATCTCTCTGTTCTCCTTCTGATACCAGTTGTCTTCAAATTCCTCGATACAAATGTACCACAGCCGGTCGCCGCTCTTTTCTGTGTCTGGTCTATAAACTTTGAACGATCTAACCTCCGTACCTTTGACAGTCACAGACTCTTTCTTCCTTCAAGTGTGGTTTGAAGACAAAACCTTTTTGCCCAGCAGTGATTTCTCCCTCTACATATTCAGTCTCATGCCCCACTGCCCTCCTGTCCTCCCCTTCTCTGTTTGCGTGTGTTTTGTGCCCTGGAGTATCGTTCGTTGTTGGGTGATTGCTTTGGTGTATGATGAGAGTGCGTGCTTTGGTTTGATTCTTGAATCCAGATTTGGCGCCTGACAGATATCATTATCATCGTTATCAATCATTATCAATCATCATCATCATCAT
>CM060306.1:96492116-96499616 GCA_030674185.1 Monoplex corrugatus | reverse complement strand
GGTTATCGATGTGAATGAATTCTCTCTAGCCGTTTTAACTTGATGTTATCTTATTTCATGGCCTTTATATGGAAAACCCTCCTCTCTTCCCTTTTCTCTGTTTTGTTTTATTTTGAATGATTTTGATGTTAGTTTATTGTGAGTGTACGTTTTCCACCACGTTTGGTATTGATATGGCATCAGCCATGGGGCAGACATTTACATTTTATTGTAGAAATTAGAAACAGACGAACATGGATTAAAACACATATTCGATTAAAGCAACAAGACTGATGCAAATCTGCAGGCCTTTGTCAACCGTACACAAAAAACAAGGAAGGAACAGAAGTCACTAGAATTAAAATAAACACAACAGACCAGATAACCTTCCTGGTGTTTCTTTCAGCAGGAGAAGATAACTTGGTGTTGCTATTTTTTTTACAATCCTTTGCTATCATTCTTGCATGACCGATTGTTGACCCGAGGGAAGGTGATGTTTCATCATCATTCATTTTTATTGCTTGTTTAATCGTAAATATCTTGTATTTCGTCCATTGGATCATAGCTCTAGAAAATGATATGTACTGCTTTAACCCTTTGACTCCCGCACTTTTCCACCAAATGCAAAAACTTAACCCTTTGACTCTTTCACACTATCCACCAGCTTCCTGCAGGAAGCTGGTGGATAGGGTGAGGGAGTCAAAGGGTTAAGTTTTTGCTTTGCTTTGCTAGCATGATTGACAATGCAGGATGCTGTAAACAGGCTGCGGGAGTCAAAGTGTTAAGTTTTGCTTTGCTAGCATGGTTGACAATGCAGGATGCTGGTGGACAGGCTGCAGGAGTCAAAGGGTTAAGTGTCTCCGCTTCAGACACTCGTGTTCTGTGATGATTTAGGACTCTTGAGATTTTGGAGTTAGGGATTTGTTCTTGAAGGGTTCATCGCACGCGGCCAATTCCATATGCGCCCCACTCAAATCTGCCAGCGATTATATGGCAGACTCCCTGAGCCTGAGCAAAATCCTGTGCGTTGGAGAAATCTTGTAATGGCAAGGTGGGAGAGGGTCCTATGAAACCTTAAACTAACACCATCAGAATGATGTAAACATGTGGGAGAGGGACCCATGAAACCTTAAACTAACACCATCAGAATGATGGAAACATGTGGGAGAGGGACCCATGAAACCTTAAACTAACACCATCAGAATGATGGAAACATGTGGGAGAGGGACCCATGAAACCATAAACTAACACCATCAGAATGATGAAAACATGTGGGAGAGGGACCGATGAAACCCTATACTAAACTAACACCATCAGAATGATGGAAACATGTGGGAGAGGGACCCATGAAACCCTGTACTAAACTAACATCATCAGAATGATGGAAACATTTAAGATGGGCATCGAAAGGGGTCAGCTGTAATGTTGCAGGCTGGGATTTGAACTCGAGATATCAAATCTTGAGTCCATGGCTCTATCAAATGAAGCAATCCGTGAGATGTGGCATTGTACAATTTCTCAGTATTATTGCTATTGACTTTATATACATATTGGTGGATAATGATGTAATGTGCAGTACTGCATTGTGTCAGTATCTGTGTGTCTCTGTAACACCGCTACCCCACCCTCCCCTCCCCCACACCGCTCCTTCATCGCAGTTCAAGATTATGCACTAACAGAATACTTGAAAATGTTATTTTGACGACTGCTTTCAGTTTCAGTTTCAGTTTCTCAAGACAACGTCTCCGTGCTCAGAACGAATTTCCATATGCACTAACGTTACAGATGCCATGGTATGGTGATCATAGCACGAGCCTTAAGCCTGCACATAAACCCATGAGCTGGCCAGGTCCTGAAAAACTACCGCTTCTAATATTACCACTGCTACTACTGCAGTTGGTAGGAATGATTAAAAAAGGCCATTCCTTTTTGTTATTATGAGAATAACCAAAAAAAAAAAAAAAGCAAAACAAAACAAAACAAAACAAAACCAAACCAAACCAAAAAACAAACAAACAAACAAACAAACAACAAACAAACAAACCAAACAAACAAACAAACAAACAAAAAAAGAAACAATTATGTAACATGGAGAACGGGAAGATTTTGGTGGTCCTTTTTGTAACCAGATGAAAAATAATATAGAAAAAACAACACCCCGAGATGTGGGAAGGAAGGTAGTAATTATTGGTGATGGTTTCATTGTCTTCTTTTTTTTTGTTTGCCGCCTTAATGGCCTAGAAACTGGCACAGTTTTTACAATGCGATGATAATGATGTCGATGAGGATGATAATCATGATGCTATGGAGTTCCACCTAGGATTCACACTGCGTAACAGGACTGTACTCTATCGTAACATATCCTGGCCGTCAAGCAGGCCCGAGAGATACAGATACCTGGGTGCTGTTCAGAAGATTTGAGCAACACCCTCAATGACTGCATCCGGAAAACACACAAGGAGTGGAAGACACACAAAGTCCATCTTCATCAACGAACAGTCTCCAGGCCTTTTTGAAGCTTCTTTGGTCTTTTATCTCCCTGATTGATTGATTGATTGATTGATTCAGTTTTTAGGTCGACACCCACCTCAGATGATGTGCCGAAGGGGATAACCATCCCAGGGAAGTTGGGAAAGGAGGGGACTTATCTAATCCTACACTGACACCACAAGAACAACAATGATGTTAAGATGGGACAGTGAGAAGGCCAGTTTTAATGTAGCGCAGCCCGAGGATTCGAACCCACAACCATTAGCATGTGAATCCGACGCTCAACCAACTGAGCAACTGAGGCCCGCTTATCTCCCTGAAGACATCTTCACTATATTTGTGGAGTCACAATTCTGCCCCAGTCTGGTTGACATTAAGCTTGCATCGGCATACATCCCAACACTGAGCCTGCTTCCTTCAAAGTGTCAGACCAAGATGTACCACTTTAGAACAAAGAGATGAAGACAAAGAGCTGCAAAGAAACAAAGAATGATTGATCGGCCACAATGATGTATTAAACATGATGTGGTTCTACCAGTTTATCACACATGTGTTACGAAGTCCAGTAGCTGCCAAGTATGACTAACGTTTACTGACGAAACAAGGCAAACAGAAATAGCACCTTTCAAACACATACAACATACATACACAGATACACGCAGACGCACACACACGCACACATGCACACACACACACACACACAACACACAACACACACACACACACACACACACCACACACACACAGACACACACACACACAGGCACAGACACACACACACACACACACACACACACACACACACACACACACACACACACACACACACAGACAGACAGCAACATGCACAAACACTGGCACACAGACACACAGACACAGACACAGACACGGACACGTACACAGACAGACAGACAGACAGACAGACATACAGACAAACACACACACACTCGCACACATACACACAGTCACACACACAGACACACTCACAGACACACAGAGACACACACAGGCACACACACGCACCACGCACGCACACTCACACACACACACACACACACACACACAACATACACACACACACACACACACACACACACACAAACACGCAAAATCAGTGAGAGAGTTGAACTTCCATCCTGAACATTGCAGAAAGGATTCCATCCATTATCTTCAACGGCAACAACAAACCACAATCTTCCGTCTGAGAATTGAACACTGTCGCTTACTCCAACGTGTGTGTCGAGAGTCGCTGTTCCACACAGGTAAATATCCATGCTTGAGAAGACCATAGCCTCGAGAGGAGGTTCTACTGTTTTGCCCACTATTCAGAAGAAATAAAAGAAATAAGCTGTGGCTCAATGGGGCAACTCTGAATGAACGGCTGTGGGACAACAAAGAGGACTACATCAAGACCACGTTCTTCATCCAGCCCACGGGAAACTGACCATTTGATGTGTAACCATGTTCGAACACAAACAATAAACAACCATCCTCTCAAAACAACAACTATAATAACCACAACAATAACAACAACAATAAGCAAATCCAAGAATATGAAAAGCAAAACAACAAAAACAAAACGAAAATAAAAAACCCAAAACAAAACAAAATACCATATCACCACACGCACGCGTGCGCGCACACACCACACACACACAACACACACACAGACACACAGACACACAACGACACACACACAGAGCCACACACACACAGAGCCACACACAGCCACACACACACACACACATACACACACACACACAACCAGACACTCACACACTCACACACACACACACACACACACACACACACACACACACACACACACACACACACACACACACACACAATCTATCCCTTCTTCAAGAATCCCCATCACACACAAAAAGGCAATACCACCACCACCACCACCACAACCACCACACCACCACCACCTCCACCACCAACATCAACAATCAAAACAACAGCAAAACAGCCTTCCATGTGAAATATTCCAACTATGATCTGTGTTGGTCTTGTTTGGTGTGTGTGTGTATGTCTTTCTGTCTCTCTCTCACTCTCTCTCTCTCTCTCTCTCACTCTCTTCTGTCCTCTTGTCTCTGTCTGTCTCTTCTCAGTATGAGACTCGCTAGCCGTCTTCTATCTCCATCTCCTGACAACCACTTTCACTGTGAGCCGGCAATGCACGCGCGTCAATAAAAACGCTTCCTGCATGATTCCCTCCCTTGTTTTTGTGCCAGCCCCGACTCGGTAGCGGCCATAGACTGAGACATCAAAGCGTCCTGCAAATGCGTGTCATCAGCGTTGATCATCAACGTGAAATTAACGTACTGGGCGACAGTTACACGGGGTAATTACTTTACGTGACACCGGCTATATTGCTGGCGAACCCACTCAGATTTTGTACAATGAGAAGCTTGCTTGGAAGAAGGCGCTGACTATGATGAACTCATAGCTTCTGGAGTGAAATTGTCCGTTTTTTCTATTTAGTTTTTATTTTAGGTTCATCGCTCTCAGGGAGGGTTACCTTTGTGCTCACCTTTTTTTCATCCCATTTTCACGCCATCTTAATGGCTACAGAAGCTGGCACAGTTTTTGCTATGCGATGGTGATGACGTCGATGAGGATGATAATCATGATGCTATGGAGTTCCATCTAGGATTGAGACTGCGTGACAGGGCTGTACTCTACACTTACTATCATAATCTATCCTGGCGTCAAGCAGGCCCGAGAGATACAGACACCTTCGGTGCTGGTCAGAAGATTTGAGCAACACCCTCAATGACGCATCTGTGGAGTGGATGAGACTCGACTGTGTAGTCCCAGTCTTTGCAATGAGATCATAGCACGCCCAACTCTGGGTAGGAGCCGGTTAGAGCCGAAAAATCCACATTTTTGAAGGAACTGATGGGGATTCGAACCTACAACTTTCCAGTCCGTAGTCCGTTGCACTAACCACTACACCATGGCAACTGGTTTGTTTGTTTTTGTTTTTGTTTTGTTTTGCCTTTTTGATTCTCTCCTCCTAGAATCCACCCGCGTTATATGGAGGTCCCAACCTCGTTATTTTTCTTGATCTGGCGGTAGGGTCCAATAGTCATTAGTAGGATAGTGGGGGTACGGCTCCTTAGTGGTCCATCTGATACTGGTAACATTGTGAGCCATTCCTTATCATTTGGGTTTCTGCTTTTGCATAAAACTGGCGTCAGTTGGTTCGTGATCTCTGAGAACTGATGCTTCTTAATTTATAGGTTTTATTGGATATGTGTGGGTGCACACTGTGTATGTGCATGCGTGCGTGCGTGTGTGTGTGTGTGTATGTGTGTGTATGTGTGTGTGTATGTGTGTGTGTTTACGTGTGTGTGTATATATATATGTGTGTGTATGTATGTGTGTATGCATGTGTGTGTGTGTGTGTGTGTGTGTGTGTGTGTGTGTGTGTGTGTGTGTGTGTGTGTGTGTGTGGGTGCGTGGGTGCGTGAGATTTTTATGCAGTATATATGTATCGTTCGTTATTTTCTTTAATGTCTATTCAAATATGTGATTTTAGACGGATGTGTATGTACGTTTTGCCTGTCCATCACCGAGTAAACACCCTTCTGAGAATATCATTTGTGGGAAACGGAAATCTTGGAATCACTTCCTTTCAGTAGGTCTGCCTCCAGATTCTGGAAACGTAAAGGTTCCGCATTAGGTAATGTTGCTCACAAAAGTCTTTGAACTTTATGGACCACTTCTGACGACCACTAGCTATCACCATCGTTCTGAGACTTAGAGAATAACTGCTGCTGCTGCTGCTGCTGTTTTACTGTTCTGTCCTGCTCCTTTTGCATCTGCAGTAAGATCTTTTCTGTTTGCAAAGAGATTGGGTATCTGAGGTTTAAGCATTACTTTATTTGTTACTTTTTCTACTTGCATGTACCAACAGGTGTCGGCGAGGAGATGAAGCTGACGGTGACAGCTAAGCAGGCAGGAAGCATGACATAGAGTCGTATTGTAGATGTAGAATGTATTTGTTACTCTAACCAACACCGCCGTCGGTTCGTCTGGTTTTGATACCCGAGCATCTGGTGTGGGAAGCTGGAAGGGCTGGCCGGATTACTGATTTCCTGGTCTGATGGGCAAACCATGAAGGGCTGGCCGGATTACTGATTTCCTGGTCTGATGGGCAAACCATGAAGGGCTGGCCGGATTACTGATTTCCTGGTCTGATGGGCAAACCATGAAGGGCTGGCGGATATGATTTCCTGGTCTGATGGGCAAATCATGAAGGGCTGGCCGGATTACTGATTTCCTGGTCTGATGGGCAAACCATGAAGGGCTGGCTAGAGACTGATTTCCTGGTCTGATGGCCAAACCATCTGATCCACTATTGTGTGATGTAATGGTTGGCAGGTGTGGTTCCAACCACCTCTCAAGATGTCATTGTAGCTAATCACGTCTCTTTTGTTCTTGCCTGCTGCTTTTCGGAGCATCTCATCTGACATGTTGTGATCTTTCTCTCAAGTGTTTTGTTTAATGTCCAGATGTGGTATTGGTAAATCAGTGTGGATACAAAGATTGTATTGACAAGCCTGGCTTTTGTTTTTGTAGGGATGATTGTTTTTTTTAGACAGGTAAAAGTTGATATTTCACAGCAATTGCCTTTTGGACTCTGGTTTCAGTTTTTCTGGCCATTTTTCTATCTTCAGTATATAAGCTTCCCGAGTATTTAAAATTTGTATATTGATGAACGTTTTGCTCTTTGACGTATTCTGATGTCTACAATGTAGTTTGTCAGGTGTTCGTCCTTCTGACATAGCTTTGGTCTTGTTAGTGTTGATTTTCATGCCATAGATATCACAGCTATTGTTGAACTTGTTCGTATGTTTTTGCAATGTGCCTTTTTTACGATAGCTTTGTCATCAGCGAATGATAGCCCAAAGAGAGCCTCTGGATATGAGTTTGTATCTTGAATAATTTTGTTCATGTGGATGATGAACAAGAGTGGTGATAGAACGCATCCTTTTGGGACCCCAGATGGACTTGAAA
>CM060306.1:96472116-96487116 GCA_030674185.1 Monoplex corrugatus | reverse complement strand
TTAAAACTGCCTTTGAAACAATAATAATAATAATAAATCACATTTATATAATGCTATTTTCCCACACATAGGTAAGGACTCACTGCGCTTGACATTAATTAATGCATACACACATACACACACAAACACACACGTACACAGATACAAACAAACAAACAAACAAACAAACAAACACACCACATCAGACACACACGCGCATACACACAAAGATGTTGAGGTAGGGTACACTCAAGCCTGTTAGGCGAGAGGCCCTTGACCCAAGTTGTCATATATTCAGGGCACAAACTGAAGAATTACATAGAAAAGCAGAAAAAGAAGCAGAACATTGACAGCAATAAACCAGGGCTGGATAATCAAAGTGAAATGGAATCAATAGAGACATACACATCTCTTAGCAGCAGTGTTTATATTTTGTATGATTAAATTTCGATGTTGTAATCCTAAGCTACTTTTTGAAATTGGCAGAAGGTATCGACTTCCAAGAGAAGACAGAAAATATACATTGTGATATGGATGCTATCGGTGATTAGTGGCTTTTTAATGATTCTACAGAATACGTTTCCACGAGGAATACATTTCTACATGTGAAATCTTGCACTCTAAATCGATGTTTGTGTTATGCAATTTGATGTCAAATAAGTCAAAATGTGTAATGTTTAATCTGGCTAACTAAAAGAAATTTTTTGAAAAAATGTTTAAGACTGATAGTTAATTCTTTTTGTGATAATGATGATAATGAAAACAAGAACAAGAACAACAACAACAACAGCAATGAAAAGAGCAAGACCAATACTACTACTACTACTACTATAATGATGAATATAATGATAAAAATCTCCTCAATCTCCTCAATCCTTTCCAGTCAGCCTACCGCCAGTGCCATAGCACTGAAACTACCCTACTACACATTCTCAACAATCTCCTCCTTGCAACTGATACTGGCAAAGTCTCTCTCCTCACACTCCTTGATCTGTCTGCAGCCTTCGATACCATTGACCATGGTATTCTCCTTTCTAGACTTCATCATACTTTTGGCATCTCTGACATTGCTCTCTCCTTTTTCACTTCGTATTTATCAAACAGAAAACAAACTGTTCTCATCAATGGCACTTACTCTCAACCTGCATACCTGACCTGTGGTGTTCCACAAGGATCTGTCCTTGGCCCTGTTCTTTTCACTCTTTATACCTCCCCCCTGTCCACCATCATCAACTCCCACTCTATAAAACACCACTTCTATGCTGATGACACCCAACTTCAAGATAGTGGCTCACCTGATAATATACAGCGCCTGTTGACTCGCACCACTGAGTGTTACTCGGACATTAAGAACTGGATGACACACAATAGACTTCAGCTTAATGACGACAAGACAGAAGCTATCCTCATTGGCACCCGTCAGAAACTTTCCCAGCTGCCTCCTCTTTCTCTCCCATTATGTAACACATCAGTCCCAATTTCTGATTCAGCTAAAAACCTTGGTGTCTGCATTGACTCTACCCTGTCCATGAACAACTTTGTTTCTCAAACTGCCAGATCTTGCTACTATCATCTCCATCGTATAAGCCTGATCAGGAAGTATCTCTCTGTCGAAACAACTGCAAAACTCGTTCTCTCCTTCATAATGTCTCGCATTGACTATTGCAATTCACTCCTGTCTGGTCTTCCTGCCTCCACCATTCACATCCTACAGCGCATTCAAAACAATGCTGTACGCCTTGTACTCAAAAAGAAAAAAGCTGACCACATATCTCCTCTCCTGGCACAACTTCACTGGCTCACTGTATCAAAGCGCATACAGTACAAACTAGACACCATGTGCTACAAAAGCCTCAATAACGCAGCCCCCGATTACCTGTCAAGCCTACTTGAGATCTATGTTCCCTCACGTACCCTCCGCTCTGCCTCCGATCCTCTGACTTTTCGCTTTCCACGCACTAAGCTCAATACCTATGGTCCACGAGCCTTCTCTGTTTCTGGTCCACTCTCCTGGAACAAACTTCCTCTCTCAGTCCGTCAGCAACCTACTTTTGCCTCCTTCAAGTCCGCTCTCAAAACTCACCTTTTCTCCTCTGCATAAAATCCTAACCTCACTCAACCCCCTCTGCAGCCTGTCTCCGCTCGGAGGGGAATCACTTTGTTTTAATATATAATTGTATATGATGTGCTCTCTGTGGTTTTCCATTGGTTTTATTCTTGCTTTTATTGCTTTTATTCTTTTCTCCCCATTTGTGGCCATGCATGTGTGTGTGTGTGTGTGTGTGTGTGTGTGTGTGTGTGTGTGTGTGTGTGTGTGTGTGTGTGTGTGTGTGTGCGTGCGTGTGTGTGCGTGCGTGCGTGTGTGCGTGTGTGTCTTTTCGGCGCTTGGATTTGATTTTGTCGAGATTTGCGCTATATAAATATTGTAATTATTATGTATGCATGTGCGTACGTATGTATGTATGTATGTATGTATACGCTTAGATTTATGTATGTATGTATGTATGCATGTATACGCTCAGCTTAGATTTATGTATGTAAGTATGTAAGCATGTATGTATGCATGTATACGCTCATATGTATGTAGGTATGTATGCATGTATACGCTCAGCGCTTAGATTTGATTTTATCAAGATTTTGCGCTATATAAATAAAATATATTATTATTATTATTAAAATACTACTACTACTACTTCTGATGATGATGATGACAGTAATAAGGAATAATTATTGCATAACGCTATTCTCAAAACAGACAAACCACTTAAAAGCAGTGTTCTGAATCTCAAATACAGCTCTTAGTCTCTTCAGCAAAGTGGAATAATCAAAACAGATCAAATGCTGCACTGAGATTGGCAGAACAACGAACAAGAAGAGTGGCTTATGTCTCAACTGCTTTTGTAAGCAGAGCACCCAAGTCACTCAAAGCAGCTGTCTGTGTGCTGTGATCATACCTGTATGCTGTCTGACAGATCTCATATAAACCATTATCAGACAATAGAACCTTTCAAGAATTTTTTAAATGGAAGGTAGATGGAAAACTGGTTTAAAAGTTGTCAGATTACTCAGGTAAACTAACAGTGTTTTTTAAAGAACAGAGTAACAAGTGGTTACTAAAACTGCAAAACAATTATGCTTGTGGAAAGACAAGCTGTGATAAAGCATGAAGCTAAATATTATCACTACACAACGACTGACGACAAGGGCACTACTCTTGAGAATTATCTCCCATGTTGTACTTCTCAAATCTAACAGTTTGCGCTGAGGAGTGTTCTGAGCTTACTGTTTTTGTACTTTGTATCTGCTTCTATGCTAGCTGAATGGGTAGCGCAAACTGTGTTAGATTTGAGAAGTACAACGTGGGAGATAATTCTCAAGAGTTATGTCCTTTGAGTACTATTATAAAAATTCTCTCTGCTTCCCTCTTATGTCTTTGACAAGGGCACTGACAACCATGATACAACATGGGCAAAGCCAGACAAAACCACCACCTTGGGAAAAAAAAAAAAAAGAAAAACATAGCCACCTTGAGATTTTTGAGACAAACCCTCCACCACTACCTGACAGCCTGTAAATGCACTGCTTATGTATCACTTGTTTGCTCTGTTCGGAATATGGTGCGGAAAAAGGACATTGGCATTCTAGTGAGAGTGAAGAGCAGTGCAGCGCTCTTTATGACAGGGGACTACTAATCTCGAAACCCCAGGTATCACACAGAGGCTTCTTCAGAATATCAATCTCCTGAGACTTCAAGACTGCAGGAAACAATTTCACCTCATCATCTTCGTCTTCATGGTAGTTGGAAGGGGTTAGTATCGGTCATACCTTCAGATAAATTCTTGACACTACAAAAGAAAGTAAGATTGGTCCACACCAAACAAGACGAAAACTTTGTGTCTGACAACATTGTAAACAATTGTAGTCGAAATCACGACAGATGTTTCACGATTCAGTTCTGCAAAAAGGATCAGCTGAAGAATTCTTTCTTCCACCGTACTACAACAGTGAAATTCTCTTAATAACAACACAATCCATGCTGATTCTGTCACCAGGTTCTGGACTTTATTAACGAAGGAATTAACCATCCACCGCTACTAGGCCAGCTAAGCCCTCCCCTACCCCCTTCACTACATCAGTTACATGGATTCTGAGATGTTATCCAACAGATATAGATACACGACGAAACATGAATCAGAATGTTGTTATGGCACAAAAACTGACAATACAGAGCACAGAAGATTATGGTATGACATGGACATATAAACAGAAAAGCAGATATTAACAATTGACGTACACTATATTACATCTTCCAGACACCTTATAGCAAACAATAGCACACTAGCACAATTCCCAAAAGGTGTACTAGACAAACACTACACATCATCTTACAGCCTTTTACCAACAACAATGTGGTCGTGGACACCCACAAAGGCCGCTAAATATTAAAACATCAACTTCCTCTTCTTCTTCGAGGCCTGAAGATAGAAGCCTATCTACAATATGACAGAAAATCTGACAAATGATAACCTAGCTAACTAACAACTCATGAGGCTCTACAACACGCCGAAAGGACTTACGATACAATATGACTAGTAAAGCTATAGGACTCCAATGCTGAACTTAACCAAATACAAAACCTGCGTCACCTGGAAAGGCCAAAGCAGGCAGACCTGAAGAAAAAAGTGACACACGTACAACACACAAACAACAGGATGATTTATCAGTTCCGAACAACGTGTCTACACATTCACAACTTCACACCCGTGACCAGAGAAACAGTTCACCAGAAATCCTCCCATCCCATCCAGCTAAGATCGATGAAAAGAAAGACAAGTTTCAGAATGGAATCTGCGTGATAGATGCAAACAGTCGAGAACTCTTACGTGTTGATGTGGATCCGCGCTTAACTTTGAACAATAGATCCAAGCCAAGAGATGGTCATGAAATCAGACCTCTTTGTTGGCAAAGCAGAACAAAACAAAACAAAACAAAACAAAACAAAACAAACAAAACAAAAGAAAAACTGGAAATGTTTTACGTTCGTTATAGACGACATTTCATCGGTTTAAGAAGAACATATACAGTTTTAGTTAACGAAGACTGTGTGTGCGCAATTTCCAGCCTACTTGAATAGGTACCGGAGTTTTCCTTAGGATTCAGGAAGGCAAAGAACCAAAAGACAATACTGATGATCCTGAAAAAAAGAAACAAGGTCTCTGTAAACTGTGTTTTTGCATTGCGCTATTTTCCAAACTCATTTGGACTAACAGCTCATTAAACGTAATCAGACTTTTTTGTGAAGCGTGGAGAACTCGAGCTATTAGCGTGGTGACCACACTCCATTATGTAGTTGCTATCTGCATCTCTGGTGGGCACGCAGAATGGATGTTTCCATGTTTCTGTAAGGCAGCCACTGTCATGACTTACATGATCTTTAACGTGCATATTTCACATTTTTATGCATACACTCATAAAAGGGGTTTAGATACTGATAGGCCTGCAGTTAGGAGATTGCAGTTTGGAGTTTGCTCAAAAGGGATTCATCACACTCGGCAATTCCATGTGTGCTCCACCCAAATCTGCCAACAATCATCTGGCAGACTCCTTAAACCTGCGCAAAGCCCTACGCGCTGGTAAGGTCTTGAAACTGGGGAGGTGTAAGGGACATTTGAAACAGTAAGCTGACACCACCAGAATGATGGAAACATTAAGATGGGCAGCAAACCGGCCAGTTTTTAATGTTGCAGGCTGTGGTTGAACTCAAAATATCAGGTCTTGAGTCCACGACTCTTATCATAAGAACCAACCAGTCCGCACATAGGTCGACCTGAGAGACCAGAAAAGTTTTCTTCCTCCAGAGGCCAAGCAGAAATGTCTATGTGGATTGCACCCAGTACTTTGTGACTGGAAATCCGATGTTAACCCGCTTGGCAACCTACCTTCACTTCACTCCCCAACAAAGTCAGGGGCTATGGGACACACTTTATCCTTTTGAAATCAGTGTGGTCAGTGTTTAGCCTGACAAGTCAACAAGGTCGTGACTGATTAATTTTAAAAGCCACAGTTAATGATAAACGCCTCTAAAACGCAAGAACAGAAAGATAATCAGAATAGCAATACCATCTTGACTGGTATTTTTGCCTTACCTGCTTAATGATGGGACATTCAATTTTAGTTTTGTGTGCTTTTTTCCCCCCAGAATCTTTTCTCCAGACACAAAGAATCTTTGCAAAGAAATAGAAGTTCCTTAATGAGTCAATTACCCTGGTGATAGGAGCAAGAAATTGAAACCTTTCAATCCTTCCCATGACTTGATACGGGTTTTTGAAAATGCGTTTTTATGCAGCAGTTTTATGCACTGTTATTATTTTTTTTTCTAATTTCTGCAAACTGTCTCTATCTGCTTGAATTCAGAGGTTCATCTTTCCCTGGTCTTTGTGCCATGGTACTTTACTTTTACAGTGATTGATTGGTAGGAATTTTTGTGACGAATGTTTGTTTTTGCTATATCTTTCGTTTGGTTGTCATTTTGCCTCTTAAAACAGAAAATTATGGCTGACGTGAGACTTCTTTATATAAAGGTCTCCATTTCCTACAGCCAGGAAAAACATGGAGTTCTTCACCTCAGCTCTTCAATTCTTCTTCCTTGTTACACCTACGCATGCGTGTGCACATGCGTGCACCACATGCCCCCCGTCATTCCTGTGCATCCACTGGAAAAGAAAAATGTTGATGTCGTTTGTATTTTTGTTTCTGTCCCATAGGGAATCTCAGCATTTAATTGAATTCAATCTCATTTAGTGTAATTCATTTTCTTTTTCTAAATCAGATCTGCTTTAATTCAGTTCAGTTAAATTCAATTAACGAGAACTTACTTTTAATCTTTTTTCCTTTGAAGGGAGTTTTTTTTCCCCAAATCATTATAAGTACCTTAAGCTTACTCTTCAAATGCAAAATATGAATAGTTTTAAACATATACATAAATATAAGCATACATATTTCTATGAAAATGTACGTTCATGTTCATATACACATATACATATATATATATATATATATATATATATGTATACATATACATATACATCATACATACATAATATGCATATACACATATATATGCGTATACATATGATGACAACAATTTTGCTTAACATTATTCAAGCTGTTTACACGTTTATACTTTAATATTTATTAAACAACAACAACAAGAAGAACGACAGCAAAACCAGCCAATCAACAGCAACAGCAAAAGTGAACTCTAAATAAACAATAGAATTAAAGCAGAGAAGGGGGGGGGGGAGGGGCAGTGCCCCCAGCATTGGCGTTGTTTGTTTTTCAAACACCAGGCTTTCCGTGTGTCCACAGTTCAACGAGTGTTGGTAATCCAATGTCTCTCGCCACAGCCTCCAGAAAATTGCTGTGTCTTTTGGCTTTTCTTGCTTCTGATCTCTTTGATAAATCACTTCGTTTTGGTTTTATTGAAAAAAAAGGAAAGTATAAAGGAAAACGGAGTGAGAAAAGGCAACAAATTCTTTTGGAGATCGGGTAACTCTTCCTTGTCTCTCTGTCTCTGTCGTATCATTGCGTGTTTGTTGATTTATTCATGTAGGGTGTGTGTGTGTGTGTGTGTGTGTGTGCGTGCGTGCGTGCGTGCGTGTGTGTGTGTGTGTGTGTGTGTGTGTTGTGTGTTTGTGTATGTGTGTTTGTGTGCGTGCGTGCGTTGGTGTGTGTGTGTGTTTGTGTGTGTCTGTGTTTGTGTATGTGTGTGTGTATGTGTGTGTGTGCGTGTTTGTGTGTGCGTGCGTGCATGTGTGTGTGTGGTGGTCATTGATTTAGTGTTTATTCATTAAAGTATGTGTACGTGTGTTAGTGTATATGTCAGTGTGTGTGTGTGTGTGTGTGTCCATGCGTGCGTGCGTGTGTGTGTATGTGTGTGTGTGTGAGTGTGTGTGCGTGCATACGTGCGTACGTGCGCGCACGCGCGCGTGTGTAATTTTTCATGTTTTGCAAACTGTCAAAGATCAGCTGTAGCCAGCAGTCATAAAAGCATGCATTTGAAGGGGCACAATCCATTTAGGGGGAAACATGAGAACTTACAATTTCATAATAATTATATCACCGAATACTTCTAGACTTTCTTAGATAATTTAGATGTGAATGTATCCGTATGAAGTCTTGTCACGTGTACAGCCCATACGGAATTCAAGCTAACTGTATAAATAGCGTGGCTTGATTTTATTTAATTGTTTTAATTATCATGATGTAGTAAATTAACCGAATGCTTGGGATGTAAACCTGTTTCGCTGTAATCGTTATAACAAATCATTAATATTTGTTGCTTCAGTTACTTTGTGTTTCAGAGAACCAATTATGTCCTTTACTATTTTCCCGAAGAAGAAGAAGCTAAAGCTTTTATCTGTTCTATTGCTCTTTCAAGTCTTGATTATTGACATCAGGACTGGCTCGCTCTCCTAATTGTCTTCTTTTTCGGATTGAGCCTTTTTTGTGACAAGGGTCTAGTCTACACTCATCGTCATTATATAACCTGAGGCAAGTGTGATTCGAGAGATTTGAATACCTGCAATGTTGGTCAAGAAAATGAAATAGCAGTGTCGTGTTCATACTGTGGATGAGACTGGACTGTGTTGTGGTCCAAGTATTCCCAACAAGCCAAACGAGCGCTTGGCTGTGGGTAGGAGCGGGTCAGGACCGACAATACCATTATAAGTTACTGGACTGGTGTGGGTTCGAACTCACGACCTTCTTTGTCAGAAGTCCGTTGTGCTGATCATTTCATCACACGTTGACTGGTGGTAGTGGTGGTTGTGTGTTTTTTTTTTACCATCGTCGTCATCATCATCATCATCATCATACCATCACCATCACCATCACCATCACCATCACCATCACCATCACCATCACCATGAGGCTTGTGAATGAGAACGATGATGACGTATTTTTATCATCATCATCATCATCATCATCATCATCATCATCATCATCATCATCATCATCATCATCATGATCGTTGTTTTACTTTTATTTTTATAGTCGTCATCATCGTCGTCATCATCATCAACGTCATCATCATCATCGTCATCATCATCGTAGTCGTCATCATCATCATCATCATCATCGTCTTCATCATCGTAGTCTTCATCATCATCATCATCGTCGTCATCATCATCACCATCACCATTATATCATTATTTGTGCTATTTTACCGTTGATCTTTTGTTGCTCGAGCAGATAAAGAGAGATTAACAAATAACAATAACAATAACAATAACAATAACAATAACAATAACGATAACAATAACAATAACAATAACAATAACAAAAACTGAAAGTGTCCGAGTACGACGAATCCCTCTTCGACAATGTGCAGTTCTCAGCTCCCTCCCTTCAGTGTTGTACCGTGTTGTATATAATCTGTATGTGTTAACGACCCATTTCAAAGGTTTGTGACAATGACAGACTAACACACTTGTGGTCTGTTCTCGTAGGGCTGTATACTGTACTGTATTTTATGTATATATGTTAATGACCCATATTAAAGGTTTATGATAGAGACAGACTAACACAGTTGTGGTCTCTTTTTGTAGGGCTGATTTCCAGATCTTTTGTTGTTCACCAAAATTTGCCTTCATCTCCGATGGTGTGAGTGTCAGTGAAGATTTTCTTCAGCAGAACAGGAACAATGTCAGTGTAGCTTGTCTGTCTTGTTCTTCAACATCTCCGACTGAGGGCGTGATTATGCACATGGCGTCGCCATCGGGACCTAAGGCTCATCGATCGCTGACTCCCCTCTCAATCCAGATACCAGGAAGTTTCCTGGTGCGTGCACCGGAAGTCATTTCCCATGGCCTAGAGCACGTGTCGCTCAAGCGAAATTCCGATCTAACTGATCGTTTTTTTTCCTCGTGCAATCTTATTGGTCGTACTTTTCTTCCTGTGATCTGATGATCGTTTTTCCCTCTTCCAGTCTGATTGGTGTGATGCTAAATGGTGAGCATTAATCACACAAATAGCCGGGATTCTGTGAGGAACAATGATTAATGGCTGTGGGTTGTTTTCATTGTCTGCAATAAGTGAGAGCGTAATTCTGCATTTAATATGTTGAAATGTTAGATAATACGCCAGCTCATCAACAGGCGAGACAGAAAATACCGCATGATGAAGAAAACAGGATCTGCAGAGTTGAGAGAGGAGGTGAAGGTCCTACGGCGTACCATTCAACGGCAGATCCGTCGAAGCTACTGGAGATACCTTAACTCTATCTTCACTGAAGAGGCGACCGCCTACCAGGCAGGCAACAAGAGGTTCTGGTCATACATCAAGAACCTGCGTTCAAGTAACGTCGGCGTTGCCCCACTCAAGAAAGATGGCCGCCTTACTTCAGACCCGAAGGAACAAGCAGAGTTGTTGAACGAGCACTTCCAGTCAGTCTTCGGGGATGGTCACGAGTACACAGCTGAGGAATTTGAACTCAAAACTGGAATGACTGACAAAAATATGCCGGCTATGGACAACATCACCATTAGCTGTGAAGGAGTGAAAGGACTCTTGAAAAACCTAAACCCACACAAAGCAGGAGGTCCTGACGGTATAAGCCCGAGAGTGTTACGGGAGCTTGCGGAGGAATTAGCACCAGCGCTGACCATCATTTCCAGTCATCGTTATCTTCAGGCATTGTCCCAACTGACTGGAGGAGTGCATACGTTACACCAATCTTCAAGAAGGGTGAACAATACAACCCTGCTAACTACAGGCCAGTTTCCCTAACGTGTATCGTATGCAAGCTCATGGAACACATAGTCGTCAGCTCTGTGATGCAGCACCTTGAGGCTCACACCATTCTCAACGACAGCCAACATGGTTTTCGACGGGGGCGATCATGTGAGAGCCAACTCCTGGAGTTTGTGGAGGAGCTAACCACCAATTTGGAGAATGGGAAGCAGACAGACATCCTAATCATGGATTTCGCAAAGGCCTTTGACCGGGTTAACCACAGTCTGCTGATCCATAAACTCCAACGCTATGGCATACAAGGCTCCACTCTCACATGGATCAACAGCTTCCTCAAGTATCAACGCCAAGCAGTCGTAGTTGACGGTCACCACTCCTCCTATGTCAGCGTTAGGTCAGGAGTCCCTCAGGTTCCGTGTTGGGACCTTGTTTATTCCTGGCCTATATCAACGACCTTCCGGACAAGCTGACGGTACTGGTAAGACTATTTGCGGATGACACAGCGGTGTACAGGGTTGTAGTCAAAAGCGTACAACAAGACCAGCTACAGCAAGACCTCCAGCGCCTATCAGAATGGGAGAAGAGCTGGGACATGCCATCTGCAAAGTGCGTGTCTATGCCAGTCACCATGAGCAGGAGCCCACTGGATCACTCCTACGTCCTGCACAGCCACAACCTGGACACCGTCCACACAGCCAAATACCTGGGCGTCACACTACATCGTGAAATGACATGGGACACCCACATTAACGAGACGGTAAACAAAGCTAACCAAATGCTGGGTTTGCTCAGGCGTAATTTAAAGATCAGCTCCAGTTCCATCAAGGAGAAGTCGTACAAGGCGTTCGTGAGACCCCTTCTTGAATATGCATCATCAGTATGGGATCCATACACACAGAAGAGCAAAGACAAGTTGGAGGCCGTTCAGAGACGTGCCGCCCGTTTCGTGCTCAACCGATATCACAACACATCAAGTGTCAGCCGATTGATCGACCAACTGGGATGGCCATCTCTTGAGCAGCGAAGAAGAACCACACGCCTGGGGTTCATTTATAAAATCCACCATGGACTAATCCAGTGCCCAATTATCAGGAGCAAGCTAGTCCCACCCCCACCAAGACAGCGCCGGACCCACAACCAGCAGTTCTGCCTCATCAACACCAGAACTCAGTACAGAGGTGGCTCTTTTCTAACCAGGACTGTTGGGGACTGGAACCATCTTCCCAACGAAACAGTAGAGGCAGCAACAGTCGATGCTTTTGTGTCGCGAGCCTCCGCCCAACAGTGAGTTTCTGACACCACGCGGCCCTTTCGGTAACGGATTTCAGCAATGTCTACGGACAATGAGAATAGTGAAATGATCGGAGCTTACGAATGGACTGTGTCTACAACACCCCCCCCCCCCCCTTTATGTGCCGGAATGATCATCCTCAAGATCGTGGGCACCAAAGGAAAGGAAGGAAGGAAGAAATAAAACTCAATTAGCAGAATGGCGTTTTTCATTCATTGCTTTGATGAATGACGACAAGAAGGAGGAGGTACTAGTATCACAGAAAAGCAGTAGGCTGTTTCCAGCACTATACCAGTTCCCTAGTTACGCAAAAGTTACCAGTAACAAGCTATCAGAGCAACGACATACGCTTGGCACACATGACCAAATCAAACATATATCGTAGTCACCAGTTTACGTGCGTGGACCAGGATTTGAATACCGGCGTTTCATATCATCCTTCTCCCCCCTCTCTCTCCTACTCTTACCTCATATCAATCAAGACCTAGTCATGAAACATGCCCCCCCCCTGCCCCACCTTCCAACAGGCGTACAAACGTGCCAAGTAATAGCACTTAACGCATATAAGAAGACAAGTACTTTGTTTGCATCCAAACACCCCCATCCCCTCCTTTGTTCGTTTTATCTTTTTGTTGCCGCAGAATCCCCCTCCCTCGCATGTGTTGGCCTAGGCACACAATAACCTATCTGACTAATTATGTATATTTTTCTCAATGGCTGTTTAATCCAAAATGTTGTTTTCTGCATACAAACTTGTACGCAATAGAAACACTTCTAGAAACTTGATTCCAAGCTGTTTGTTCAAGAAAGTATTTAATCGAGAATCATTCAGTCATCGTGTGCAGTACACAGTAGCAGAATTGAGAGCTTGAATTTGGGTTCTCTTGGGGTATTTTTCTCATGATGTCCCAGCCAAGTTTTTGTGAGTATGAATTTTGGTTATAGTGTAGCACTTTGAGAATTATAGGACTTATAGGCAAGTTAAGACGTCACGAAGCTTTGTTATTAATTTGAAGTTCGTTTATACTCTTTGTATATCATGTTCATCATTTATATCAGTGGAAGCTTCACATTTAACTTGGCGTTTGTTTATTCTCTTTGTTATCATGTGCGTCATTCATGGCAGTAGACCTTTTGGCGTTTCATTCATTCTGTCTGTGTGTCATGTGTATTATTCATGCCAGTTAAAGCTTCACAGTTAATTTGAATTTTGTTTATTCATGTTATTTAAAATAAAGTGTATTTTGTGTGTTCTCATTGACCAACGTGTGATCCGTGTCTAGAGAGCCTTTGTTTGTCACTACAGTCGAAATACAGTTGTGTAATTCTACTCGCCTCTGTTTCCCTCCTTTCTTCTCGTGTACAAAATATAATATAAGAGCCATAGAATGTATCCCCCAATTTGAAACAGAACAAACATTGCATCAACTTTTGTTCATCCCGTGATACTATCATGAAAAATATTTGTTGAATTCTAACCACTCAAACTGAACCTGTCTCATATAGTAGAGTATGAACACATACTCTGGTGTTTGTGTGTGTGTGTGTGTGTGTGTGTGTGTGTGTGTGTGTGTGTGTGTGTGTGTGTGTGTGTGGCGCGGGCGCTGTTTGTGTGTGTGCGTGTGTGTGTGTGTGAGAGAGAGAGAGAGAGAGAAAGAAAGAAAAGAAAGAGAGAGAGAGAGAGAAAGAAAGAGAGAGAGAGAGAGAGAGAGAGAGACAGACAGACAGACAGACAGACAGAGATTACACTTTTAAACAGACAGCACACAATATGATTTGGAGTTTTTTTTCGGGAATACCAGGATAGTGGGCCTATCCGACATCTGTAGATTCATGGGACGGAGGAGACCAGCATATGTAACTGTCATTGTGCTCTATTAGTAATCCACATCTTTCTCTCTTTCTCTCTCTCTCTTCCTCTTTCTCTACGTGGATCATCACAATACAATCATTGTATTAAAAACCTCAGGCATGTATCACTATGAAAAGTTTATCATTGAAATTAAACCTCGACCAAGTATAGTTGTTTTAAAACAGTCAATATAGTTAAGTCTTACACAATTTTTTTTTACTAAAATACAATCATTGTTTTCAAACGTCTAACAAATGTCAATATGAAAATTCAGACATTGTATTCAAGTGTTGTCACACACGATAATAATGTTAAAATTAACGTGTTTTTATGAGAGCACAATGATTGCATTCAAAGTGTGAAACAGGAGGTGGTGTTGTGACGATACTATCGTTGTATTAAAGCCTCAAGTAAGTGTGAGAAGAACCAGCACGTGTTGTGTTGACCTCTCAGCGTGAAGTTAAAATTCAAATTGGCATCACGTCATCAGTGAGTTGGTGACATTAGTCAGAGAGCTGGATCTCGCGTTGCCATTTCAGTTGACTGTACAATGAACTCTGGATAGAAACTTGTCGATATCTCATCCCATTTTGCTCCCACTGCCCCCCCCCCTTCCCAGCCAACACATTCACATATACACACACATACACAACACGCACACACATAAACACACACACAGGGACAAGAGAGAGAGAGAGAGAGGAGAGAGAGAGAGAGAGAGAGAGAGAGAGAGAGGCAGGCACAGAGAGAGAGAGAGAAAGGCAGAGAGAGAGAGACACACACACACACACACCATTACCCCTCCCTCACACACACACACACACACACACACACACACACACACACACACACACACACACACACACACACATTACCCCTCCCTCACACACAGAGAGGAATAGAAGTAAAGTGGAAACAGAGGAATGAGTCATACGCCATGTTGATGACTGTGTCTTTCACTGACAGGTTTGCTCCTCTGAGAGTTGGCCGAGGGAGGAGAGAGAGAGAGAGAGAGAGAGAGAGAGAGAGAGAGAGAGAGAGAGAGTGACAGAGAGAAAGAGGGATGGAGAGGAGAGAGAGAGAGAGAGACAGTGACAGAGAGAAAGAGGGATAGAGAGAGAGAGAG
>CM060306.1:96464616-96467116 GCA_030674185.1 Monoplex corrugatus | reverse complement strand
CCACCACCACCACCACCATCACCACAACAACAAAGAATGATAACAGCCAGAAACATATCGACACATGGCAATTGATCTGGTGAGGCGTCTTGTGATAATGATGCCGACTGTCTAAAAAAGGTTTTATGGTCTCTCTTCTTGCCAGCACTAGGGGTCAAATACCTTTCATTTTGCACTGTTGGTCCCACATTAGTGACCCATCTATATTTGTGTGTTCATGATTCTCCTTTGAACAGTCCTGTAGCCTAATGTAGGTAAAGTATCATCTAACATTTCTCAGGTATATACATTTAAACATACATAGATACAAAACTGCACACAAACAGAAACACAATGTATGCACCAGGGGATCAATGTGAATTGCAAATTTAATTACTGAACCACTGAAGGTTACCATACTAGAATTTATAACACTTTTAACTTTGTGTTTCTTTTTCTTCTGTATTTCTTTATATTCCATCCCTTTCAGAACCGCAGCTGATCAATTGCGTGAGGTCTTTCACATGTTGCGAAATGAGGCTAGGTATTATTTCTCGGCAGATTTTTTTTTCTGCGTGTGATTTGGTTCTGGTCTTGATCCAGCTTGTATCTAGAAATAGCAATGCCGATGAGCTCTTCGCGTGCGAAGTATTCTCCTTCGTCTTTGGGATTATGGTGAACCTTTCTTGTAAAGAACCCAAAGATTGATACAGCACTCTTTTTATCTATCTGTCCCTTCTGTGTGTGTGTGTGTGTGTGTGTGTGTGTGTGTGCTGTATTGTGTTGTTCTGTGTTTATTGTATTGCACAACTATGTGCAAAGAGCTGTCTCAAGAGATTACGACCAAGACAAATCTAATGGCTTTTTTTTAAAACCGTTTTGAGATTATGACTTACACATCTTTTGTAACTGTTGTCTACTATTTTATCAAATCCAAAACAAGTGTGACTGCCCGCGTTTAACCGAACAGGAACCAGAAGAAAAAACAAATAAACACACACACGAAAAAAGAATCACAGAACACGTAATTAATACAACCAGACAAGACATGTCTGGTTGTATTAAATACGCATTCTGGAAAAAAAGAATCAGAGCGCGTATTTAATACAACCAACAAGACATGCCTGGTTGTATAAAATACGCGTTCTGATTTTTTTCGTGGTCTTTTTTTGTTTTTGTCTGGTTCTTTTTTTGTGTTTTTTTCCTGTTTTTTTTCCTGGTTACTATTTTTTTTTATTTATTAAAAATTGATGTAATGGCGGGAGTGTTAGTAGAGGCTTTCCTCGATAGAGAATGTTAGTGCAGCTTCATGGTCTTGTTTTTCAGTCTTTAACTAACATAGGGCGTGATTATGCACACGACGTTTCCAGTGGAACGTTTGCCTCATTGATTGTTTTCCCCTCTTGGCACGGGGGGGTCCCAAGCTTCCAGGCGCGTTCACGGAAAGTCATTTCCCATGGCCAAGCGCACGTGCCACTGGAGGGAAATTCTGATCTAATTGGTCGTATTTTGTCCTTCTGATATAAATGCTCCCTCCCCCCACTCTACCCCCCCCCCCCCTGATGGGGTTGGTGTGATACCAAATAGTGAGCATGAATCACAGCTATCAGGGCTTCTTTGAGAGAAATTAATGTTTGCGGTCGGCAATCGTTGGACTAGGTTGAGGCTTGGAAAACAAAAATTGAAATTCATGCAAATTCCCCAAGGAAATTAACTTTTTGACTCCTGCACCTTATCCACCAGCGTCCTTCATTGTCAACCAGGCAACCAAAGCAAAACCTTAACTATTTGACTCCCTTACCCTATCCACTTGCTTCCTGCTGGAAGCTGGTGGACAGGGTGAGGAAGTCAAAGGGTTACGTTTTTGCACTTGGTGGATAGGGGTGCGGGAGTCAAAGTGTTTAAGTAGTTTAGGAGAGTGCTGTTTCTATAGCGTAGGTTGTTTTCATGACTGTGAGAATAAAAGAGGACTGACTCTTACAGTGATTAAAAGAGGTAAAATTTCTCCGACGCCACTCTGGGCCAGTATTATGTAGCGGTGCCCATCTCATCTCCCTCTCTGATTTACCGTCTCTAACCCTTGAGAGTTCTTGAATGCTACATACAACCGATAATGTTATACGGTTGTGAGGCGTGGACAGTCAACACGCAAAGCCAGTTCAAGATTGAGGCAGCCGATATGTGGTTTCTAAGAAGAATGTTGAGAGTTCCATGGACAGCAAAGAAAACAAAATAAAACAGTCTTGATGGAGGCAGACACAAGTAGATCATTCATAAGGGAGATCTGGATGAGACAGGCAACATTTATAGGCCATTTTATGAGGAAAGGGGAAATGGAGCGCCTGGTCACAACATGAAAGATGGAGGGAAAGAGAGCACCAGGTAGACCCAGGGAGAAAATATTGGACGGACTTGCAGAGTGGCTGGGGACGGGGAGGGTAGAAGAGGTGCTTGCGGCAACAAGGGATAGAAACAGATGGAAGGCCATGATCACCAACGACATGTGGCAGGGCACTTGATG
>CM060306.1:96454616-96462116 GCA_030674185.1 Monoplex corrugatus | reverse complement strand
GTCTTCTCTCAACTTTCTTCTTAGAAATCACATTTCAGTTGCCTCAATTTTGTTCTGACTTTGTGTGTTGACTGTCCACGCCTCACAACCATAAACACTGTCAGCTCTATAACATTCGAGAACTCTCTTCTTGATGTTAATTGATAGGCATCTGTTGGTAAGAACACTTTTCATCTTCTTGAATGCTGTTTTAGCTTGGCCGATTCTGCTGGCTATTTCTGATGTGCTTCTGACGTCTTGTGAAATGACCGTTCCCAGATATTTAAACTTATCAAACTGTCTCAAAGTTCTGCCATTTGCTGTTATTTTGCATGAGGGGATTTCTTGTTTTTCTTTTTTTTTTTACACTGATTACCATGACTTCAGTCGTCTTGCTATTTGTAGCTCCAGCCCTTTATTTTTGCTTTCTATTTCTATTATACTCACAAAGTTCTGTAGGTCTTTTTCATTTTCTGCAATTAGCACGGTGTCATATTCGTAGCGAATGTTGTTTATCATTTTTCCTCCAACCTTTATCCCAGGGCACTCTTCTAGGTTTTTCATGATGGTTTCGCTCTAAAGTGAAAATAAATCTGGTGTCAGAACACAGCCCTGCCTGACCCCACTTTTGATATTTTGGAAAGAGCTTATATCATTTTCTATTATCATTGCTGCTGTTTGTTCCAAATACATATTTCTGATTATTCGTAGATCTTTTCCATCAATATGGAGCCTTTCTAATTGGTTGATCAATTCTTCGTGTCTTACTCCGATTGAAAGCCTGGGTATAATCAACAAAGCATGAGTATAAATCCTTATTCAACTCGATTGATCTTTCCATGATAATTCTTAAGATGTATATGGCATTAATACTTCCTTTCTCTTCGACAAATCCACGATGTTCTTAAGCTATTTCTCTTTTGATTCTGTTCCTTGTCCTCATTAATATGATTATTCTAAATAGGATTTTTGTTACATGACTCATAAAACTGATCGTAAAATAGAGTTCGCATTCTATAGCCCCTGCTTTCTTTGGAAGTGCAATAAAAATTGATTTTGACCTATCTTTAGGGATTTTTCCGGTGTCATAAATTTCATTTCGTTATCACATCCAATTATTCTTCCACCATAAAAAAACGAATAAGACAAAAGCAGTCACACAGTATACACAAACGATGCATTTATTCTTGCATTGGATGGAAGGCATAAATTGGCCCCAGAGCTATCCGTAAACAGCTGACTAATAAATCTTTGCTGTCTCTTTTACGCTACTTGCACGTCAGAAACAAAAACAAACAAAAACAAAACCGCAGACACAGATATAGGCACAGGCAACACTATAGCCAGACTCTGACAAAAGCAGAGAGAGAGAGAGAGAGAGAGAGAGAGACAGAGAAGAGAAGAGAAAAAGAGAGAGAGAAGAGAGAGACAGAAGAGAGATAGACAGAGAGAGAGAGAGAGAGAAGACAGAGACAGAGACAGGGAGTGCACAGAGATAGAGAGAGAGAGAGACAGAGAACACACAGAGAGAAGAGAGAGGTTTTGTTTTCGTGCGTGATGAGAGAGCGAGACACACACACACACACACACACACACACACACACACACACACACACACACACACACACACACACAGAGCTAGCGAGAGACAGAGAGACAGAGAGGACAGAGAGACAAAGAGAGCTAGAGAGAGTTAGAGTGAGAGAGAGAGAGAGAGACAGACAACAGACAGAGAGACAGAGACAGAGAGAGAGAGAGAAGACACACACACAGATAGAGAGACACAGACAGAGATAGACAGAGACAGAGACAGAGACAAGAGAGAGAGAGAGAGAGAGCTAGAGATAGATAGATAGATAGATAGAGATACATAGATAGGGAGATAGAGATAAGAGAGAGAGAAAGAGACAAAGAGAGAGGGAGATAGAGAAGAGATAGAGATAGAGAGAGATGAGACAGAGACAGAGAGAGAGAGATAAGAGAGAGACAGAGACAGAGAGAGAGCGAGAGACAGAGACAGAGAGAGAGGTGAATCACACTATATGCTGATTACTGTTTCTGCCACTGACAGTTGTGTTCCTCTGGGAGTTGGCAGGATGGGGGACGAGAGAAGGGCGGGGCTGATGGTAGTGGTGGTGAAGCTGGGAATTGATTTGCAATCACTCACAACATTCATGGGCAGCCACAAGTTCGTCTTCACACCCTTTGCCCGTCCTACCATCACCCTCACCCCAACCCCCCCCCCAACCCCCAACCTTCACTTCCTACCTTCCCCCTACCCCTGTCTTCCCTTTTGTCTCTTCCCTTGTCTCTCCTGTCCTCATCAGTTGCCCAAATTATTTGACTTGATTGCTTCGCTCTGGTCTCCAATTCTCCTTCTCTGTTCTGTTACACTTGGCATCTTCTCTGCTCTTTTAACCCCCAACGTTGCTCAGTTTCTGTACTGTTGTCCATTGTCTTTTGTGCTTTTTGAGGAAGAGATTTTCCAATTTCTCTTGTTTCTAGCAATCTAACAGTTTTGGGAATGGTCACTTCGGCTGAAGAGAAGTGAATAAGAGAGAGAGAGAGAGAGAGAGAGAGAGAGAGAGAGAGAGAGAGACAGACAGACAGACAAAGAGATTGAGAGACAGACAGACAGAAGAGAGAGAGAGAGAGAGAGGAGAGAGAGAGAGGGATAGAAGAGAGAGAGAGAGTGAGTATGTGTTATATGCTGACTGACTGTGTCTTTATGTATGAGTCTGTCTGTTCAGGACCACATGAACAAGTTTTTGCTGATCCATATGGTGGGAGTAAATGAGAGAGAGAGAGAGAGAGAGAGAGAGAGAGAGAGAGAGAGAAAGAGATAGAGAGTAGAAGAGAAGAGATAGATAGACAGAGAAGAGGAAAGAAGAGAGAGAGAGAGAGAGAGAGAGAGAGAGAGAGAGAGAGAGAGAGAGAGTATATGACTGACTGACTGTGTCAACGTGTATGAGTCTGGCTGTCCAGGAACACATGAATAAGTTTTCGAAGATCTATATGGTGGATGTTTGAACTGTGGACTGTTGCTGAGTCGCAAAGGTACAAGCTATGGCTCCAAAGACTAGATCACAAAGACAAAGAGAGAGAGAGAGAGAGAGAGAGAGAGAGAGAGAAGATAGAGAGAAGAGAGAGAGACAGAGACAGAGAGAGACAGAGAGAGACAGAGAGAGAGACAGAGAGACAGAGAAGAGACAGAGACAGAGAGAGACAGAGAGAGAAGAGAAGAGAAGAGAGACAGAGACAGAGACAGAGACAGAGACAGAGACAGAGACAGAGACAGAGAGACGAGAGAGGCGCGCGCCTAAAATCAGCATCTTTTGAGGAAGGCGTAAGAACAGTACTTTCTCAGGAACCTCTCAAAATATGTAAAACATGTTTTCAGTGTTGTAACAGTCCACTGGTGTCCTCAAAAGCCCATCGGCATTTGTTTCAACCAAAGCTTCTTCAAAGCTTCTTCATGATTAAATTATCATGAAAAGTGCAAAATCTGGTCTTTTCGTAATAATGTTATATAAAAACGGAGATTGTTAGAATGGCTTGACCATTTTGGAAAAACCCCAACAAAACAAAACAAAACCAAACAAACAACACCCCCCACCCTTTTGTCCCTTTTCATTTCATCAAAGCGTTCTGGAATTAGTATACAAAAGGTTGCATAAAAGGTTTTGAGCAGTTGGCTTTGAATTTCAAAGTAACAGCCATGCTTCAATTTTGTGGCGGTAATTAGTTTTAGTGATGCTGGCCCCTGGCATTCAAACAGCCCAAAGTTTGCGTGATGAAGAAACTTGCTTCAAGCAGCTTTGGTTATGACAAAGACTTCAATGCTGTAGCAATGATATCATCATCATCATGCGCCATGCCAAATGGCGTTGGCGATGATGGCCTTACATCAAATCTATCTTTTATCGCTGCAAACATATCTCCTATCATTTCTGTCCTCTTCCACTCTGCAAAACTCTCTAATAGTTTCTCTTCGGTGTTATTTTTCTCTCTTGCTTTCCTGTTGTGACTAGGTACTTGAATTTCCCTTGCCTCATAAAGTATTCTAAAAATGTCGCTTGTCTTTTCCTAGTCTTCTCCATTAATGTTTTTTGTGCTTGCTTCCGTCAAGACTGTCTCGTTGGTTTTCTTTGCTGTCCATGGAACTCAACATTTTCTTAGAAACCACATGTAAGCTGCCTCAGTGTTGTTCTGACTTTGTTGATTGTCCAGGCTTCGCATCCGTACAACAGTATTGGTTCTATTTAACAGCGAAGAACTCTCTTCCTGATGTTTAATGATAGGCATTTATTGGTATGAACGCTTTTCATTTTCTTGAATGCTGTTTAGCTTGGCCAATTCTGCTGGGTATTTCCAATGTGCATTTGCTATCTGGTGAGATGACTGCTCATACATATTTAAACTTATCAACTGTCTCAATGTTGTGCCATTGCTGTTATTTTACATGAAGGAATTTCTTTTTTTTAATCTTATTACTATTTAGCTCTAGCCCTTCGTATCTGCTCTCTATTTATATTATATTCACAAGGAATTGTAAGTCTTTTTCATTTTCTGCAGTTAGAAGGGTGTCATCTGCACAACGCAGACTCTTTGTCATTTTTCCTCCAACCTATCTTTACCCCAGGCATTCTGGCATGATGGTTTTGCCCTAAAGGGAAACAAATCTGGTGACAGTTCATATCCCTGTCTAACCCATCTTTTGATATTTTTAAGAGAGCTTATATAATTTTCTACTCTCACTGTTGTTTTTTGTTCCAAGTGCATATTCCTTATTTTTCTTTTCCATCTGTATTGAGCTTTTCCGGTTGGTCGATAAATTCAGCAGTGAAATATATGTCTAAAAGTCTCTTTTTGTTTCCTTTCTTTTCAAGGTGATATTTTTTTAAAGAGAAGACTGATTCGGATCAGTCCAAAACATTCATGGACCTATGTGTAGATAAAGTGATTGCTACATTGACAGCACAGGTGTATTTGACGATGGACATTATCATTTCATTTAGAGTAAATATGTATATATGTATGTATCTAAATATCTATATCTATATCTACCTATCAATCTATCTATCTGTCTATCTATCTGTCTATCTATCTATCCATCTATCTATCTATCTATCTATCTATCCATCTATCTATCTATTATCTATTATCTATTTATCTATCTATCTATCTATCTGTCTATCTATCAGTCTCTCTTTCTCTCCATCCCTCCCCCTCTCTCTCATTATATATATCTATATATCTATATACATGTATATATATATATGTGTGTGTATATATATATACGACTCGTATATATATATATATATATATACACGACTCGTATATATATATATATATATATATATATATATATATATATATATATATATATATATATATATATATATATATGATATTGTATACAACACTGAAGAAAGGGCTATGATACGAGCTGTGAGTACACTCCCTTTCCCATACATATTCATGTCTATGTATATGTATATGTATATATATATATATATATATATATATATATATATATATATGATATGTGTATGTATATGTGCAAGTATAGGAAAGGGACAGTACACACAGCTGGTATCTTAGAGGAACAGGTTTTTTTTAGAAACCGGCCTACTACTTACTCATTTGCTGTGAAATTCACGAGTCCCCTTGCTTGTTCTTTCTTCTTTCTTTTGTCTGTCTACTTGTACCATCATGGGTTTTACAGGGAGAAAGAGCTGATGGTCATCGGCGCGCTGAAAGTCTTGACGTTGAGAAATGATATGTAACATGAAGGTCTGTTTCATGTCATCCATCAAGGTTTTTCTTGGTCTGCCTGGCATGTTAAATCTGGATACCATTTTCTTATGTATTAATTGTAGAGCCAGCTGGTAGGGTTGCTTTCTTTTCACATGACCAAACCACTTAACTCTCTGTTGATGAATATAGGTCTAATGGTACACGGAGGTAGTTCCAATCATTCTGATCTTCGTGTTTCTGATCATGTCGATTCTGGTCTTGGTTGACAGTTCTTCTCAAACAATGCATCTCACAGCTGGTAGTTTTGTGTTTTTAGGGGTCTGGTCAGGGCCCAGTTCTGGTACTGGTGTATCAAGATAGGGATGAAAATGAACTGAGGGGCTTGGCTGTTGTCCCCGTAAGAATGCTGGGGTGTTTCAGCATGGGAGCAAGATGACAGCTGACACTGATTGCTTTCTGAAATCTGGTTTCGTTCTCTGTTTTGAATCTTCCGTGAACTCACTTGCTTGTTTGTGTTTAGTGCTATTGATGTTAATGCTTAAGTTGCCAGATGTTCTGCTGATCTTCATAATTTCAGTATTCCTGATGCTAAACTAGTTTTCCCGCGTGGTGTTCAGGATGGTTGTGTTATCCTGTAGTCTTTCTTTTTCTTCTTCTTCTTTTCTTCTTCTTCTTCTTCTTTTTTTTCTTCCCTTCTCCTTCATCGTCATCGTCATCGTCGTCGTCGTCGTCGTCATCATCATCATCATCATCGTCGTCGTCCTCCTCCTCCTCATCATCATCAGCAGCATCTTCTTCTTGTTCTTCTTCTTTTTCTTCTCTTCCTCCTTCTTTTTCTTCTTCTTGTTTTTCTTCTTTTACTTCTCTTCATCATCATCATCATCATCATCATCATCATCATCATCATCATCATCATCATCATCACTCATCATCATCATCATCATCATCATCATCATCATTATCATCATCATCTTCTTCTTCTTCTTCTTCATCTTCTTGTTCTTCTTCTTCTTCTCTTTCTTCTTCTTCTTCTTCGTGTGGATAGTCGCAGATTGTCTGCGAGCAACATTTTGTCCAAAGACTCTGGATCTGAGTCCCCATGTATCACGTAAAATCCACATCCCCATCCCTCATCACTAACCCTCAACACCACACCTTTCACTCGTCGTTAAAATACAACCTTTTTTTCTTTTTTAAAAATAATTTCTGAATTGTTATCACATCATCTCTACCATTGCCAGTCTACCAGAACAGAAACATGACAAAAAACAAAGGCATCAGAATAGTATGGTCGTTTTGTTTACTATTTATGCTATCGCTTCATTGCAACAAAAGGTTCAGTGTCCGTTTTGTTGTCTTTTTTCAAAATCATTTCTGTAAATACAGCATAATATTTGTGAAAGACAGTTTCTCTTTAATGGGTCATTTGCACTGGTTACAGCAGCAAGAAATTGAATCCTTTGAATCCCTCTCGTGGTTTGACGCAGAATAGGTTTATTATGGCACTTTTAGTTTTTGTTTTTAATTTCTGCAGGCTATGACCGTCTGCTTGAATTGGCTAATTCACATTCTCCTCGTCTTTGTGACATGGCACTCGAATGCAGAACATTTCAGTAATGGGAGTTTTGAGCAGAATGTTGTTTCTGTGACCTTTCTCTTGGGTGTCATTTTCTCTTTTGAAAGAGGACATTGTAACTGACTGGAGGCTTCTATGTCTAAAATCCATCATCTTCTATAGCAAAGGAAACATACACTGTTTTG
>CM060306.1:96424616-96452116 GCA_030674185.1 Monoplex corrugatus | reverse complement strand
TCCACAGTTCAACGAGTGTTGGTAATCCATCTTCTCTTCCTACAGCCTCCAGTAAATTGCCATGTCTGTTGGGGTTTCCTGCCACCCATCTCTCTGATAAATCGCCCCTTTTGTTTTTCATGGAACAGAAAAAGACAGGAAGAAAGGAAAGAGAAAAGCACAAACGAAAAAGAAAGGACATGAAAAAAAAAGGGGGAGAGAAATGTCAATTGATTCTGAATAATCTGTTACCTTTGTCTTTTTGTCTCTGTCTCTTTCTTCTGACTTTCTGTCTCTCTCTCTCTCTCTCTCGGTCTGTCTCTCTCTCGGTCTCTCTCTCTCTCTTCGGTCTGTCTGTCTTCTCTCTCGTCTTCTCTCTCTCTCTCTCTCTTCTCTCTCTCTCTCTCTCGTCTTCTCTCTCTCTCGGTTTCTCTCTCTCGTCTCCTCTCTCTCTCTTTCTCTCTGTTTCCCTGTTCTCTCTCTTTCTCCTGTTCTCTCTCTCTCTGTCTGTTTCTCTCTCTCTTTGTGTTTCTCTCTCTGTGTTTCTCTCTCTGTGTTTCTCTCTCTGTGTTTCTCTCTCTCTCTCTCTCTCTCTCTCTCTCTCTCTCTCTGTCAAACGACAGCAAATACTGTTACCCTTTGATTATCTTATATATTGTATTATTGATTTGTCTCGTTTTGACGTGTTAGTGGTTGGTTTATATCAACCTATGGTGCGCATCTGCGTATGAAACAAATACTTGCGTCTGGAGATCTGCTTTGTCTTACATGAAGTATGGGTCAAACTGTCGCACTGAACAGAAGCCATAATTATGAACATTTTTGAATGACAGTGAATCTACACATGCTGAAAGATTTCATCAAATATATTTTGGTTGTCCTCAATCTTTTCTTTGAATTGTATCCTTTCCCAATTCTTTTCACTTGTTGAGCCTTTGCCAAGTGATATCTATGCGTTAGTGACATGCCTTTGTGCAGTTCGAAGTCAATCCTGAATTCAGTAAGCTTTTGGTTAGTCTGTTAAAACCAAACCTTAGAAATCAACAGATACAATTAGACACACAGAAGTACAGGAAGGCGCACAGAAAAACAGCCAGCCAGACAGAGAGACAGACAGAGAGACGGAGAGACAGAGAGACAGACAGACAGAGAGGCAGACAGAGAGGCAGACAGAAAGACAGACAGACAGACAGACATATATATACATATATGTATATACATATACATATATCTATACATATACAATACATATATCTCTATCTATCTATATCTATCTATCTATCATCATAGGGACTGATTTCAGTCTATTTTTAGTGTTGAAATATGACCTCTTAATTGAACTTTTGAATCACGACTTTCATGAAAAAGCTCACACGTTTAAATTCATGCTTCTCTAAAGTTCCTCTTTTCTCTTCATTGAATGACTAGTTGGTTTTTCACATCGCAAGATAAAGTTACCTGTTTTTTGAACAAAGACATTTTTAAGTACTTGGTTCTGCTTTCCAGCTCACAGCCAGAAATTTGGTTCTGCTTTCCAGATGACAACTAGAAACAGCAAACCTTAAAAACCCTTTACAGAATGAAACGATGATAGCTTGTTTTTAATGATCATGCTGGAATGCTGGAAGGTTTGTAGGCGGCCTGAAGTTTGATAAAACACTATGACGTGGGATGGATGGCTCATTTAGCAGAGCCTTAGACTCGAAATCTGATATTTAAAATCCAAGGTACAATATAAAAAAACAGTGTGTTTCTTTCTTACCTTCGTGTTCCAGTCTTGTCTGTGGTGTTAACGTTTTTGTTGCAGATCTTGGCCTCACTATTTATAAGGACTTCCAGTTCATGGTTTAAGGAATCTGCCAGATAACTGTTGTCAGATTTGGGTGGAGCACATATGGAATTGTCTGAATGTCATGATTCCTTCTTGAACAAGCGACAAACTGTGAAAAAGTGTATGATTTTCCTTACTCTTTTTTTTCTATGTATTGTATTGCAGTTACTCTTTTTTTCCCAAGTATTGTATTGAATCGCTGTCAGTAAATACTTAAGTCAAGCCTCTATGTACAAGACAGATCAACACGTTTATTGTCCATTCTTGTTTTGCTGAATTCCATACCTTTTCTTGCTATCCTCTGGCATATTCATCTTGTCTGATGTGAGTATCAGTGAAACTTTTCTTCAACAGGGAAAATGATAGTGTAGCTTCACTGAGTGTGTGTGTGTGTGTGTGTGTGTGTGTGTGTGTGTGTGTGTGTGTGTGTGTGTGTGTGTGTGTGTGTGTGTGTGTGTGTGTTGTGTGTGTGTGTGTGTGTGTGTGTGTGTGTGTTTTTCATAACCTGTGATAGTGAGCGTGATCATGCACACAGCATTGCTATCAGAATCTGTTGCCTGTCGATTGTTTCCCCTCTCTCCATCAGAGTCTCAGGATTCCTGCTGTGTCTATCGAACGTCATTTCCTCCCCAGTGTAATTGGTTGTTTCTTTTCTTCCTCCAGTCTGATTGGTTGCTTTTAAAAAACTTATTTTCAAAATTAAAATTTTCTGTGTTATTTGTGGTTTTTTTCTGCTACACTGATAAGTGTGCTGTTAAATGGCGAGCATTAATCACACGGAGAGTAAGGTTTCTCAGAATACTTTGCTCATTGCTTGTGGTGAATAGTGAGTGATTGGTTGAAAAAGGTCGGGGATTTAAATATTTATCAAATAACTTGAAGTTTCAGGCCAGCCTCTGTGGAAACAAAAATCGTTTATAACGGGTATCATTTTGTATGACTTACATTGTTTCGATGAATGTGAGAACAAAAAGGATGTGGTTCATGAGCTTTGAAGCCACAATTCCGTATACACAACGACGAAGCGAAATCAATGTGAAAAAATCTTGTGATAAAATTAGTACAAACATTAGTCTTTCAAGCCCAATGTTACGAATTATCGAATAGATCCACAGACACGAAAATGGTTTGATTTTCGCACAAAACCTTTTTTTTTAATGAATGAAACTTTTGTCTTCATTGGCGAAGTTCACACAGAAGTAGGCGGAGCACAGTTCACGCCAAATTTATTTCCAGCCATTTTCTTCAGAAAAAAAGAAGCGACATATCTTCGGTAAATAAGAGACAGATCGTTGAAAAAAATCAGTTGAACTCGTGTGCCAGAACCTGACGATTTATGACCTGCTAAAGTTCATTCGAGCTCGAACAGTTTGCTGCTACATTTCATTTTTCTCATAGGTGAAACAGTAAGCAAAATGGTGTCTTTCTCTGTTAAAGCTGTTGCCTTTGATGATGCCGGTGCCATTGCATGAAAAAGAAAAAAAAAACGCTGGGAATATCGCAGTAAAACATCGCACGTATGGAATCGCTGCTTAATGACTTTTTGTGAGCGAATTTTGCGTGAGATATTTGCCAGTTGATTTTTCTTTCCGTCATCATGCCACTGGAACTGCGGCTTAATCACTGTGCTAAACCAGTCTCCGGTACAAACTCTCTCTTTCTCTCTTTCTCTCTCTCTGTGTGTGTGAGTATGCGTGTGTGTGTGTGTGTGTTCGTTCGTTCGTTGCTTGATTTAACGTCTTTTCACTATAAGTGATATTAGACGGTGTGTGTGTGTGCTGTGTGTGTGTGTGTGTGTGTGTGTGTGTGTGTGTGTGTGTGTGTGTGTGTGTGTGTGTGTGTGTGCGTGTGCGTGTGTGTGTATGTGTGTGTGTGATGTTTGCGTATGTGTACGTGTATGTGTGTGTGTGCGTATGAGTATGCGAGCGTGTGTGTATGCGCACACGCGGATGGTGAGGGTGGGGGGGGGGGGGGCAAGGGAGAGGGGACTTGAAATTGGGAGAACAGTAATATGGTTTGACTTCTTCCTGTTCTCTTCAGTTTTGTAGCAGCTCCCGGGCATGAGTGGTCCCAGGACAATGGCAAGGTTAGGTGATTATTGATAGGAATGATGAAAACAGCACAAGATGTGATAGGCCTCGCTGTGCTCCATGCTCGGTTCACAACGCTCTGTCCATGTTGAGTTGTCACAATAATTATATTCGATGTATTCAAACGAGTGTGTGTAGGGGGGTGGGGTGGGGCGGTGGGGTGGGTTGGGGGGGGGGGGGGTTGGGAGAAGCAACACAACACCCACAGTGTCGTCCTCAAAGCGTGAATTTCACATTCAAATTGGCATCACCACATTGAGTGGATGGGATTAGCCAGGTTGGATCCATCATTACCATTTGACTGTACGTTGACCTCTTCTGGATGGGTGGTATCCCCTTCCCCCATTCTGCTCCCACACTCCCTCCAAACAGACACACACTCTGACAGACATCAACTCAGCCCCCATCCCACACATACAGAGGAATGAAAATAAAAGAGGAGAGGGAGAGGAGAGGGAGAGAGGAGAGAGGGATGAGAGAGGAGAGAGAGAGAGAGAGATGAGAGAGGAGAGAGAGACAGAGAAAGACAGAGAGAGACAGAGAGAGAAGACACAGAAGAAGAGAGAAGAGACAGAGAAAGACGAGAGAGAGACAGAGAGAGAAAAGACAGACAGACAGACATGCAGAGAAAAGAGAGAGAGAGAGAGAGAGAGAGAAGAGAGAGAGAGAGACAGAAACAGACAGGACAGACAGACAAGCAGAAGAGAATGACGACAGCACCGAGAGAGAGAGAGAAAAAGACAGAGACAGAGAGGACAGAGGAGAAGAGGGAAGAGACAGCAGAAGCAGAGAGACAACAACAACACACAGACAGGACAGACAAACAGACAGGACTGACAGAGAGAGAGAGATCGAGAGAGAGGAGGAGAGAGAATCAGGGAGAGAGAGAGGAGAAGACAGAGACAGAGATAGACAAACAGACATGAGAGAGAGAGAGAGAGAGAGAGAGGGAGGGGAGAGGGGGAGAGAGAGAGAGAGTGAGAGAGAGAGAGATAGATAGATAGATAGATAGATAGATGAGTGATCGATTGAGAGAGAGATGAGATGAATGAGATGACAACACGGACGAGGAGAACGAGACACAGAGAGATGATCACGGATAATGCTCGGTGATCGTTACTGAAACTGCATAGATTACACATACACACACGCGCACGGGGTACACACGCAACACAGACACACACACACATCCGCACGCACGTACACACAGACAACACACATAACACACCAACACACATCACAAACACACACAATACACACATACATACACATCACACACAAAGACACACACACACAGACACACACACAGACACACACACGCAGACACACACACACAAAACACACACACACAAACATACACACACACACACGACACACACACACACACACACACACACGCACACACACACACACACACACACACACACACACACACACACACACACACACACACACACACACACCACACCACACCACCGTCTAATATCACTCATAGTGAAAAGACGTTAACGAATCAACACAACACACGAACGACATACACACACACACACAGAGAATTCAAACAAAAGAAAGAGAGGAATGATCAAACATATGCGATTCTGTTTGTTATGACAGTTAGGGGTTGGAAGAACGGGAAGGGATAAAAATGATTGATCTGCAATCACTGACACTTTCATGGTCATCAGTTCATTAGACCAGTTCAGCAGTGGAGTAGTTGCAGACGTGAATGATTGAAGAAAATCGCCATCATGCTTCATGCAAGAAAATCTTTTGAGTCACACGTAGTCTCTAACCTACTCTATGGGCGTGTATTTTGGATAAACGTGTTGTCACAGTCTTAACCTACTCTATGGGGTGTATTTGGATAACACGTGTTGTCACAGAGTCTCTAACCTACTCTATGGGCGTGTATTTTGGATAAACACGTGTTGTCACAGTCTCTAACCTACTCTATGGGGGTGTATTTTGGATAACACGTGTTGTCACAGAGTCTCTAACCTACTCTATGGGCGTGTATTTTGGATAATACGTGTTGACACAGAGTCTCTAACCTACTCTATGGGCGTGTATTTTGGATAACACGTGTTGTCACAGAGTCTCTAACCTACTCTATGGGCGTGTATTTTGGATAACACGTGTTGTCACAGTCTCTAACCTACTCTATGGGGGTGTATTTTGGATAACACGTGTTGTCACAGAGTCTCTAACCTACTCTATGGGCGTGTATTTTGGATAACACGTGTTGTCACAGTCTCTAACCTACTCTATGGGGTGTATTTTGGATAAACGTGTTGTCACAGAGTCTCTAACCTACTCTATGGGCGTGTATTTTGGATAAACGTGTTGTCACAGTCTCTAACTACTCTATGGGGTGTATTTGGATAACAGTGTTGTCACAGAGTCTCTAACCTACTCTATGGGCTGTATTGGATAAGTGTTGACACAAGTCTTAACTACTCTATGGGTGTATTTTGGTATACGTGTTGACACAGGAAGGAATTGACGCTTTCGCTACAGATATTAATAAGATACAATTGCACTTAGATTGTAGTAGTGATGTGTAGGTAACGATGACATGCTATTTGCGATATCAGCACGAAGATAGCGACAACAACAATGAAAACAGTCACAAGTTCAGCCATCCTGGAGACCAGACAGCAATGGCCCACCTTTGTCTCAAAAGTAGAAGATGATGCTGTCTCTCTTGACAGGCATATGGAGACCAAAGAGCAATCACTACCCTGCTCGTCTCGCTGGTTTTGGTCCAAGATCCTACCAAGGATGCCAAACTACAGTGTTGCACATTGAAAACCCCCCCACAAAATCTCCTCAGATACTTCCAATCAGGCCTTGGAGATGGTTGTGAATCTGTTGAAGACCGCGGTCTGAGTAATCAAGCTAAGGCCAGCTAGCAGTTAGAATAATTCTAAAACTCATAGAAACTGCTCGTACTTACAGCATGTACATGTGAGACAACTATACGTAAGAAAAATGTGTTTAAAGTGAAGGGATCCATGGAAAAAACTCGTTTAAAGTGGGGGGGGGGGGGGGGATACATTTCAGGTCACATTGCAAGATAACCAGGCCATATTTACTAGCTTTGTGTCTGTCACACCGAGATATCTAACTTAAATCATGTCATCACATATTTCAATTGTCAGTACATATCTATCTCTAAGTATAGTTTCAAAAAGGTTCTATATATGTCAAATGTACCTCTTTGTGGAATATGTTGGTTGCATTTCTGTCGAGTAAATCGATGAAACATCGATCAAACAACACAAATGAATTGACACAACTATACAACACCAAAGCCATTTTTAAACGAACATACGAACACGTAATTTGGATACCCATTTCGCTTACATTTGGCATCTAAATCATGTAAAATATAATGTTTTTTGTGTGGTAATCAGTGGTCTTCCATATGTAACATCTTATCCAGTAGCGGACACAGTTAATGACAGAATACACACATAGTTGAGCCTATCAGAATAAACACATGTTTAACCCTTTCTCAGAATATACATATTTTAATCCTTTCTCAGAATATACACATATTGACCCCTTCTCATCGTCATCATGTGTCCGGCCGCATGGCGTTGGCAATCATAGCCCGCCATACGAATCTATCCTTTGCTGCTGCAAGTATATCTCCCATCCTCTCTGTCTTGATTCACTCTGCATGTCCGTCCAATATTTTCTCCCTAGGTCTATCTAGTGCTCATTTTCCCTCCAATTTTCCTGTTGTGACTAGGTGCTCTAATTTCTCTTGCCTCATGAAATATCCTATAAATGTTGCTTGTCTTTTCTTAATCTTCTTCACTAATGTTCTTTTTGTGTCTGCAACCTTCGAGAGTTGCACTAGAGACCTGAAAAGGTGATCAGAAGTGAGGTGACCAAAACTGGAAAATTACCAGTTTCCATCTCTTAAAATTATGTTAAAAAGACCATTTTAGTTCTTGCTTTGCTGTTTTTATGCATGTAAATACAAAATTTCGATAGGTACAACGTACTAACATAGCGTACCAAAGTTGAGTGAATACATGAACATTATCGTGCACTGATCTAATTATCAAGTTAAGTAAGTTATGTTGAGATTAAGACTTTCTGTTTAGATTAATTAAGACTTGTTGCTAAGAAATTTAATCAGTTACGGTCATCAGTGTTTTTTAAGCTTGTTTCTAAAAAAAAAAGCCGATTCTACAGAAAGAAATAAAGTTGGTATGTTTATAAACTACAGATTCCATACATTTTTTTCTGGTATATAAAACTGAAAATATGCAAACTGTGAAAATCAATACGGAACAGTGACTTGTTTACCCATGTATGAAATCATTAGCTCATTAGCTGGTCGCATATCAGTTCTATAGAATTACTTTAACACAAACATGTGAGCTGTTTCACTGTGAACTGCAGCTTTGCTTAATTAATCTTCACAGCTAACAACCGTATTTCTCCATATGTTCCACACGAGAAGCAAAGAATAACATAAACGTAATAAAAGAATTATTCTGTAGAATGAACAGCTTCTGCATGATGCAGATCAAGGCACTTTTATCCCAATTAGATAAATTCTTGTATACATCAGCAAAACTCACTCTCCTCCTCCCTGCCTTTCCTACCTTCTCTCTCTGATGCTCACCCAAACATCATATCCACCTTAAGAGAGAGGAGAAACTTTCAAACTTTGAAATTTTATTTTCATTTTCCGATGGTATAGTTATTAGGAGAGCTACCCGCGGCCATCTAGCTAAGGGAGTAAACCCTGACAGTAAATCCGGTGTGGGGCCCCTAAGGCGGTTGGATGGCAAACTTTGTCACTTTCCGGCAGCTCCTGCGGCCGCGTTGGCACCAAAACGTAACAGCCCTGCTGTTCCTTTGGATCTGTCAGCGAGGTGGAGAGGGGGGACAAGTTGTATGGGCAACAGCCTGTCTTCCATATTACACTGCCCAGGCTTACATCCGTCCATTCATCCACAAACACTCTGCACCTACGACCTGGAGAGCACACTCCAGCCTCGCTACTAACACTAGTGTCGGCACAACACGGGAAGCAACAGATACCGGTGATAAGTCATTGCTCAACTGGCGTAGAGCTGACGCCAGGGGTTGCTTTTGACGGTGGGAGAGACCTTCGTGTCTTACTGGACAGCTACCGCCCACCTAAGCTGGGCAGCCCCCAGCCAGTTAGGTGCTGTCCCGCCACGACCTGCCTTCTTCATTGGGTGCATGAAGATTAGGAGAAAATCTGACAAGCAGGTCGTTAATTACCGCACCAAACAAAAAGAAAAATTCAAATTCAAGAAACGGATCAGGAAAAGGAACAGCAGTGAAACTGGGCTGTTGGAATGTCCGAACAATGATGCCTGGGCTCTCCCAAGATCTGCAAGACATCAGCGACGCCAGAAAATACGCCGTCATAAACAGCGAACTAAAGAGGCTCAATGTGGACATTGCCACTCTGCAGGAAACACGGCTGGCTGACTCAGGAACACTAAAGGAAAGGGACTACACCTTCTTCTGGCAAGGAAAGAGTTCTGATGCCCCAAGAGAGCACGGAGTAGGCTTTGCAGTAAGGAACAGCCTGCTGAACATGATTGAACCAGGCAGCGGCGGTTCAGAACGACTCTTGACTCTCCGTCTCAACACCACCGAAGGCTATGTCACTCTCATTAGCGTTTATGCCCCAACTCTGTCCGCCTCTCCTGACACCAAGGATGAGTTCTACGAAAATCTTGCATCAACCATAAGGAACATCCCCAGGACAGAACAACTTGTTCTCCTGGGCGACTTCAACGCCAGAGTGGGTGCAGACAATGACTCATGGCCCTTCTGCCTCGGTTCCTTTGGAGTGGGGAAAATGAATGAGAATGGACAGCGACTGCTTGAGTTTTGCGCCTGCCATGAACTGTGCATCGCCAACTCCTTCTTCAAGACGAAGCCTCAGCACAAAGTCTCCTGGAGGCATCCCCGCTCAAAACATTGGCACCAACTGGATTTGATCCTAGTAAGACGTGCCGCTATCAAAAACGTTCTCCACACTCGCTCTTATCACAGCGCAGACTGCGACACAGACCACTCTCTGGTATGTTGCAAGATCAGGCTACAACCAAAGAAGTTCCACTGCTCAAAGAAACAAGGGAACCCTCGCATTGACGTCAGCAAGATGTCTCAGCCAGATCTTGTAGAACAGTTCGCAGAGGCCTTTCAGAGAGAATACGATGCATTGCAGCCCAGAGACTCTGCCATTGAGAGATGGGAAACGCTACGAGACACCATGCACCGCATTGCTATGGCCACCTTTGGGAAGAAAACTGTGAAGTCCCACGACTGGTTTGAGGCCAAATCATCAGAGATGACTCCAACTGTTGAGGCCAAGCGTGCCGCACTCACCAAGTATAAGCGGTCACCCAGTGAGAAGAACCTGCAAATCCTCAGGGCTGCCAGAAGTAAGGTTCAGCTTAACGCCAGGCGCTGCGCAAACGAGTACTGGACAGAGCTCAGCGAAGAGATACAGAGTGCTGCTGAAAGAGGCAACATCCGAGGAATGTATGATGGCATCAAGAAGGCACTGGGACCAACACAGAGCAAGATCGCCCCCCTCAAATCCTCCACTGGGGAAGTAATCAGCAATCCTGGCCAACAGATGGAAAGATGGGCGGAACACTACTCCGACCTCTACTCCACACAGAACATGGTGTCCTCCTTAGCCCTCGATGCCATCAAGTGCATGCCGGTAATGGAAGAACTTGATGCAGAGCCAACTGCGGACGAACTCAGCAAGGCCATTGATAACTTGGCATCAGGGAAGGCACCTGGCAACGACGGAATTCCCCCAGACCTCATCAAGCACTGCAAGACTTCTCTTCTGCACCCTTTGCACGCAGTTCTCTGTCAGTGTTGGAATGAGGGAGCTGTACCACAGGACATGAGGGACGTCAAGATCGTCACCCTGTACAAAAACAAGGGCGAAAGGAGCGACTGCAACAACTACAGAGGTATCTCGCTCCTCAGCATTGTTGGCAAAGTCTATGCTCGGGTCCTCCTAATCCGCCTGCAGAAACTGGCTGAACGCGTCTACCCGGAATCACAGTGTGGTTTTCGAGCAGAGAGATCCACGGTAGACATGGTCTTCTCCCTTCGCCAAATCCAGGAGAAGTGCAGAGAGCAGCGGATGCCCCTGTATGTGGCATTCATTGACCTCACCAAGGCCTTTGACCTAGTCAGCAGAGATGGCCTTTTCAGGGCTCTCCGAAAAATCAGCTGCCCCCCCCAAACTGCACAGCTTAATTGAGTCCTTCCACTCAAACATGAAAGGGATGGTGCAGTTCAACGGAAACCTCTCCAAGCCCTTCGACGTACGAAGCGGTGTGGAAACAAGGCTGCGTCCTGGCCCCAACCCTCTTTGGAATCTTCTTCGCTGTCCTCCTGAGGCATGCGTTCAGCACAGCGCAAGAAGGGATCCACCTGCGGACCAGATCAGATGGCAGGCTCTTCAACCTCGCCCGCCTCAGAGCAAGGACAAAGGTCCGTGAAGCCCTCATCAGAGACATGCTATTTGCCGACGATGCCGCAGTTGTGACCCATACTCAGCGGGACTTGCAGTCACTAATGGACCGCTTCTCCCAGGCCTGCAAAGATTTTGGTCTGACCATCAGTCTTAAGAAGACAAACGTCCTGGGCCAAGACACGCCATCTCCACCAGCCATCACCATTGATGACTACGAGCTTGAAGCCATCCATCAATTCACATATCTTGGGTCCACCATCACCGAGAACCTCTCCCTTGACATAGAGGTCGACAAGAGGATCGGGAAGGCAGCCACAACACTAGCCCGCCTCACACAAAGGGTGTGGACAAATCCCAAGCTGACCACAAAGACAAAGATGGCTGTATACAACGCCTGTGTCTCAGCACCTTGCTGTATGGCAGCGAGGCGTGGACCACGCATGCTCATGAGGAGAAAAGGCTCAATACCTTCCACCTGAGAAGCCTACGGCGCATACTTGGCATTTCCTGGCAAGACAAGGTGACCAACACCGAAGTCCTAACCTGCACTGGCCTCCCAACCATGCATACCATGCTGAGACAGCGTCGGCTGCGCTGGTTGGGCCACGTTCGCCGCATGGAAGATGGTCGCATCCCAAAAGACATCCTTTATGGTGAGCTTGCCATAGGGCAGAGAAACATTGGCCGCCCACAGCTGAAATACAAAGATGTTTGCAAGCGTGACATGAAGGCGCTTGAGATCAACACTGAGTCCTGGGAGGACCTCGCAGACGACCGCAACAGCTGGAGAACTACTCTCAAGAAACAGCTGCGGATTGGTGAGGACAAACTGTCAGCTGCTGCAGCAGAAAAGCGAGTTCGCAGAAAAGGGATGGCAGCCAACAGACCAGCATCAGCATACACATGCGACCGCTGCGACAGAGACTGCCTCTCTCGCATTGGTCTCTACAGTCACAGGCGACGCTGCTTGGACCAAGCAGACAGCCCATCTAGACATTAGAACGGATGTACTTTGTCCGTGGTCAGTCATGACCGAAGGAGGCCTACTAGTACTAGTAGTTATTAGCACATAACCCAGCTTACGTGTCCGCTATTGCTAATTCACTTATCTTAAAACAATCGAAAATACGATATGACAGAGAGTCAAGATATAGAAGAGGCTTTTCTTGAAAAAATACTTTGTAATATACAGTAATTAAGTTGCTTTGGTCAGAGAGAGAGAGAGAGAGAGAGAGAGAGAGAGAGAGGAGAGAGAGAGAGAGAGAGAGGCAGACAGACAGACAGACAGGTAGACAGAGAGAGAGAGAAAGAGAGAGAGAGAGAGAAATACAGAGAGAGTGACACAGATAGATAGATAGAGAGAGAAAGAGAGAGAGAGAGAGAAATACAGAGAGAGAGAGAGAGTGACAGAGATAGATAGATAGAGAGAGAGAGAGAGAGAGAGACAGACAGACAGACAGAGAAAGAGAGAGAGAGAGAGAGAGAAAGAGAGAGAGAGAGAGCGAGCGAGTGCAGAAAAGGTGCCTGTGTATGATTGTGGAGATTGTGGAGACGGAAAAAAATGTGTGTAAAAAGTCTCTTAAGACAAATGTTATTTTGATTATAGTTTTTACCAGACAATGGATTTGTCAAGCGCTGTCAGATGAAGATGATTATTTTCCCCAAATACTTTATCAAAATCTCCAGGGTGGGACTGTTTGTTGCATGATAATGCCAGTGTCTTTCATTTTTGTTGTTGTTGATTATGATGTTGTTTGCGTGTTAGTGATGGGGGTTGTTGTGGTGAGATTGTTGTTATAGTGTTGTTGTTGACCTTTCCTGTTGACAAGTTCCGTGATATAATTTTGTTGTTGTTGTTGTCTGTTATGTAGTGAGATATTGGGAAGGCAACAGAAGCCTATGGCATTCCTGCAGGAACGGGGGCGAGGTGTCTCTGGAGAAGTGAACAAGCTGAGAAGCTGAGGAATGTGATAAGACCTCATGCGATGATCATCCAGGGATATCCCTCTTGTGGATGACATGGAAGATCCTTACCTTTATCATTTTTAACAGGGTCATCATGCCCATGTAGCTGAGCCTATCATTCCTGATAGTGGCATTTGTTGTGAAAGAGGCACGAGCAACATAGTGTTTGCCATCCGCCAGCTGTTAGAGAAATATCGTGAGTACTGTGAGAAGTTCCACATAATGTTTATAGATCTGACCAAGGCATTTGATTCTGTTAACTGGGAGGGCCTGTGGCAACTACTACGAGCGTTTGGTTGCCTTGAAAATTGTAGCGATTATTGCTTCTTTTTATAATGGTCAAGATGCAAGAGAAGGAGGATGCACCTGAACCTTTCAGATGCAAAGCAGATTGAAGCCAGGGTGCATCTTGGTGCCCACACTCTTCTCCGTCCTCTTGGCAGGAATGCTGATTGATGATTCACAGACTTGAACCATGGATGTGTGCATCTAGTTCCTCTCGGACAGAAAACACTTCACTACTGTGCAGAGACTCCAAGTGAAGACCAAAGACCTCAAAACCGCCCTTTGGAAATTTCTCTTTGCATATGACTAAGCACTGACTTCACACTCACACATCCGATACATCACTGACCACTTTACTATGACCTGCAAACGATAAGACCTGACAATTAGCCTCAGGAAGAAAAATGATATGTTTTAATCAACACTATCTCGTGCCTTTGGCGGTTTTACCACCTATGATTGTCATCAGTGGCCAGGAGATGAACACAGTAGAAAGTCTTGCTGCTTGGGCAGTACAGTGAGCAGAAATGGATCTCCTGATACGGAGCTGACCTTGCACATCTCCAAAAGTAACTCTGCCATTTGAAGGCTGATCAAGAGGTTGCAGCAAGACCAAGGCATAATGCCCTCCACATAAGTTGACGTGTACAGAACAGAGACCCTGAGCGCTCTGCTGTAGTTGCTGCCAGACATCAAAGAGCTGGAACAGTACCATCATGTATGTCTGCAAAATATTTGCAATATCACGTGGCCAAACTATGTATTCAAATTCTGAAGGTGTGTGTCTTGCAAAACATCAAATTTCTACTAGTCAATGGCCAGCTTCGTCAGACAGGACACGTTGACCATTCAGAAGACAACCGCACACCAACAACGCTTCTGTTTTCTCTGTACGGAGAGCTGAATCAAGAACACCTTACCAGGGAAGACCACTGAAGTCATACAATGATATTCTGAAGGCCAGCATTGTAAGCTGCAGCATCAACAAAACCAACTAAGAAGACCAAAACAAGTTTGACTGCCTGCGTTCAAGCAAACAGGAACCAGGAAAAAAAAAAAACACGAAGAAAGAATCAGAACGCGTATTTAATACAACCAGACAAGACAGGCGCACATTTTCGGCCAGCTGGCCTTTTTTTTTTTGTCAAGCGTTAGATTACAAACGAACAAACACCAAACACAAAAATTAGGAGAAAAAGAAAAGGTCATTTTCTCACACTGGACGAAACAGCAGGGAAGTTTCAGTCTTTTTCTCCTAATTTTTGTATTTGGTCTTTGTTCGTTTGTGATCTTATGCTTGACAAAGGCCAGTTGGCCGAAAACGTGTGCCTGTCTTGTCTGGTTGTATTAAATATGCGTTCTGATTCATTTTTCGTGTTTTTTTTTCTGGTTCCTTTCAACTAAGAAGACGTTGCCTACAATGGAGCATGCTGGCATCAGCAGTGTATACATGGCACAGCCGTTTTGAACAGCGCGGAACAACTGCTAATCAACAGAACAGAGACCAGTAGAACGAAGACCCAGGGGCGCTGGATTCCTTCAATGGTAGTGCCTTTGGAAGAACAGGCGCCTCCAGGATTGGTGTTTTTTGCCACATGAAGACCTGCATGAGGTACAGAAGACCGGTAACTCTACTCATCCGTATGACCGACTGGAGAATCCTACAACAATAACGTGACGACGACCACAATGCAACAACAAGAAAAACGACGACGACAACAACAACGACAACAACAACAATACCACCACCACCACCACCACCACCACCACCCACCACCACCACCACCACCACCACCAACAACAACAAAAACAACAGCAACAACAACAACAATAGCAACGACAACAACAAGAACAACAGTAAGATAACTATCGTAAGTTACTTACTGATGTTCTTGTTATTGGTGGAACTGATGGAATCGATAGTTATATTCGACACGGACAGAATCAAACAAGATTCGTGTAAATGCTTATTAGCATTGTCTCCTACGCGATGATATAGCGTTTTACTGTTAATATTGTTGATGGTAGTAGCAGTGATGGTGTTATGATGCTGATATCTGTTCTCTAGTAACGTTATTTTTTTCATTGTTGTTTCACAGAGGCTTTATAACTTTTACTGTTATAATGCCTCAAACAAATAAGAGGGTCAAATAACAGACTATACTACAAAACCAAAAATAACCAACCAAACAAACAAAAAACAAAAAACCCCAAAACAAAAAACAAATAAACAAACAAAAACAAAAAACAAAAAACAAACGAACAAAAAACCCCAACAAAAAACAAACAAACAAACAAACAAACAAACAAACACAAAAAAACCCGTTAACAAAACAATACCCCGACACACGACCAAACCGTCATATCATCACATTGACCCCAAAATACCAAAGCATCGAAAAAAAAAATCTCCAGCACATAAACAATATTACACAATATACACCAAACCGAAGAAATAGGAAATCCCGAAACCCAATGCAACAACAATGTGGTGGAATTCGCGTGTGTTGAAGAAATCCTCTCCGCCAGTTAAACGACACCCTTAACCTTTTCAGAACTACCAACCCCCATCAGAGTTGAGTAGAACTGCAAAAGGTTAACGCGCCATGGGAACATTTATGAGATACTTAACTGTGCGTAATAATCATTAGAAATCAGATTCCTCAAAAACGATAGTGGTATATTTTAAACATTCGTGTATGGTTTCGAATAGGTTTATGCTAAAACAGTTTTGAAGTGGATTATATTATCATTATTATTGGTTTTTGAAATGAGAGGAAAACCGTGAGACATTCTCTGTCTGTCTGTTTCTCTGTCTCTGTCTCTGTGCGTCTTCTCTGTGTGTTTCTCTGCCTCTCTCTCGCTTCTCTGTGTCTCTGTCAATCCGTCTGTCAGTCACTGTCCCACTTTTTCTGTCTCCGTCTCTGTTTCTGACCAGATCTGTCTGTCTCTGTCTCTCTGTCCCTGTGTTTCTGTATCTCGGTCTCTCTATATTTGCTCTCTGTCTGTCTCTGTCTGCTCTGTCCCTGTGTTTCTGTATCTCGGTCTCTCTATATTTGTCTCTCTGTCTGTCTTTTCTGTCTGTCTCTGTCGTGTTTCTGTATCTCGGTCTCTCTATATTTGTCTCTCTGTCTGTCTCTGTCTGTCTCTGTCTGTCTCTGTCTCTCTGTCCCTGTGTTTCTGTATCTCGGTCTCTCTATATTTGTCTCTCTGTCTGTCTCTGTTCTGTCTGTCTTGTCTCTCTGTCCCTGTGTTTCTGTATCTCGGTCTCTCTATATTTGTCTCTCTGTCTGTCTCTGTCTGTCTCTGTCTTTCCCTGTCTCTCTGTCCCTGTGTTTCTGTTCTCGGTCTCTCTATATTTGTCTCTCTGTCTGTCTCTGTCTTTCTCTGTCTCTCTGTCCCTGTGTTTCTGTCTCTCGGTCTCTCTATATTTGTCTCTCTGTCTGTCTCTGTCTTTCCCTGTCTCTCTGTCTGTCTCTGTCTTTCCCTGTCTCTCTGTCCCTGTGTTTCTGTCTCTCGGTCTCTCTATATTTGTCTCTCTGTCTGTCTCTGTCTTTCCCTGTCTCTCTGTCCCTGAGTTTCTGTCTCTCGGTCTCTCTATATTTGTCTCTCTGTCTGTCTCTGTCTTTCCCTGTCTCTCTGTCCCTGTGTTTCTGTCTCTCGGTCTCTCTATATTTGTCTCTCTGTCTGTCTCTGTCTTTCCCTGTCTCTCTGTCCCTGAGTTTCTGTCTCTCGGTCTCTCTATATTTGTCTCTCTGTCTCTGTCCCTGTCTCTTTCTCTTCTCTGTCTCTATTTTTGTGTTTTGTCTGTCTGTCTGTCTCTGTCTCTTTATCTCTCTTTCTCAGTGTGTGCAAGCACGGGATACAATGTTTTGCTTAAACTATTGCCGAGAAGAATTGATTACTACGACAATGAATGCATTGTTCCCGAACAAACAGAAACACGCGATTCCGTTTAGAAAGAAAACGAAGGAGAACAAAAGCAACGATGAAAGAAAGTAACAAAGACTCAGCTCGAAAATAGAACCATTCTGTTGAGTTCGTAGACATAATGTTTATACACACACACGCACACACACACACACACACACACACACACACGCGAGCGCACACACGCGAGCGCATACACACACATACACACACACTCACATACACACATACACATACACACACACACACATAACACACAAACACACACACACAACACACACACAAAAGAAAAAAACACTCACATACGCACACACACACACACACAAAAGAAAAAAAAAACCACACTCACATACGCACACACACATACACACACACACATAAAAACTACGACAAAACCATCAGCAGAATGATGTTGGCCGTATAAAGGAAGAAGAAGAAGAAGACACACACAAGCACACACACACACACACACACACACACACACACACACACACCACACACACACACAACACACACACACACACACACACACACACACACACACCAAGCACACACACACACTCACACACACACACACACACACAACACACACACACAGACAAACACACACACACCACACTCACACACACACACACACAACACACACACACACACACACACACACACACACACAACACACACACACACACACACACACACACAACACACCACACACATCAAACACAACACACAATCAAAAGCTATGGTTTCTAGCAGCAACATTATTGACGTCGTCCTATTCCCGTATTCTGCAAGCGTACAGAAATAACGCGAGCCGTATTTGAGATGTCACCAATCTCACCAGCGCCTACGTTGGATGCCCACAAAGTGAAATCTGCAGTTTATTCAACAATGCCATCTTCATGCTCCGAACGCTCTGCTGGTGTCAGTCTTGGAGAAGCCCCGCTCTCCTTCTGATTTCAAAACCTTGCCAACAGATAGGGTTTCTACCCCCCCCCCCCCATGGGGATGCCGGGGCTCTTCCAGTATAAATAGTATCCCCACCTTCTGGACACTCTGTGCTTGAAATTTCCTCTTTTCTGTCACTCTCTTTGTTTCTGCCTTGTTCCTTGGCTTTCTGTCATTTCTTCCTGTCATTTTCTGCCTTGCTGGTCCATTCGCCGGTATGTGTTCGACGAAAGCCTTGCTACTTTTTCTTAGGATTGATGATTGAGTACATGTATTGAGTGCATTTTTGGCTCTAGGGAAGTAGGATATGCGGAAGCAATTTTAGGTACCTTATGCCCGTTTAGATGTACGTTTTAGTGTCCTTCGGTATGCTTACATTTGCATTCAGGTGTGTTTTTTAAATCCCCTGTGCGATAAACTGGACGGAGCGGTCAACGCCAGGGCATCTCCTTGGATTGTCGTGCGAATGCATTGATATGTGTACTTAATTTTCTTTTTTTTTCCTGTTGAAGTTTTGTTTGTTTTGAAGCTGTTATAGCCCTGATATGGCGCTACGCAGTCGGCTGGGCTTCAAACAACAGTAATAATTACAAACTTAAACGAACACTTACCTGGAAGGTGAAGTTTGTGTGTAATTCCATGATGTAGTTGGAGAAAAGGAGGGATAGGTGAGATGCGCATGCGTAAGGACGACCATTCTTTAAAGGTTTGATCATCACCGTCGATGATCTAACCAGTATTTTTCATACATACGTGTCTTGAAATCCAGTTTAATTGCTGAAACACACTTCTGCAAGGTCATGATAACATCCAAAACAAGCATGTTTGGTAAATATAAATTCGCTTGTGAATATAGTAATATTTCATCAAAGATTCCCAGGGTGGGATAATTTGGGAGGGCACCTATCCCTCCTTTTCTCCAACTATATCATGGAATTACACACAAACTTCACCTTCCAGGTAAGTGTTCGTTTAAGTTTGTAATTCCATTTCACGTAGTTTACGAAACTACGGGACAGGTGAGACTTTAAAGCTTGGTTGTTTTGGATGTTTGTACAGATTATTAGATGTCATACAATGTGTCTTCTTCACAGATCATTTTCTGAATCTCATCCAATAATTTCTCAAGCAATCATGCTGCCTAAATCAAGTCCACACCTCAGGTTAGTTGTCGCCTTGCGTGATTTGATGTTTATTCCACACCCCATTGTAAGTGAAATACAGAAGATTAAAAGATAAAATTATATATTCTACATTTACATCATCAGGTATCAAAGCTTACTATACTATAGTGAGTCATCAGTTTAATAAAAACACAATATCCTCACTGCTTGAAAATCTCAATGATATACCAATTAAAACATTGTATGTTGGGTATTCCCCACTCAATGTAATATTGTAGCAAGAGATAATTCCATGAACAAGTGAAGCTCAAGTCATCAGGGATTCTTCCTCTACTTAGAGTTTTTACAGGCTATGGTGTAAAACATACACAGAAGAATGTATTGCATTACAATGCACAAGGATAAGATAATTATAATGATCATCACTGTGGTTATTTAAAACCTTTTACTGAAATTGTACACCTTGTGGTATGTGCCACTTTATAATTGTAGGCCTACATATCATGTGAAAAAACAGTGAACAATTTATATACTATGATTGTCATCTAATTCAACATATTATTGAACATATATCTGATACAGACACAGCTTAAGTATAGGAACAAATTATATACATAGCTCTAATGTAGGTAGGGCATTAACACTGGTGACAGGATTGTAGTATACTATCCACAATGCTTGCTTGCAACTACAGCTATTGTGTTGCATTATTTTCAGCCACAGATCTGTTATAAAATTTGTGGAAAGTATTTGCATTAGACCATCCTGCTGTCTTCAAGATGCTCTCTACTGCTAGTCCTCGGCCCAGCATAGCTGATGCTGAAGCACCCCTGAAGCTATGGGGTGCAAAGCCTTCAATACCAGCGGCATGCAGTGCATGTTTTAGCCAGCGTGAAATGCTGTCTTTTGAGGCTGGTCCATGGGGACGCGCATAGCACAACAAAAGCTGATCATTGTCCTTATTTCTAAGGGGTGCTGTTCTCTTTAAATATTCTGTTAAGCACTCGACAACACACAGCTTATCATCAGTGTATTTTGGTAATGTTAAAGGCCTCTGGGAATAACCTGGTCTGGTGTGTTTTAACTTGTCTGTCAAGACAATTGTATAACCAGTGTCATTGAAATGTATACCGCTTAATCTAATTGAGTGGATAGTTTGTACTCTCTGGGCTGTTGTTATCATTAACAGAGCACATAATTTGCATGTGAGTTGTTTGAGTGATAGATTGTGGTTATCTGTTTGTGTTTTGAAAAAATTTAGCAAAGTTTGCACATCCCATGTCTGCTGATAGCGTGGCTGCGGTGTCCTAAGCTCAAATACTCCCTTCATGAATCTATAACTTTGGGATGTGCACCGACAGACAATGAATCATTAATGTGTATTACAGAGGATATGGCACTCCTCGCTGTATTCATCGCACTGTATCCTATCCCCTGTTCATACAAATCTGTCAAAAAATCTAAAACAGTGTTCACAGATGTTGAAAGGGGATTTTTACCCCTTTCAGTACAGAACCTCTCCCAGCGTTTGAGGTAGGTGGTGTATTGTCTCTGTGTAGACTGTCTCCAGGAGGCACACATGATGTCCTGAGTTGTTCCATAAAAGCCTTGTGCTTCAACTGCTTTCCGGATAATCTCACAGCCAGCAGTTGAAGTTTGTTGTACAGTGGGTGTAGGGTTTTTGCATGTGGTAGCTGTAGGGTCTTCTTTCCTCTGGGTAGTACTAAGGGTGGGTGAATCAACAGACGCAGGAATTGTGGGTACCATACTGCAGTTGGCCAGTCCGGGATGATCATTATGGTCTCTGACTTGTCCTTCTCCAGCTTGGCAAGGACTTGCTGCACCAAGCTGAAAGGAGGGAAAATGTACAATAACCCTGTACTCCAGTTCATGGTGAAAGCATCTACCATATATGCCTCTGGGTCCGGTTTCCAAGCCACATATGGTTTTAGCTGGTAATTCAGCCTTGATGCAAATAGATCAATGTCTGGTGAACCTAAATGTCAACTATTCTGTTGAAAATGCCTGGATTTAGCATCCATTCTGTGTTATCATGGAACTTTCTGGATAATTTATCCGCTTCAATGTTGAGTTTTCCAGGGATATGAGCAATGGTTATCCAGACATGATTTGATTTGCACCAATGCCAAATTCTTTTTGTCACAGAATTGCATTCCTGAGAATGGGTTCCTCCCATGTTCTTTACATAAGCAACTGCACACGTATTGTCTGTTAAAATCTTAACATGTTTGTTCTTTATTTCCTCTTGAAAACTTTTCAATGCAAATTCTATTGCTAATATCTCTAGCACATTGATGTGGGACTGTTTCTCATTTGCGGACCATCTTCCCCCCGTCTGATAAGAACCACAGGTGGCTCCCCATCCACCAATTTGAGAAGCATCTGTTCTGATTTCTACCGATGGTTCACTTTTCTTCAGGCTAGCCTTTGCTGTAGTGATATTATGAATCCACCATTTCAGTTCCTCTCTTCCAGCCTCAGAGAGACTAGTAATTGCTTCAAAATTCCCTTTGTTATATTTCAGTGCTTCTGATTTCTCCTGTTCTAATTGTCTGTAGTATAAGGGGCCCCACTGAACTGCAGGAAATTCAGCCACCATTTGTCCTATCACCTGCGCTAACTCTCTAATTGTGAATGTTCTTTTGTTAAATAAATCCTGACAGGAATTTTTTAATTTTTCACTTCTTTCTTGTGGCAATGTTATTGACATTTGCTCAGAATCCAGACAAAACCCAAGATATTTTAGTTGTTTTGTTGGTACAAGTACTGATTTTTTATCATGGACTATAAACCCTAAAGACTCAAACAAGGCGATAGTTGTCTTTACATTTTGTTGACACTCTTCAAATGTGTCCCCCTGCAAATAACTATCATCTAAAAATGATGTAGATAGAAATCCTTGTTTCCTTAAATGGGCAAATATGGGTTTCATCAGTTTTGTAAAGTACCTGGGACAGGATGATAAGCCATTCGGAAAGCAGGTGTACTGGTATAGTTGGCCTTTCCAAACAAATTTCAAGAATTTTCTGCAATTATGTGCAAGTGGGACAGAGTAATAGGCATGGCGCAAATCCACAGAAGCCATGAAACAATCCTGTCTCATCATTTTTGTGGCAGTGTGTAAATTTTCCATTTTGAAGTGTTTGTATTCCACATTTTCATTGAATTTCTTTAGATTTAAGATCATTCGATATGAACCATCTGATTTTCTGATCATGAATACTCGTGATATCACCTCTCCCGGTTCATTGAAAGATTGTTGAATCACATTCATTTCTAAAAGTTTTTTGACTTCTTTGTCCATTTCCATACATAAATTGCCCTGCACTTGATTTCTGGGTTGGCCGATCATGTCCATTTTTACCTGAGTGTTCAACAGTGGGATTTCAGCCCCTTGTACCATATCCAAAATAAAATCATCTTGTGTCAGTGTGTTCCACATTGGTAAAAAATGTGCCAGTCTACCTGCTACAAAGGGTTTATCTGTACTGTGACTAGAGTCAATTCTTACCTGGGTCTTGTTTTGAGGGAGTTGGTTTATTCGTGGCTGGGCTTTTGGTGCCAAGTCCTGCGGCCTCTTGCATATGGGCGGCCCCTGTTTTGTGCCATCTGCATTCTGCCCCGGTTCCAGCCTCGTCCTCTTCCCCGCGGGCTTTCCCAGTTTTTTGACCCGTTCCTGGGAAAAAATCTGGAAGACTTGTTAGGGTAGGACAGAGTCTGTCCTAGCTTGCATGCAGAATCTATGGCTGAGAGAGAGGCTTTCAAATCATCTCCAAAAAGAAGATTTGTGATCGGCGTTTCAGGGGAGGCAAGCTTTTTGTATTTTTTGTTTAAATTGTGGCAAGTGACAATTTTATGTCTGCGGTCGACTGACAGATCATGAGATGTTTTGAAGATAAACGCCATGGCATCAGTGATGCCTCTGATTCGCTCTTTGTTTTCTTTTCCTGGGTTTTTAATCAGGCCATCATACACAGTAGCCAAAGCGTATGATGCCTTTGGGAGTTCTTTCTGGGCCCTTTGAGTTTTGAGGTCTGCTGACTTGGCTGTGTGGTCCATCAGCCCCCAGATTTCTGGGTTAACTTTAGGGACGTTAACAGGGCAATTTTCTGGCCTTTTATGCTTGCCTAGTTTTTCTTTCATTTTATCTTCATCTATTTTGGCTTTTGCCATTGTGGCCATAATGCTAGCCAGTTTGTCTGAAATAGATGGCCCTGTTTCTTCTTCTGATTGGTATTCTTCTTCTATTTCTGTCAGTTGTTCTATCAAACTGTTATCGTTCTGATCTGCCATGCTATCCTCATCTTCTTGGATGAGATGATCAATTTCATTGTCTAGGTCCTCAATTTCAATTTCCGCCTCAGGGCAGGACCGTGGCTTCTTAGTTTTAGGGGCACCCTCCTCAGAGATTTCACCCTCTGATTGTGATGAGTCATCATCAATCATATTTCTGTGAAGCTGTCGTTTTTTGCCAACTGTTCTATCTCTTTTGTCATCTGTACTCTGGTTCAGAGCTTTCAATATGCGCAGATTCTGCGCTTTTATTTCCTCCCATTCCTTGACAGGAATGGATACATGCTCGAGTCGAGCTGTTTGGTTTTCGTGGCTCGATTGTTCTTCCCCTGAGTCAGGGGCGTTTGTTTTGGCTGGGTCAGCCATTGTCACCGTTTGATTTTTTTTTTTCTGAAATAACCTCGCAAATTGAGATTATATACCTAAAGAAATAGGTGTATTTATTGAGTATACGTTATAATGGTTATATGGGCTATAGAATGTATCGATAGCACTGACCTTTTTGACTGGATGGCAGAGATTCCTAAGTGAAAAAAGGCACAGCAATGCGAACACGTTCTGGTCTCTTCCGGAAGCATACACGATATGGTCGTCCTTACGCATGCGCATCTCACCTGTCCCGTAGTTTCGTAAACTACGTGAAATGGAATAACAAGGGTTTCTACACAGGATCAAATGGTTTGCCAGTATATGCTGGCAGATTCTGATGGACAGCATATGGTATTGCCCGGGTGCGACGAGTCCCTCTTGAATAAATTTGGAACTGAAGAAGTCCGACAGTTGCGAATGTTTTCACGAGAAATCTACCAGCAATTTATCTTTTTTTGAGTGTGTCAAACCACCGTGTCAGTCAGAACAACGTTTTATTACAAAACAATAGTAAGAAAATTAAGATTTTCTTCTCATCAAGGTGACTGAAAATCACTAAACGTACAAACCACCAAACCAAACACAGAAAACTACAAACACCAAACCAAACCAAACCAAACCAAACCAAACCAAACCAAACCAAAAACCAAACCAAACCAAACCAAACCAAACCACAAACCAAACCCAAACCACAACAACCACAAACCAAACCAAACCAAACCAAACCAAACCAAACCAAACCAAACACAAACCAAACCAAACCAAAACCAAACCAAACCAAACCAATCCTGATGGAAGCTGGTGGACAGGGTGCAGGAGTCAAAGGGTTAAGATTTTGCTTTGTTTGCATGGTCGACAATGCAGGATGCTGGTGGACAGGGTGCGGGAGTCAAATGGTTAGACCTGTCGTTTAGAGCACAAGTGAGAACACAGACTTCGTGGGTTCAATCCTCGAGGTAGCCACAGCGTTTTGTGGGGGTGGAGGTGGGGGGGGGGGGGAGGGGATGCCGCTAGCTGATATGAATGGTAAGACTACCTAATACTTGTGAAACTTTCCCAGACACCCACATACAACTTCACCTGGGGATATAGCTGGTACAAAACTGAACATTCACAGAGAATCATCCGCGCATAGTGGTGCATTTTTTTCAGCAGATTTAAAACCCAGACCCTGCAGTCACCAATAACGAATCTGGAGAGAGAGAGAGAGAGAGAGAGGAGAGAGAGAGAGAGAGAGAGAGAGAGAGAGAGAGAGAGAGAGAGAGAGAGGGAATAGAGACAGGGAGAGAGAGAGAGAGAGGAGAAAGAGAGAGAGATAAGAGATATATGTAGAGAGAGATAGAGAGAGACAGAGAGAGACAGACAGAGAGAGAGACAGAAAGAGAGATAGACAGAGAGAGAGAGAGAGAGAGAGAGAGAGGGAGAGACAGACAGAGAGTGAGAGAGAGAGAAGGAGAGAGGGAGAGATGGAGGGGAGACAGACAGACAGACAGACAGACAGACAGAAAAAGCTGAAACTAGATACTAAAAAAAGTCTTCAACCTCCGTTACTTGAGGATAGATGCATTTGTGCCGCTGGACATGTCTGACATGCTTTCCTTCCTACTCTACACATGTAAAAAACACACACACACACACACACAACACACACACACACACACACACACACACACCACACACACACACACACACACAACACACACACACACACACACACACACACACACACACACACAACACACACAACCCCACACACACCACACACACACACACACACACACACACACACACACACACAACACACACACACACCACACACACACACCACACACACACACACACACACACACACACACACCACACACACACACACACACACACCAACACACACACACAACACACCACCAACCACACAACACACACACACACACACACACACACACACACACACACACAAACACAACGACGAAAAAAGAGACGGAGAGAGAGAGAGAAGAGAGAGAGAGAGAGAGAGAGAGAGACTTATTGTTGCAATTATTATTTTTGTTTAACTAAAGCCCAGCCAACTGAGTAGAGACATGTCAGGGCTATAATTATTTGAAAACATAAACAATACTTCAACATGAAAATAGGAAAAGAAAATTAAATACACACATCAATGCATTTGCGCACACAATCCAAGGAGAAAGAGAGAGAGAGAGAGAGAGAGAGAGAGAGAGAGAGAGAGAGAGAGAGAGAGAGACGGAGAAACAGAGAGAGAGAGAGACAGAGAGAGAGACAGAGAGACAAAAGAAGAGAGAGAGTCAGAGAAGAGACAGAGAGAGACAGAGGGAGAGAGAGAGAGTGTGTGTGATAGGGTGAGTTTAGACAAGACGAGACGAGACAAGACAAGACAAGACAGACAAGACGAGACGAGACGAGACGAGAGACGAGACGAGACAAGACAAGACAAGACAAAACAAGACAGGTAATTTATTTACGAAGGTATAAGATGAGCATTGCGGGTTTTTGTTTTACAACTACCTTCGCCCGAAGTGGGACTAAAAACTACATAATGTAAGACATTAATAAAAAGAAAACATCTTTACATAAAACAGTGTGATTTACTTTCTCTAGATTTATATAAAGCTGGTCGTTATAACTCTATACATTGAAAGAATGTACAAATATATGTGGTGAAAAGAAATGAGTGAAAGCATATTGAGATAAATCAATAAAACTGATTCAAAGTAAATGATTACTGAACAATTGGTCTTAAGATTTAGTGATCAGAATACGATAATATAAAAGAAACGAATAGACGACATCTCATCTTTCAGCCATCGAAAGTCCGTTGTTAGATGTAGGCCTTCCCCAGCTGCTTTCATTCACTTCGTTCCAGCGTTTTTCTTCCCCAGTTCTTGTCAAATCCATCTAGGTCGTCTCTCCATCTAGTTTTTTGTCTTCCAGTATTGCATGTACCGTCTCTTGGTTTGGTTGTCCAACGATTGTCCATTCTCCGGGTGAGATGTCCTGCCCAGTTCAATTTCAGTTTGTTGATGGTTTCCAGGATGTCTCGCACGTTTGTTCTTTGTCTGATCCACTGACCCGTTTTGCGATCAATAGACAACATACAGATAAACAAATAAACATGTAAAGAACATAGACAATTA
>CM060306.1:96412116-96419616 GCA_030674185.1 Monoplex corrugatus | reverse complement strand
TCTTTCTCTCTCCTGATCGCCTCTCTCTCTTCTCTCTGCCACTATCTCTGTCATTCTCTGTCATTAAGTTTTAGTCTGTCTCTGTTACGTCTGTCTATGGATCTCTGTCTCAGTTTCTCTGTCTCTCTCTGTCTATGTCTTTGTCTGTCTGTCTGCTTATCTCTCTATCTCTTTCTCTGTCTCTGTTTGTCTGCCTGTCTGTCTGTCTGTCTCTCTCCTGATCTCTCTCTCTCTGTCTCTGTCTCTCTCTCTCTCTCTCTCTCTTGTCTTCTGTCTTCTGATCTCTCTGTCTGTGTCTCTCTCCTGATCTCTCTTGTGTCTGTCTCTGTTCCTGTCTCTCTCTCCTCTCTCGTCTGTATCCCTCCAAAGTTTCTGTCTTTTGTGTTTCTCTGTCTCTGTATGTGTGTGTATGTGTGTGTGCGTGTATGTGTGTGTGTGTGTGTGTGTGTGTGTGTGTGTGTGTGTGTGTGTGTGTGTGTTGTGTGTATGTGTGTGTGTGTGTGTGTGTGTGTGTGTGTGTGGAACGTGTGTGAGAGGGTGAAAGAGGCTCTTGTCACACCGTCGCCCTCTCTCTGTGCATTCTTGTAAGTGTCCATGTGTATGTTTTTTCATTGTTGCAATCACACACACACAGACACAGACACGACAGACAACACACACACACACACACACACACCACACTCACACACACACATACATATACATATATATTTGTATATAGATATACATTATACATACATACATACATATATATATATATACATGTATATATATATATATATAGTATAGATAAATGGATACATAGATAGATAGATAGATAGATGGATAGATAGATAGATAGATAGGTAGATAGATAGATAGGTATAGATAGATAGATAGATGATAGTATGTGATAGGTAGATAGATAATGTTTATACCGATAATTTTGTATGTATACAACAGATTGTATTTCATAGAGTTTCACTTACTACTTTTCAATTTGACTGCATGGATTGAACAAGAATTCTCCATCTTGCTTAATTTTGAAACTCAAGGAGATTCTGGATAAGAGATGACATTTGGGTGTTGCGAATAAGGAATTGTCCAAGTGCAACAGATACCTCTTGAATAAACACTAAACTCTTTAAGCTTTTAGTGGGTATCTGAAGTTCTTGTGAGTGAGGAAGGTAAAGGAAAAAGGAATACTGTATAAACGGGTGTCACGTCACATTGTCTAGACAGAACGAGGTCTCTACCGGCTCAGTCCACGACCTTCCTACGTCTATTGGACGCCGTTTCGCTTTGGCTTTAAAGGAAAGTTAGAAGGATTAAGTACATCAGTATTCGCAAAGAAGGTTTAAGTTATTGATTTTTTTTGTTTACAGCCCAGCCGACTATGTAGAGCCATATAGGGCTATCATCATCATCATCATCATCACTCATCATCATCATCGTCGTCGTCGTCGTCGTCGTCGTCGTCGTCATCATCGTCTCATCGTCATCATCGTCATTGCACTCATCATCATCATCATCCGATCATCATCGTCATCATCATCATCATCGTCGATCGATCTCGTCTCATCTCCATCTCTCTCTCTCCTCATCATCATCTCATCATCATCATCATCATCATCTCATCATCTCATCATCTCATTGCCGTCATCATCGTCATCGTCGTCGTCGTCGTCGTCGTCGTTCGTCTCCCCCTCTCTCGTCTCATCTCATCATCGTCATCATCGTCATCATCGTCATCCGTCATCATCGTCATGCGTCCATCGTCGTCGTCGTCGTCGTCGTCGTCGTCGTCGTCGTCGTCTCTCCTCATCTCCTCCTCTCTCATCATCATCATCATCGTCATCGTCATCATCGTCATCATCGTCATCATCGTCATTCCATCATCATCGTCATTCACTCATCATCATCTCGTCGTCGTCGTCTCATCATCTCGTCATCAGTCGTCTCCTCTCATCTCCTCCTCATCTCTCGATCATGGCCCTACATACGAATGTATCCCTTGTCATTGCAATGACATCTCCCACTTCTCTGTCTTCAGCCGCCCTGCACGTCCGTCCAATATTTTCTCCCTGGGCTATAACCGTTTCAAAACACACACAATACCCCAACATGAAAAAAAAAGGAAAAGAAAAACAAAATACACATATCAATGCATTCGCGCACATAATCTAAGGAGATGCCCCTGGCGTTGACCACTCCATCCAATTAGTCGCACAAGTGATTTAAAACACACACCTGAATACAAATTCAGACATCAGAAAGGACACTGAAACATATATAAAAACAGGCCTAAATGACCTAAAATTGCTTAATCATATCCCACTTCCCTACAGCCAAAAATGTACTTTACACATGTAACCAATTAACAATCCAAAGAGAAAATACGTAAGACTTTATCGAACACATGCAGATAAATGGACCAGCAAGGCATAAAATGATAGAAGAAATGACTGAAAGTAAAGGAACAAGGCAGAAACAAAGAGAGTGACAGAAAAGAGGAATTTCTATCACAGAATTTCCAGAAGGTGGGGATACTATTTAAACTGAAAGAGTCCCCGGCATCCCCCCAGGGGGAAAGGTAAAGTATATCAATATTCTCAAAGAAAGGCTCAATACATCATATTCCCAAAAAGGATTCAATATATCAATATTCTCAGAGAAAAATTAAATGCATCAATATTCTCAAAGAAAGGTTAAATACATCAATATTCTCAAACAAATGTTGAATACATCAATGTTTCAAAGAAAGGTTCAATACATCAATATTCTCAAAGAAAGGTTAAATACATCAACATTCTGAAAGAATGGTTATAATACATCAATATTCTCAAAGAAATGTTAAACAAATTTCTAAATTAAATATCATCAAAGAAAGGTTAAATACATCAATATTCTCAAAGAAAGGTTAAATACATCACTATTCTCAAAGAAAGGTTAAACACATCACATTCTCAAAGAAAAGTTAAACACATCAAAATTCTCAAAGAAAGGTTGAAATACATCAATATTTCAAAGAATGGTTCAAATATCAATATTCTCAAAGAAGGTTGAATAATTATATTGTCAAAGAAAGGTTAATACATCAATATTCTCAAAGAAAGGCTGAATAGATTAATATTCTCAAAGAAAGGTTAAATACATCAATACTCATATTTTTCGAGATACCTTTGATGTGGATGATAAATGTAGCCTGTACCTTCCGAGAACATTCCTTGCTTAAAACATATCGTTTGTTATAATGGGAGAATCGTCGGTTTCCATTACAGAAGCGGTTATTTCTTTTTGGGAAATGATCACCCAGAGCAAAGGCTGATGGCCAGTGAAAAGGAAAGGGATAGAATTTACGGTTCCTTTGTTTGTAAGTGGTAGGACATCAGAGAGAGAGAGAGAGAGAGAGAGAGAGAGAGAGAGAGAGAGAGAGGAGAGAGAGAGAGAGAGAGAGAGAGAGAGAAAAGGGAGGGGGAGAGAGACAGAGAGACAGAAAGAAGAGAGAGAGACAGAGAGCAGAGAGGCAGAGAGGAGACAGAGACAGAGAGACAGAGACAGAGAGACACAGAGAAAGAGAGAGAGCGAGAGACACGGAGACAGAGAGAAACAGACGGAGAGACAGAAACAGAGACAGAGAGAAAAAGGAGAGAGACATAAAGAGAGAGAGAGAGAGAGAGAGAGAGAGAGAAAGAAGAGAAAGAAGAGAAGAGAGAGAGATAGAGATAGAGACAGAGACATATACAAAGACAAAAGAAAGAAGGAAAGAGAGTGAGAGAGGGAGAGAGAGAGAAAGAAAGAGAGAAAGATAGAGAGACACACACACAAAGAAAGAAAGAAAGAGAGAGAGAGAGAGAGAGAGAAGCAGACACAGAAAGAAAGAAATAGAGAGATCGAGAGAGAGAGACAGAGAGACAGAGAGAGACAGAGAGAAAGAAAGAGAAAGAGAGAGAAAGGAGACAGAGAGAGAAAGACAGAGACAGACAGAAACAGAGAGAGAGAGAGAGAGAGAGAGAGAGAGAAAGAAAGAGAGAGAAAGAGAGACAGAGAGACAGACAGAGACAGAGAGAGACAGAGAGAAAGAAAGAGAGAGACACAGAGAGAATGAGAGAGTGAGTTTCTCGTCTTCACAGACACTCCTTTTGTAGAGAGAGGAAATTGCTGATGACAACGTCTGAAAAAGTTATACAGGTTGAACATTTTATATCATACACTTCAGTATTGCCACGGAACTGACGGATTCACTATGACAATATTATTTTCAGAAGCATTCTTCTGCATCTCACAGAACCGAACTGATTTTCGATAAGGTATTGTCATTTATCATTAATCTGTGCGTCCTGAATTTTTTCTTTCGAGCCATTCTTTTATTTCTGCAAATATCTGTACATGCGCACAACAGTATGATTCGAAGTATGCTTTTCACTAATACATCAATAATATTGTATAAAATGATATTTTGATGTTGTTGATTATACTTTTTAGTATGAGAATTTAATGACATTACTTCCCTATGTATCTATTTAGATTTCCTATTGTGTATTATTATTTTTTTGTAAGAGAATTTAATGACATTACTTCGCTATCTATTCAGATTTCCTGTTGTGGATTCTTCTTCTTGTTTTTTTTTTTTGGTAAGAGAGTTTAATGACATTACTTCGCTATCTATCTATTTAGATTTCTTGTTCCATAGGCCATTTGGCAAAACATTATGCCTGCTTTGTTGAAAGCTGTGCTCGTTTGTTGATTAAGCATTTTTGTTTATGTTTTGTTTTATCGTTTAAGTCTGATTATTTTAATTTTGACCCTAGCTTTGATTTACATTATTAGGAAGGTGCAGGCAAAACAACAGTTGCTCATGGCTTATTTCATATTTTCGTCATACTAAGATGAGCTATTCAATAAACTGATGACAAAGAACAGTTTATTTCATCTGAAGATCTCGCTTTGGTTTTTGCATAGTTTGCTCGCAAATTCTTCCAAAGTCATAAAACTCTGGTTCGACCATCTGAAGGTGATGAATGACTCTTTAAGAAATTAATGTCAAAACATGAAGCATTATAATCAATCAGATGGACGCTATGCATGGTCAGGTTGTTGACAGTGGTCTTCGAATTAGAAGGGCTGGGTTCAAACCCGCTCAGATACTCATGATGAGTAAATAGTGGAGATTTTCCGACCTCCTAAGTCATATGTGCAGACCCGCTGGTGTCGGAACCCCCTTTGTGTTTGTATACGCATACAACTCAAATATGCACAAGAAAGATCCTGTATGCCATGTCTGTGTTTGATGGCTGATAGAAGCAAAACACCCTGCACACATACGCACACACACACAGACACACACACACACAGACACACACACACACACACACAAACCACACACACACATACTACACACACAAACACACACACAAACACGCACAAACACACACACATGCACAGATACACACACACACATACACACACACACACTCACACACAAACACACAAACACACACACGCGCGCCACACACGAACACAACGAACACACACCACACACACACACACGCACACACACACACGCACACACACAACACACACACACACACACACACACACACACACACACACACACACACACACACACACACACACCACATCCATAAAATTGAATATCATCATTTTAATGTCGAGGTACTACAAAAAAAACCAAACAGCAATACACGTAAAAGCCCAATTGCACATTCGAATACATGTGGTAGTTGGAGCCTACGAAGGAAAAACAAAAGAAAACAAAACGAAACAACAACAACAACAACAAACCAACAATAAACAACAACAACAACAGAAACAACAACAACAAACAACAACAACAACACACAAACCCTTTAAGAGAGAAAGGAAAACTTTTGAGATTCTGGCTGCACGTTCAGCGTAATCGATTTTGACCCAACACTGTAGCAAACTGCAACAGTCAGCAATCTAAGAGGAAGAGATTTTGCAAGGGTGGAAACAAAGCCAGGCATTAACATTGAAATCGGCTTATACGACTAAGAACCAGGTGCATTGAAATCATGGCTAATTTCGTGATGACTAAAAATCATGATTATGGCGGAAAAAAAAAGAATTATAAAGAAACGTAATTATAGGGGATAATGATAACTAGAAACATGGTAACAGGAATTATAAGTCTCCGCATTATGTACTTGAGCTGTCTGGTGTTGAAATCATTAGATTAAGACTTTTCTTTTCCTCATTTTTTTTCATCCTAAGCTATTTCGTCATCTTACATATTTTAGTTACCTCTTGATATGGCTCTACGCAGTCGGCTGGGCTTTAAACAAAATAACATAACTATTTTTTTACCAAAATTGTTCAAGTTTCCATAGCCATTTTCTCAAAGACAAAATGAGCAAACGAGAGAGCAAGTGGGATGGGCAGGCAGAAAAATAAAAGAGGAGAAACAAAGAAAAATAATGTAGACAAAAAAGAAAAAGATAATATAGACAGAGTTAGAGGGAATTTTCCAGCACGAAAATATATGATGAACTAAGATTAGAAAAGTTTCACGAATAACAAGATGAACTGATTGAAAAGTGATGGGGGATGAAGATGAGAAAATCTCAGAAATGAGAAAACGTCAGTTAAGAATGGCGCAGATGATGTTCAGGATAAAAATGTTAAAGATGAGGTGCTAGTAAGAAAAAAAAGAGGACATGCCATACAACTAAAAAAAAAAACAAGTTCAGTATGACGTGCCAGATACAAAGCTGGAGATAAATCGTCAATTAAAAATGGCGGAAAGGCTGTGCGAGTCAAAAATGAAAATGGGATGTCGTGATTATTGTTCGGAACTGAACGCGTAATAATTGTGATTGTAGTTGGTGTGTGTGTGTGTGTGTGTGTGTGTGTGTGTGTGTGTGTGTGTGTGTGTGTGTGTGTGTTGTGTGTGTGTGTGTGTGTGTTTATGTGTGTGCGTGCTGTATATGTTGTGTATATGAGTGTGTACGTGTTTATGTGTGTGTATGTGATTTTGTGTGTGTGTTTATGTGTGTGTGTGCACGTGCGTGTGTGTATGTGATTTTGTGTGTGTGTTTATGTGTGTGTCACGCGGAGGGTGGTGTTACGAGCGTGGCGTGAGTGAGTGTGTGTGTGTGTAGGTGAATGTGTGTGTGTGCATGTGTACGTATATGTATGTATGCGCGTGAGATAAAGGGGAGAGAGCGAGAGAGAGGAAAGAGAGAGAGAGAGAGAGAGAGAGAGAGAGAGAGAAAGAGAGAGAAAGAAAAGAGAGGAGACAGAGAGAAAAAGGGAGAGAGATAGGACAGAGAGAGAGAGAGAGAGAGAGAGAGAGAGAGAGAGAGAGAGAGAGAGAGGAGGAGAGAGACAGACAGACAGAGACAGAGCAGAGAGAGAGAGTTGAACCAGTCCACAGAATAATCCTCCGAATTGTCAAAAGCAGCCAGCTTTTAAGGTTAGTCAAAAAAGAAACACGGAAAATGTTTCCTTTTCTTAAATCATGATTATGAAAGATGATCA
>CM060306.1:96402116-96407116 GCA_030674185.1 Monoplex corrugatus | reverse complement strand
CACAGTGTTTCCTGCCTTAAGTTTGGTTTCCTATCAGTACTATTACTCTGATGTCTAACGTGCCATCACAGTGGTGATTGTGTGTGTGTATCCTTATTCAGGTTTCAGTTTCAGTTTCTCAAGATGACGTCTCCGCACTCGGAATGAATTCCACATGCACTAATGTCACAGGTGCCATGTGATGGAGAAGATCCAGAATGATCATCACACAAGCCTTAAGCCTGCACATAAACCCACGAGCTGGCCAGGTCCTGAGGTCCTGCCTAGATAGTGCCACAACCCTGGGGTCGTATGGGAGTGAGATGGCAGATAGTAGGATATATTCTTATTCAGGATGGACAGGTTATCAGCTGTTGCGTTCATCCTGATGTTGTATTTTTTTTATTTTCAGTTTTATTTAAGAAGGCATAGCGCACATCATGTAATTGATTCCAGATGTACTATCCTCCCTTTACCACGTTAGTCAAACTTACATTCTTTATGTTAAGCGTAACGTTTACAATAGTTTGTGAGTGCTCTGACAGGATGTCCATACCTCAGTACTGACTGTTTTTACAAAAAGTAAGTGAGGGCCTGTCCCTGAGATTGAATTTACTTTTGTTGTAAAGTATGTCATGATAAGAGATGATGGTGTGTGTGTGTGTGCGTATAAGGTGGTGGTGTATATGCATGCATATGATAGAATAACTTGTGATTTTTGTCTGTCACTTCGTCTGAACTAATGTACATATGCATGCATGTATTTATGTATATATGTATGTATATTATGTATGTGTAATGTATGTATGTAATATATGTATGTATGTATGTCCGCCTACATGCATGCATGCGTGTGTGTATGTATGCATGCGTGTATGTGGGGATGTTTGTATGTGCATGTATGTGTGCATGTATGTATATATGTGTGTATACATGTATGTGTGTATATGTGCATGTTTGCATGTTTATTATGTATGCATGTATGTATGTATGCATGCATGTTTGTATATGTACTGTTTGTATGTATGCATGTATTTACGTATGTATGTGGGTATGTGTGTGTATGTGTGCATGTATGTGTATGTATTATGTCTGTGTGTGTGCTAGATATCTGTAGATCTCTTTATCAATTTTTTTTATCTCTTTATCAATCTTTTTTATGAAAGGGCTTGTGGCCAATTTTTTGAGTGTTCGCCAGCATATGCGTAATTACGAGTAATGCCTGGGTCTATTTTGGGGAGAGGGGGAATAAAAAGCATCATTAGATATTATTCCCCTGGGGGATAGCACTCACAGAAACCATGAATTTTGTGTTTGGAAATTACACAGGCATCTATGAGCTCTCAAGAGGCTTAGGAAGCAAGAAAAAGAGAGATGGAGGGAGAAAAAGAACAAAAAAAAGAAGAGAGAGAGAAAGAGAGAGAGAGAGAGAAGAGAGAGAGAGAGAGAAGAGAAAAGAAAGAGAGAGAGAGAGAGAGAGAGAGAGAGAGAGAGAGAGAGACAGAGAGAGAGAGAGAGAGAGAGAGTGAGTAAAAGATTTTACGTTATGACTGCTGATATGAGAGGAAAGCAAAGCGGATTCAGTCTTTGAAAAGCAAAACAAAACAAAACAAAACAAAACAAAACAAAAAAACAAAGATCCACACAAGACCAAACAAGCAATCAAGCAGGCGGCAGGCAAGCCAGTCAACCAGCCAACCAGCCAGCCAGCCAGACAACAAGCAAGCAAGCAAACAAGCAAGCAAACAATCAATCAATCAGTCAATCAATCAATCAATCAATCAATCAATCAATCAATCATCAATCGATCAATCGATGAAGCAAGCAAGCAAGCAAGCAAAAGAGGCAAACTCAAACACAACCAAATGGAAAAAGCACTGAAGACGAGGAAGAGATTGAAAACAATATTCATATCAATGACATTGGATCAGTGAAAAATGCAGGCGATGGAACTTATTTTTTCTTTTATCTTTCCGCTAGCACCATCATTTTTGTCATGTGGAGAAAGAGTTGAAGGTCACCAGCGAGCGGGGAAGGCCTGGAGAGGAGAAATGCCATGTGAGGTCAAGGTCACAGAAAACAAAAGTTAAACATTATGATTCACCAGCGAGCGGGAAAGGCTTGAAGTGGAGAAATGCCGTGTGATGTCAAGGTCACAGAAAACAAACGTTGAATATAACGAATTGACGTCTGGTTAAAAACGACGGAAATGAGGTGCCCCTTAAAAATTGCGAAGATGATCAATTAGTTAAAAATGTTGAATGTGGCTGTTTGGCTGAAATATTTCAAGGTCTTGTGCCAGTTCAAGTGTTAACTGACTTGTGTAATTCCAGCTGAAATGTGTGTGTGTGTGTGTTGTGTGTGTGTGTGTGTGTGTGTGTGTGTGTGTGTGTGTGTGTGTGTGTGTGTGTGTGTGTGTGTGTGTGTGTGTGTGTGTGTGTGTGTGTGTGTGTGTAAGAGGCAGAATAATAATAAAGAAGAGAGAGAAAGAGAGAGAGAGAGAGGAGAGAAACAGAGATGAAGTCAGACAGACAGACAGACAGACAGACAGAAGAGAGAGAGAGAGAGAGAGAGAGAAAGAGAGAGAGAGAGAGCCAGAGAGAGAGAGAGAGAGAGACAGAGAGAGAAAAGTGGGAGAGATGAGAGAGAGCATAATCAATGTGAAATGATGTCAAATAAAAATATTTTTGATTTTTCACAGACAATTGCTGCTATCTATCACAATTGTAGTTGTAACTTTAGCTGTACATTTCTCCCACAACATTCTGAAAGCAGTATGAACAATGTTCTGTGTGATACACTCCCATTAAAAACAACATCTCTAATACCTTTTTACACAGGATTTTTGAGGTATATGAAAGAGAATAAAGAAAGGATGGAGAAAAAGATTTATATTAATATATATATATATATATATGTAAATGGACAGAGAGAGACAGAGAGACAGAGAGAGACAGAGAGAGACAGAAACAGAGAGAGAGAGAGGGAGAGGAAGGGAGGAAGAGAGAGACAAAGAGAGAGAAAAGAAAAGAAGAGGAGAGAGAGAGAGAGAGGAGAGAGAGAGAGGAGAGAGAGAGAGAGAGAGAAATGATCAGAATGTACATGATATTAACGTTTTAATGTGGAAATCCAACGCCTATACTGTTAACAATTAATATATTTATGCAGCAACATGTACAAATAAAATGCGTAGATTAAAATGTGTTCAAACTGATTATGATTAAAGATCAGTTGATGAGGATGAGATAGTAATAGACTTTTTGTGATGGCTTTTGCATCTTCAGTTTCTGAATTGATATAATATTACAACAGCCAAAGTGTATAGGTGCCAATAGTTAGACATCTTATCATTTTTTTTTCTTGCACAGCAGCTACACACACAGAACAATTTTCGTATACATACTCGTTCTTTTAAGTTTTCACTATTGACATTTTAAGGGGAAAGAAAGCCTCAACCAGCTAAAACCTCAACTAGCTAGAACCCCAACCAGCTAAAACCTCAACCAGCTAAAACCTCAACCAGCTAAACCCTGAACTAGCTAAACCCTGAACTAGCTAAACCCTCAACCAGCTAAAACCTCAACCAGCTAAAACCTCAACCAGCTAAAACCTCTACCACCTAAAACCTCAACCAGGTAAAACCTCAACCAGCTAAAACCTCAACAAGCTAAACCCTCAACCACCTTTAACCTCAACCAGCTAATACCTCAACCAGCTGCTGTCTCTCAGAATCCTACGTACAACCAAAACGAACAAAATGTGCCAACTAGGAAAGTGGAGGTCTGCATATTAATTTGTCTCGGTCATTTAAGACAAGTTCTTCAAATGTGGAACTTGAAGAAAAGGACGTATCAACCTTCATGGAGTGCTCAATCGATCCAGATGCACACGTAAAGCCTGGAGTCTGTTTGCAAAAAGCAAGCACTTGGTTCCTGGCTAATAAGTACTGGAAGGAGAAACTCTTAACTGTGTTTAACCGTTTTGCTCTCCCCTCCACCATACACACTAACATCCTAAAAAAACTCAAACTTGATAGATAGAGTGAGGAAGTTAAAAGGTTAAAGCGACATCCTTGAAAATGTTGAACCCTTCTTACAGACTAGACATCGCTCATACATGACTGATTTGAGTCCTCAGTGTAAATAAAAGAATGCCTCTAGAAAACGAGTATTATTATATGCAGAACTACTTGCTTACAGTAAGCAAGCGCCTTGTCGGGATGTTTACTATTATACAAGAATCGCAGTAAGGGCGGCAATTGAGAAGGGGAGGCAAGAAGAGTGTGACCTCAGCTCAACTAAATTTCAAAGAGAGTTGCAATGTGAATTGCTTGTTATTGTTGTTATTTTTGTTTAAAGCCCAGCCGACTGCGCAGAGCCATATCAGGGCTATAACCGCTTCAAAACATACAAAACTTCAACAGGAAAAAAAAAAGAAGAAAAGAAAATGAAGTACACCTATCAATGCATTCGGGCACGTAATCTAAGGACATGCCCCCGACGTTGACCACTCCGTCCAATTTATCGCACAGGGGAGATTTAAAAAGCACACCTGAGTACAAATATAAGCATACATAAGGACACCAAAACATACATAAAAACATGCGTAAATGACCCACAATTGCTTCGGCATATCTCACCTCCCTAGAGCCAAAAGTGCACTTGATACATGTACCCAATTATCAATCCTAAGAAAAAGTACATAAGACTTTATCGAACACACACATGTGAATGGACCAGCAAGGCAGAAAATGATAGGAAGAAATGACAGAAAGCAAAGGAGGAAGAAAGAAACAACGAGAGTGACAGAAAGAGAGGAAATTTCTAGCACAGAATTTCCAGAATGTGGGGATACTATTTATACTGAAAGAGCCCCCGGCATCCCCACAGGGGAAGTGAATTGCTTAAAGAAAATTGGAACTTAAAATGTTTGTAAAATGGGAGTTCAGATATGGGATTTCACATGCAAACCAGTTGTACGATGAGTAGGTTCTGCATTTGCGCTTGAACTGACCGATGGTA
>CM060306.1:96387116-96392116 GCA_030674185.1 Monoplex corrugatus | reverse complement strand
TCTCTTTTCTTTTCTGTATCTGTGCTCCTAAATCTCTCTCTCTCCTCTCTCTCTCTGTGTCTCTCTGTCTCTCTCCCCTCTCTCTTTTTCCCCACACACAGGGGCATGCAACCCCCCCCCCCCCGCACACACCTCATAATACCAAACTGTTTAAAAATGTGTGTATTCAGTGGAACTGTCATCATCAGTGGTCTCACTCACCATAAGCACTCACAGTTTCTCTGGGTAAATATAACACAACACCATTCTATAATGAACGAAGATGTGCAACACAATTAAATCTCTACACTATAATAATCAACACTGGTATATTAATCAACCTGTTGGTCACGTTTGCCATAACGATGACATAGAGGACCCATCCCCCACACACATCCACACTGGACAGGTGATCCATCGGAGTAAACCACTCACACAGCCACTGGCCAAATGAGCACAACCCAAGGTACCAGAAGAATAACAAGGCGGGCAATCCCACAGGAAATTAGAGGTGATCATGTAGATTGAAAAGGTCACGGACCCTTAGATAAGTGCTACAATGGGGGCAGGATGAAGAACAGACCCTCCTCCATCTCTCACACAGTCCTCTATCCATCTTTACATACAGAACAAGCACAGCCTAGCGTATGTAGGCTACAGAACAGCACAGCCCACATAGTAGCACGAACAAGCACAGCCCAGCATATGTAGGCTACAAAACACAGCAAACAACAGCACAGCCTAGCATATGTAGGATACAGAACAAGCACAGCCGAGCATATGTAGGCTACAACAGCAAATCACGTCTGTCTCCCATTCTGCTTAACCCTTTTGGCTTCCGCGCCCTGTCCACCAGCATCCTGCATTGTCAACAATGTTAGCAAAGCAAAAACTTAACCCTTTGACTCCCTCACCCTTTCCACCAGCTTCCTGCAGGAAGCTGGTGAAAAGGGTGAAGGAGTCAAAGGATTAAGTTTTTGCAGTTGGTGGATAGGGTGTGGGAGTCAAAGGGTTAATGTCTGGAGAGGACAACTACCAGTTATGTGACGTGAAAAGAGATTCTGGTATGATCAACTGAGTTACTAAGAAGTGAAAGAAAACGAAGAAATCTGGGGGAACAGGAAGGAAGAAAACGAAATTTCTTGTCAAAATGAGAACGGCACGTTTACTTATAGTCGCTCAGTAATTGAAATTGTATTGTGTTTTCACTGCCATTTCAATAATGATTGTCGTGACCATTTCTATACCGTTTGCTTGTGCCATCTCAGTATTATTTGCAGCAGCCATTTCAATAACTTGCCATTTGCCATGGTCACTTCAATACTATTTGTTACCTACCATTTCATTAACGTTTGCCATGATTTCGATGCTGTTTGCCATGGCCATTTCAGTAGTTTGCCATGACCATTAAGTAGCATTTGCCTTGACCATTGTTGTTTGTCATGGTCACTTCAATAGTATGTGCATTGGATATATCACTAATGTTTGCCATAATCATTTTAATAGTATATATATATATATAATTATATATACATATATATATATACATACATATAGAATACATATATATGTACACACACACACATATCTATTCTATCTATCTATCTATCTATCTATTATATATAAATGTATATACCATGACCATGACCATTTCAGAACTATCCTGAACTTTAAGTTTTTTGGGGGTTGGTGGGTGGGGGCCTATATTATCAATATTGTGCACATCTCCTTTCCCTCGTTGCTGTAAACCTTACCTAACCCTAAACAGAGTAAGGTGCCAGTTCACAGCTGGGTTGGAGTGGGTACTACCTACACTTTTATTTGACCGGGAATGGATCCTTTTTGCTGTTTTAGAGCAGACGAGAGTAGACGGCATCAGGTCCTCCACTTCACCCGCCAGTCAAGCAGACATTGAACTACAAGAATCAGAGGGCAAGGAAACTGGTTCCCCAAGAAAAACAAAAGGATGTCAGAAGAAGCTTACAGCAGTTCAACCGAAGTTTAACGGGCTTGTTGTGTAAACAGCTCCATAACTGATGGACGGGCTTAGACAGGGGAGTTTCAAAAACTGTTGCCTTCAGACATGGAGTTTCACAGACAATTGCAAGAGAGGGTGAGTGGATACAGTGTGCTGCTGTGAGGCTTGACCAGTAGTAAGGGGAGAAAGTTACTCTCGTTTGCATGGGAAGCAGGCTTTGCGACCACTTGGGTTTCTGCGAAAAACATCTCTCTCTATGTGCGTGTGTCTGTCTGATGTTTTGAAAGCGCAGTTCTCTTTCTCTTTCTCTGTATCTGTGTTCCTAATCTCTCTCTCTCTCTCTCTTTCTCTCTCTCTTCTCTGTGTGTGTGTGTGTCTCTCTCTCCCTCTCTGTCTCTCTCTGCCTCTCTCCTCTCTCTCTGTCTCTGTCTGTCTCTGTCTGTCTGTCTGTCTGTCTCTCTCTCTCTCCAGTCTCTCCATATCCGTCACTGGTGACCTCAGGGTTTGAGTGTTCAGTTTAGTAAAAACAAAATGCATCACTGTGTGCGGATGATTCCCTTCGCATGTTCAGTTTTATGCAGTTTTACCCCCAGGTAAAGTTGCACGCGGGTGTCTCTCTTTCTCTGTGTCTGTCTCTGTCTGCCTATCTGTATGTCTGTTTGTCTGTCTGTCTGTCTCTCTCCATCTCTCTCTCAATCTCTCTCTCTTTCTCTGTCTGAAAGAAAACACTCTTTTCCTATTTGTATCTCTCATAATTTAGTTGCACGTCAGAGTTGTCTGGTTCGAGAAAGTTTTACATTGTGGCAGTAAAACGAGTTACACTTCGCCTACGCATCAAACCGTTTTGTTTGTTAACTTTCCGACTACATGCAGTGCTATGCTTTTTCCCTTACTGTCCCACCTTTACTGTTTGTTCTAACCATTCAGCACACCACCACACTCATAACACCTGGAATGAGTCACGATTTCATGTCGCCGTGAGATGACCCCTAAATTGCTGCCTTATATGTCTTTGAAATAGTTCGCAGTAAGTAAGGTGACTCGTCAGAAGAGATCGTGCAATACTTACGTATTAACGGCATGGTCCTTTATACTATTGCAGACGGACAGGAACGAGGGGTTGCGACTCGTGTACAAGGAACATAACCAAACATTCAGTATGACAAAATGACCAAGTAGTTAGCGCAGCGTACTGTTATCTGCTGTTACGCATATGGAGGGCCATGATCGCCAACGCCATGTGGCAGGGCACTTGATGGTGATGCTGACTGTTATCAAGAACGTCGTGGGTTTAAACCCACATCAGTTCAACATATTTTTGTGGTCTGGCTGGCTCTTTTTGATAGAACCATGAATTCAGGATCTTACGTCTCGAGTTCAGCCCATTGTGCAACACAAACGTTTTCTTGTTGTGCTGCCCAGTAACAGCAAGACTATTTTGATTTGGTTCATTTTTTTTACGTCGACACCCACCTCAGACGATATGGCCGACGGGGATAACCATCCCAGGGTAGTGGGAGGGGGGGGGGAGTGGGACCTATCTAATCCTATACTGACTCCACCAGAACAACATTAATGTTAAGATGGGATAATGAGAAGGCCGGTTTTAAATGTAGCGCACCCCGGGAATCGAACCCACAATCATTAACATGTGAATCCGAAGCTCAACCAACTGAGCTACTGAGGCCCGCAGGACTATATAAAGCGCTGTGTGCCCGAGATGTGCACTTCATTTCTTACCCTTGTAACAGCAAGCATCACATCTCTCTAACATTTTCTGAAGTAGTTCGATGCAGAAGCAACAACACAAACTCATATCTGGTAGAGTGGTAGCTATTATTACCTCCTGTTACTTCGTTAAATGTAATATGGCATTAATGGAAAATGTTATGGCAAATCAATAGAAACATTTCAAATCAGGGCAGATTTGAACTATGATGGCTGGAGCTAGCGTCTGGCGCGCGAGTCACAGCTGGCACTACAGATCTAAAAATAAATGTTTAGTTCTGTGGCACTTTTCTGGGGCCGCAATAGGACTGCAGGCATATCGCTTTCAGTTTCAGCTTGACCATACTATAACTGTACGGCATACACATGTGCGTGACTTTTTTGTGTGAACACGCGTGGAACCCTTATAATGCCCTTCTCTGCAATAACACGAGCACAGCACGCACGCGGGAATGAAAATCTGTGAACTAACCCTTTCTCACCCTGAACAGGCGGATCGGATGCCGGCTCATCAATCATTCTGGTGGTATCAGTGTTTCATACGAGTCGTTCTCTTCGCCAGTTCAACACCTTCTTGAGCACAGCTTTTGCGCAAGCTCAAGGAGTCTTCCAGCTATTTGCTGCTGGCAGATTTTGGGTGGAGGGCATATTGAATATTCCGGGTGTAATGAAATCGTCTTGAACAAACTGCAGACCCTAAAGTCCTACCTTTTCGTGTCTACTAACACACCGTGGGTTCTGATGATGAATAAATAGTGTGAGTCTGAGTTTACATGATGGACACTAGGCCAGCAATCTGAAATAGACATAGTTGACAAAACAAAATATCACATGAAAATATTCAGCTGATCAAATATTGTGTCACATGCACATAGTCACACAGACACACATATGAACAAGAGAGAAATTAAGGTCTTTGATATTGTGATGCTCACATACAGAGACACACAGACTCGCGCGCCGCGCACACCACACACACCACACACACACACACACACACACACACACACACACACACACACACACACACACACACACACACACTCGCACACACAAACACAGACACACACACACGCACATGTACACACACATACACATATGCACACTACACACATACACACACACGCGCGCGCGCGCGAGCGCACACACATATACATGTAACACACACACACACACACACACACACATACACACACCGACACACACACCGGCACACACACAGACACACGGACATATACCTCGTTTAAGACAATGGAAAAAAAAGACAACAAAAGACAAATATCTCCCCCACCAAATAATAAATTACAACAATTAC
>CM060306.1:96372116-96382116 GCA_030674185.1 Monoplex corrugatus | reverse complement strand
TGCAGGAAGCTGGTGGAAAGCGTGAGGGAGTCAAAGGGTTCAGCTTTTGCAGCTGGTGGATAGGGAGCGGGAGTCGAAGAGTTAATTAACATATATTTTGTAAAAAGCTAAAGGAACTCGATTCCATTATCATTATTGCATTTGTGTTGAATTAATGTATACAATTTATCGTGATTGTGGGTCATTCCTGAAAAAGAGGTTTGTAACATGAATTCATGCAGTATGGTAGGGTTCAGAAAATGCAGCGATCATGCATTTACTTTGAGTAGCATCATCATCATGTGCCATGCCGCGTGGCGTTGACGATCATGGCCCTCTACACGAATCTATCTTTTGTCACTATCTCCAGTCCTTTTTGTCCCCATCTATTCTGCAAAACAAACGGTTTCTCCTGAGTCTACCTGGTGCTCTTTTTCCCTCTAGCTTTCCTGTGGTCACTAGGTGTTCAAATTTCTCTTGCCTCATAAAATGTCCTATAAATATTGCTTGTCTTTTCCTAATCTTCTTCCTTAATTGTATACATACATACATACATACATACATACATACATACATACAACACACACACACAGACACACATACACACACACACACACACACACACACACACACACACACACACACACACACACACACACACACAACATATATATATATATATATATATATAGATGTGAGCGTGTGTGTGTGTGTGTGAGTGTTTGTGTATGTGTGTTCTTTCCTTATTTCTTTTAACGTCTATTCACAGATGTGCTTTTAGACGGAAAAAAGGGGAAAATAGTATAAATGAATTAGTAAATAAATAATACATACATACACAAATAAATATATAATAAACAAATCAAATAAATGAATAAACAAACAAATGAATAACTACATAAGATAAGATAAAGAGATGTCTATGGGGTGGAAGAATCTATGAAATCATAAAGGCATTGTGTCACATAACGTAAAAATCAAACAATCTAACGAACAAGAGAAAAGCAATCAGGACATTAGAGCGATTAGGCTTGCTCAGGATTGTGTGTGTGTGTGTGTGTGTGTGGTGTGTGTGTGTGTGTGTGTGTGTGTGTGTGTGTGTGTGTGTGTGTGTGTGTGTGTGTGCGTGTGTGTGTGTTCGTTCTTTGATTTAACGTCTGTTCACTATGAGTGATATTAGACGGGGGAAAAATGGAGGATGGGAGATGGGCGAGTTGGATTGGGGGCAGAGGGGAGAATGAGTATGAGACATGAATAAGCGTGTAAATATAAAAATGGAACAAAATCTATCTTAACACTAACAGTTAACATTAACAATGCGAAGGGAAAATTTAACGCTAAAGTACAAACTTCATAAACTTAAAGCAATACATTAACAGGCCTGTGAACCAATGATTCTGAAATTTTAACTGACAAAGATTGATCTGAAGTTATTTCTTTAAAATGAGTTTCAGAATAGTTTTCTTGTGTAAACATTTTTGGTAAAAAGGAACGTAGCTTTTTGCAGTAAAATAAACAGTGAAACAGTGTGAACTGTTCTCCGCAAATACACTTGATATTTTTACAATATTTTGTTTTCAACGCGTTTAGCTGAATACGAAAATGAACAGCAACAATTGATCTCGAATGATATATGGAAGAATACTGCAATTTTTTACATACATTTTGAAAAGAACGTTTTATCATTTGTTGTGTCACACACTCTTCATTGATTTGTTCATGAAAACGAATCCATGAGGCTGATTCTAGCAAGCCGCAAGATTCTTTTACGGAAGTTTTAATACGTAATTCTATAGTATTATCAGTGTTGTGTGCACCTTGCTTAGCTGCTCTGTCTACTACTTCGTTGCCGTGAAGACCAACGTGAGAAGGCACCCAGCATAAACTGATATATGTACCTTTTGTCCTTAAACGATGTATAAGATGATTTGCCTCAGTAATTAAGTCAGGTCTTGTGTCTGTATCAAAAGACTGTAAGGCATATAATACAGATTTTGAATCAACAAAGAGAACTACTTTGACAAATACAGGTTTAAGGTCTACTAAATAATGCAACGCTTGTATAATAGCGACTAATTCCGCTGTAAATATAGATATATTTGGCCCAATGAAAAATGACTTTTGTATTCTAAATTTTGGAACATAAAACGCTGCTCCAGCAGATTTATTTTCTAATACTGACCCATCGGTAAAAATATGGAGGTGGGTACGGTAATTTTCATCGACGTGTTCTCTTGCTGTGCATATCGAAATGTTAATATTTTCATATTTCTTAGCATCTGTATAATCAATATCAAAAGTGGCTTTAAGCATTTCCCATGTAGGGATAGGCGTTGTGGATGGTGTCTCAGCTATTTCATCCAAATTTATGTTAGACTGTTTGACTAAGTCAGAGACATAAGTTGCAACAGTCATTTGTGATGAAATGTTGCTTGCTCGTTTTGGAAAGTCAACATCAGACCTTAATTTAATTTCCTTGCTCACAAAATTGTCCGTTTGTGAAGTAGTTCTGACTGCAAACTTTGCTGTCGCTAGCTCACGATAGTTGTTCAGAGACAGAATTCCAGCAACTTTGTACTTTTCCAGATTTGAAGCATGGACTGGTACACCTAGTGCAATTTTAAGACTTTTGCAGTCTAAGCTTTGAATCTTCTTTAGTAAATATTTTGGTGCACTGAAGAACACCTCTTGTGCATAGGATAATTTAGATCTTACAAGTGCTGTTGATAGATGAAGTAGTATGTTTGTATCCATTCCCCAGGGTAATCTGCTTATTATCTTTAGAAAATTTAAGGCTTTTCTTGCTTTTGTTAAAACATAATCAAAATGGACATTCCAGTTTAATTTCGATGTTATAAAAACTCCCAGAAATTTTACCACCTGTTTGTAATGTATCACTTCACCATGCAGTCTGAAAGTAGGCAAGTTATTTAAAGTACCACTAGGATTAAATAGCATCATGTTAGTTTTTTCAGTTGATAACGATAGACCATTTTCTAACATGTAGTTTCCAAGACTATCAAGATCAGATTGATACACCTTCCTGATGTAATTCTGTGCTCTCTGGGGAGTTGTCTTTTTTAAAGTAATATTCATCCATATGCATATATCATCAGCGTACTGTACCAAAACAACACGATTTGAGAGTACATTAGGAAGATCATGTATAAGGATATTAAATAATATAGGTGCTATCACTGAACCTTGAGGAATTCCCATATCAAGACATCGTGAAGTAGAATAACTTGTTCCCACTCTTGCCTGAATTGTTCTATTGGCTAAATAGGACTTGATATAATTATACATATTGCCAGACAGACTAATAGATTTCAGCTTGTACAATAATCGTGTATGCCAAACTTGATCATAAGCTTTTTTCACATCACAAAAGGTTACTAAAAGACTTTTTCTACGGGCAAATTGTTGTTTTATCTGAGTTGTAAGTTTAACCAGGTGCTCAACTGTGGATCTCCCTTTTCTGAAACCTGCCTGGTTTACCGGAATAACGTTATTTTTATCACAGTAATGTATAAGTCTGTTCAAGACCAATCTTTCCATTAGTTTGCTCGTATGGGACGTCAACGCAATAGGTCTGTAACTGTTTTTATTGTTTTTAGGCTTTCCTGCTTTTAATATGGGTATAACAACAGACTTTTGCCATACCTGTGGTACAGTTCCACTCACCCAGCATTTCTGAAAAATTTTGTGTAAGAATATAATATAATTTTCTGGAAGATGCTTAATCATTTCAATTGAAACTGCATCGACACCTACCGAACTCCTTTTGTTGTGTAGAGACAAGATAGTGTTTTTTTAGCTCTTCTAGGGTGATCGGAGAATTAAACCAGCAATCAGTCTGAGTTATTGGATCAGTGAAGATAGAGTTGTTAGCTGCCATTTCTCTGTAGTGTTTGCAGTTAGGAGACAACCCATCTACTTTACTATTTTCAGCAAAGAGTTCTACAAAAGTTTCAGCTTTGTCCATGTCGGAAGGAAATTTGTGACATGTATCAATCATTATTGGAAATCTAGGTAAGTTGGCTCCGTTTTTCATTTGATTCATTTTTGTCCAGACTTTATGAAAATCCTTAAAATCTGAAATTTCTTTGGTGCAGTATGATGCCCAATAATCTTTCTTTGCTTCAGCGATGATTTTATTACACTGGGTGTTAGCTTTTTTCATTTCCATGTGATCGTCCGGTTTTCTGCTTTTGATGTAGATTTTGAATTTATCTTTTTTATACTGAACTGCTTTCTCGCATGCCTCTGTCCACCAAACATTACCCAAACGATTATGTCCACCAAACATTACCCAAACGATTATTAGACTTAAAAGTTTTGAGTTTCGGAATGGAGAGGTCTGCAGCAGCTAGAACTGACTCCTGGAACTTAGAGAACATAACGTCTACATTTTCACTTTCATAATGCTTATATTCTTGTTTAGCAAGAGCAGTCTGAAACATGGTCCAATCAGCACGCATGTAATTATATTTTGGTATAATGTCAGGAGTGCTGTCTTTCATCCTAATGTTGTCATTTGTTATTTTATGATGATAGGTAAGTGATCACTTCCCAAAGTATCTCTGTGAGTGTCCCAGGTACAGCATGGTACCAATTCTGGTGATATTAGTGACAGATCGATGGCTGTTGCCCGGTGTTTGGAAACATCAGGAATTCTGGTGACACTCCCATCATTCAAAAGATAAAGCGCACTGTCAACTATGTTTTCTACTAAACGATTGCTTGTAACAGTACAACAATCTTTTTCCCAAAACGGGGAGTGGGAATTAAAGTCTCCACCTATTAGCCATCTACCGTCCTGCAGATCCGGAATCGTACGCAGCCATTCTGTATTGTGGTCATTTGGATCTGTTGGCAGGTAGACTGACAAAACGTTCAGGATGAAAGAATTACTGAATTGTACTGTGGCGGCACAAGCGTGTAAGTCTTCAGTGGATGTTAAAACTGGGGAGTTAAATATGTGATACTGCAACTCTTTAAGTATATATATCGCAGTAGCTACCTTCTTCCCGGGATTTCCTAAGTCATATATTGGAAGATAATAATAATTTTGGAGGTTGGGAAGTTTGGTTGGGATAACATTAAGGGACTGCAAAATTAAAACTTCACACTGATTTGATGAGAGAAAATGTTCCAGGTATGCGGAATTGGTGGAAATAGATCTACAATTCCACTGCAAAAATTTGATTTGTGATTGTTGGCGCAGTTTCATTGTTGGCTAATCTCCTATGTTAAATTAAAGGTTATTTGTTTGATAATCACGAAGACTTTGGTTTTCTGCGTACGGGAAAAAATGGCCAGAAAGAAAACATTAACTACTTAGACTACTAATAAAAGGTAGGGGGGAAAATGTAGTTAAAACTATGGGAAAAAGTCCTTCTAATAGAGAAAATAGGTAGATTATGAACAGAAACAAATAACAAATAAATAAAACAATGGTATACACGCCGTCAAATGTACGGAGATTATAGTCTGACCGAGTCTTGATAGTCTGACTAAGTAAATTCTAGCGTTTGTATACTTTCATCAAGGGAATTGTCAGAGATGATGAGGAAAAAGTCCTGTGACAAGAATCGTTGATAACTGTAGATATACTAAAACATATCATATTGCAGCCACCACGGTTCGAAGTTGTTAAAATGGTGGAACCTTCCTCGGGGGAATCTAGAGGAGTGTAGCCGTGAAGAACGTGATCGTGTTGTTCTCCTAGGGGTCTCCCAAAAAAGATCCCGAACGTGTCTTCCCAGGTTCCCCGCTATCACGCTGCTTCCTCTGGCAGTGGGGTGTATATTGTCGTGAAGAAACTGCTGGTTGGTGCGAAGGTTTTCGTGGGAGACAAAAGATACGTTTTTGATGTCAACAAGCTCAGCAGATAAGAAAGCGTTGTACAAATTCCGCTGAACCTCCATACGTGCATGTCGTACAGGGGCGACCTTGCTGATGACTATCTTTGTGTTTGGGTATTTTTGTGCTACATATTTGATGCAAATAGTAAGATGTTGAGTTGTTGTTGCGATATCTTTATTTAGTTCGTGAACACCACAATGGAAAACGATACAGTCCGCAGGAATGTCAAATTGAGATAGAGTCTTATCTTATCTAAAGAGCCTTTTATGTCATTAATGTTATTCACAGCACACGAGTCTCCTTCGAAACCGTAAGATCGTCCCAGTCTTCTTGAGTTTACATCTCTCAACACCGAATCGTGGACAGTCAGAACATACGGAAGGTCGTGGTTCTTATTACGTTGTTCTGATATCTGCGGAGGGTGTGACGTTGCATGTTTGCGCTGTGAGGTGACGTCTTTAGCTTTTTTGATGTCATGATGTTCTTTCCCGTCTTTGGTTTTCTTTTCGGGCACTGTTTTCGCTTGCTTTGAGTTATTCCTGCTACATTTTGTTTCGTTTGATTTTTGTGGCTGTTGATCGTCCTGTCTGTGTGTGTGTTTTTGTTTAAGAACGTCTGCGTACGTGGGATTTGTGTCATGGAGATCTGTCTGTGTCTGACTGTTCCTGGTGGTCTTGATGGTGGCGGTTGCTGTCGACCGGGCCTCGTTCTGCGCAAGCACAGACCTTTCTAAGGTATTAACTTGCTGGCGCAGATCTAGCACGATGTTTCTGAGGTCAACAATTGTACTCACGAGTTCCGCAGAGCTGAGTACAGGTGTGGTGTGAGTTGTCTCACTCTGCGTGCCCATGGTAACCGCGGTCGACGCGCCATTTGTGGAGACAGTCTCTGCCTTTTCGGTCACTTCTCCCTCGTTGTTGGTCGTTGGCTTCTCCAGATCGGCCGTTCCCGCTGACGTAACTTGTTGTTTCTGTTCAACAAGGCGGACTCTTCTCGTCCTGGTCATATTGGACAATTCCACAATATATCTCTGACTGCTGAAATGTTAGAAGTTATGAGTCTCCGCCATCTTGAATGCGTGTGTGTGTGTGTGTGTGTGTGTGTGTGTGTGTGTGTGTGTGTGTGTGTGTGTGTGTGTGTGTATGTATGTGTGTGTGTAAATTGTGTGTGTGTGTGTGTGTGTGTGTGTGTGTGTGTGTGGTGTCTGTGTGTGTGTGTGTTTGCTTCTTTCAGTATTGTCTCGTTTGTTTTCCTTACAATCGATAGAACTCTTAACATTCTTCTTATAAACCACATTCCAGCTGCCTCAATTTTTTCCTAACTTTGCTTCTTGATTGTCCAGGCCTCGCATCTGCATACCAGTATTTGTTCTATATAATACTAAGTTCTCCCTGATGTCATTTTGAAAGGCATTTGTTGGTAAGAACATTTTTCATTTTCTTGAATGCTGTTTTAGCTTGACCAATTCTGCTGAATATTTCTAATATGCATCTGCCGTCTGATGAGATGACTATTTCCAGATATTTGAACTTATCAACTTATCTCAATGTTGTGCCATTTGCTGTTATTATACATGAGGGGATTCCTTGCTTTTTTGCTGATGACCATGACTTCAGTATTTTTACTATTTAGCTCAAACTGTTTATTTCTGCTTTGTATTTCTATTATATTCAAAGATTTTTAAATGTTTTTCATTTTCTGCAATTAGAACGGTGTCGTCTACTGAACAAGAACGTGTTTATCATTTTTCCATACACGTTTTCCCTGAACATTGTTATGGGGTTCCTCATGATGATTTCGCCGTAAAGTGAAAACTTTGACACAATTTCTTGTTAGGCCAATCTTTTTCTTCTTCTACTTCCTCTTCTTCCCTCTTCTTTTTCTTTTTCCATCATTTTCTTCTTTCTTTCCTTTTTCTTTCTTTCTTTCTTTTTTTCTTTCTCTCTTTCTTCTTCTTCTTCTTCTGCTTCCATTCTTTTTAATTTTTTTTCTATTCTGACTATTTTATTCCTATTCATTTAAGTTTTCTTGTTCCCCTTTGTCATTATACTTTCATTAGTCTGACTGTCAGTCTTCACTTTCTACATGTGTCTGTTTTTCAGCTTATACTCATATTCACTCGTTTTCTTGTTGTATTTCCCATCTTCTATCGCTTTATATATTTTGTTTTCGTTGTTTTAAACTAAAATTGAAGTGAAGCAAACTGATACTGTGCATTTTTCTTGTATCTGCCTTCATATTAACAAGTGCCCAAGTTTGCTGTCTTTTGTCTTTGAGCTGCGGTTAGTGTCATACTTTTCTTGTGTATGCCTTCATAGTAACAAGTGCCTAAGATTGCTGTCTGTTGTCTTTGAGCTGCGGTTAGTGTCATACTTTTCTTGTGTTTGCCTTCATGATAACAAGTGCCTAAGTTTGCTGTCTGTTGTCTTTGAGCTGCGGTTAGTGTCATACTTTTCTTGTGTTTGCCTTCATGATAACAAGTGCCTAAGTTTGCTGTCTGTTGTCTTTGAGCTGCGGTTAGTGTCATACTTTTCTTGTGTTTGCCTTCATGATAACAAGTGCCTAAGTTTGCTGTCTGTTGTCTTTGAGCTGCGGTTAGTGTCATACTTTTCTTGTGTTTGCCTTCATGATAACAAGTGCCTAAGATTGCTGTCTGTTGTCTTTGAGCTGCGGTTAGTGTCATACTTTTCTTGTGTTTGCCTTCATGATAACAAGTGCCTAAGTTTGCTGTCTGTTGTCTTTGAGCTGCGGTTAGTGTCATACTTTTCTTGTGTTTGCCTTCATGATAACAAGTGCCTAAGATTGCTGTCTGTTGTCTTTGAGCTGCGGTTAGTGTCATACTCTTATTGTATCTGCCTTCATAATAACAAGTGCCTAAGATTGCTGTCTATTTCTTGTCTTTGAGCTGCCATCAATTTCAGACTCTTCTTGTATCTGCCTTCATAGTAACAAATACCTAGTGCCTAAGATTTCTGTCTTTTGTCTCTGAGCTACGATTAATGTCATACTTTTCTTGCATCTGTTTTCATAGTAACAAATGCCTAAGATTGCTGTCTGTTGTCTCTGACCTGCGATCAGTGTCAGACTTCTTCTGTATCTGCCTTCATAGTAACAAATGCCTAGGATTGCTGTCTCCTGTCTTTGAGCTGCGATACGTGTCAGACGTTTCTTGTATCTGTTTTCATAGCAACAAGTGCCTAATATTGCTGTCTGTTGCTTTTGAGCTGCGGTCAGTGTCAGACTTTTCTTGTTTCTGCCTTTATAGTAACAAATGCCAAAGATTGCTGTCTGTTCTGTCTGAGCTGAGATCAGTGTCAGACTTTTCTTGTTTCTGCCTTTATAGTAACAAATGCCAAAGATTGCTGTCTGTTCTGTCTGAGCTGAGATCAGTGTCAGACTTTTCTTGTGTCTGCCTTCATAACAAGTACCTAGTGCCTAAAATTGCTGTCTTTTGTCTCTGAGATGCAATTAATGTCAGACTTTTCTTGTATCTGTTTTCATAGTAACAAGTGCCTAAGATTGCTGTCTCTTGTCTTTGAGCTGCGATGAATGTCAGACTTTTCTCATATCTCCCTTCATAGTAACAAGTGCCTAAGATTGCTGTCTCTTGTCTTTGAGCTGCGATGAATGTCAGACTTTTCTCATATCTCCCTTCATAGTAACAAGTGCCTAAGATTGCTATCTCTTTCTTGTCTTTGAGCTGCAATTGATGTCAGACTTTTCTAGTATCTGCCTTCATAGTAACAAATGCCTAAGATTGCTTTCTGTTGTCTTTGAGCTGCGATCAATATCAGACTTTTCGTTAATCTGTCTTCATAGTAACAAGTGCCTAAGATTGCTGTCTCTTGTCTCTGAGCTACGATCTGTGTCAGACAGCAGCAGCCGTGCACATGGTAATGTGGTGAGGCGGCACGAGACAGGAACAAATGGCAAACAAACATAGAGAAGCCCTCCCTAATGGCCACACACAGGAAAGTACACCCATCTTCGTCTACATTGTAGCATGACAGGCAAGACATCAAGGGAAAGTGACACTCGCTCTACTGTCTGTTTTCATTTTCTCTGACGTCTGTCATGACTGAAATAGACAGGGCTAGATCGTGTGTGTGTGTGGTGTGTGTGTGTGTGTGTGTTGTGTGTGTGTGTGTGTGTG
>CM060306.1:96349616-96367116 GCA_030674185.1 Monoplex corrugatus | reverse complement strand
CGTGCCAAAAAAATCCAAAGTTTCGGTGGGTGCCAGTCCCCAAAGGACAAAATACCTAAAGCATTTCTTAACTTGCTCAATTACCACCACCACCACCACCACCACCACCACCACCACCACACACCACCACCACCACCACCACCACCACCCTCTTTTCCCCTTCCATAAAGAAGTAAATGTTGGCCACAATTACGTATTGGCTCATGCTGGTGTGAATGCATGTGTATGATCAGTTTTAGTTGTCGTCAAAACACGCATAAACACAAAGAGAGAGAGAGAGAGAGAGAGAGAGAGAGAGAGAGAGAGAGAGAGAGAGAGAGAGAGAGGGAGAGAGAGAGAAAGAGAGAGAGAGAGTGTGTATGTTGGGGAGAAGGGGGTTGGTCCAGAACGTGGAAACATAATAAACATACAAGCATTTGTTGTCACTTACACTAGATCACTCTCTGTCTCACAGACAGATGACAGACAGACAGACAGACAGACAGACAGACAGAGAGAGAGACAGATAGATAGATGCACACACTCATGCACACACATATACGCACATTCATACTCAAGTACACTGATGTGCACGTAACACACAAGCTCATACACTTACACATACGAGTATGTACACATACACGCCACACACACACACACACACACACACACACACACACACACACACACACACACACACACACATGCACACACACACACACACACACACACACATACACACACTCATGCACGCACGCACGCACGCTGGCACGGACTTGCTGTTTTGTCTAAATTGTACTAGTGTGTTTGGAGGGAGAAACCCAATGGCTTGAATGATTTGGTTCAGTTTTCCCTTCAGCCCCTTCATTGTTTGGTTGCGATGTTTTTCCTATTCCAAGGTCACATTGGACACGTTGCAACAGACACGAACAATTGACATCAGTCTTACCTATCACATTCATATTTTCCATTCATTTGACCATGAATATGTAGTTTGTGTATGCTTATGAACACTTTACCTCAGGACAAGTAGTGCATTACAGTTGATCAATTTCCATTATTTCATTTCGAATATTTCGACTGTAGCCCTTTGCAGGATAAAACAACAATAATATGGCATGACCACTTTACGTTGTGGAATACATTTGTCTCCCCTGTTTGCTAGTTATCAGAATATGCTTCTGCCATTTTCTCCAGCTTAATGCCACGTTAGCAAAGTTCTGAACCATTTTTTTCCAAGTGTTGTGCATCTATCCTTCGTTGCCTTTTGTACACCTTGACAAAGCCAGTTGGCGGATAATTTACGCCTTTTTATTTTGTTATATTGAACACGCGTTCAGATTCTATTCATATATTTTTCTGGTTATTCATTTCATTTATCTAAAGTCCATTATAGTGAGTCTTATATTCGGTACTTTTCTATCTTCTGCTGGGCTGCCAATCTTTATTTGCTTCTACTCAGTTTTGTTTTTTGGTTTCGTTTTCTTTGATTAAAATTGTATCGAAGTTGCCACTTGTTCTGTTATTATATTTCTTGTATCTGCTCTTCTACTTGGCTAGTGAGTGCCATTGATTGCCATCTGTAGTCACTGAGCTGTAAGCAGTGGCCGGTAACATTCCACATGGTACAGAGGCATGGCGGCCCCACACAAGGACGTAAGAGAAAACCAACAGAAGGAAGCCCTCCACAACGGCCACCGGAAATCACGTCCATCTGTTTCTTCATTGTAGCATAACAGACAGGGTATGGGAAGAAAGTGACGTTCCCCCCGTTTCCTTTTTCACTTTCCTTGACTTCTGTCTGGACTTTAACTGGTAGAGGTGGGTAGTGAGACCTCCAACAAAAAGGGAAGAGAGAGAGAGAGAGAGAGAGAGAGAGAGAGAGAGAGAGAGAGAGAGAGAGAGACAGACAGACAGACAGAGACAGAGACAGAGACAGAGACAGAGACAGACAGACAGACAGAGAGTGAGAGAGAGAGAGAGACAGACAGACAGACAGAGACAGAGACAGACAGACAGACAGACAGACAGACAGACAGACAGACAGAGAGAGAGAGAGAGTACAAGAATAGCAGTATGTCTGCTTTCTGTTGGAGTCTTTTAATGACTTTCAGAGTTCCATTTCAGTTTTGCAAACTTCTTCGTTTGGGTGGATAGGCACTGGACTTGCAGGCAGAAAGGAGAAACAGTAAGAAAGTGGAACTGGTCAGGAAAGAAGAATGCCTGTCGTCTGGTGAGATTTAATGACTTTGGGGATGGAGAAGCTTAACAGCAACTTTAATCAGTCGTTCCGACTAGAGGCTAATATTCCAGTGAGGCTTGTTTCTGAGACGGTAAGGAAATGGAAGAACAGAAAAGGAAATATTTGAGCCATGCTGTCATTTTCCTTTTTAACTCTGATTACATCAGTACTTTTGCCACATTTCGACAGACATTATACTACATGTAGATAAAATATTGTGACAGTTTCAACTGCTGTGACTTAAGTAAGGCAGTATGCACCGTAAAACAATTAACGAAACACCCAAGGTGGTGGACAGGACCCAGAGCAACAGTGCCTCACAACTGACTGGACAATCAGCTCCCAGTTCCTGACGTCACACAGTAGAGATTCTGCTAAGCAAAAGGGGTGTGGGGATGGGGAGGAGTATCTATGCGCTGCATGACCAATTTTGACCTAGTCATCAACTACCCTGTTCACAAATCACGGGACATAGCTACACATTGTGCACCTGTCTTTATGTGATTTTATGTTGTTTGTTTTTTTAGTTGTAGTCTAATATGGTGAACTCTTGTTTGTTTTAGTTGTAGTCTAGTATGTAGTCTAGTATGGTGAACTCTTGTTTGGTTTAGTTGTAGTCTAATATGGTGAACTCTTGTTTGTTTTAGTTGTAGTCTAATATGGTGAACTCTTGTTTGTTTTAGTTGTAGTCTAGTATGGTGAACTCTTGTTTGGTTTATTTGTAGTCTAATATGGTGAACTCTTGTTTGTTTTAGTTGTAGTCTAATATGGTGAACTCTTGTTTGTTTTAGTTGTAGTCTAATATGGTGAACTCTTGTTTGTTTTAGTTGTAGTCTAATATGGTGAACTCTTGTTTGTTTTAGTTGTAGTCTAGTATGGTGAACTCTTGTTTGGTTTATTTGTAGTCTAATATGGTGAACTTTTGTTTGGTTTATTTGTAGTCTAGTATGATGAACTCTTGTTTGTTTTAGTTGTAGTCTAGTATGATGAACTCTTGTTTGTTTTAGTTGTAGTCTAGTTTGATGAACTCTTGTTTGTTTTAGTTGTAGTCTAATATGGTGAACTCTTGTTTGGTTTAGTTGTAGTCTAGTATGATGAACTCTTGTTTGTTTTAGTTGTAGTCTAATATGGTGAACTCTTGTTTGTTTTAGTTGTAGTCTAATATGGTGAACTCTTGTTTGTTTTAGTTGTAGTCTAATATGGTGAACTCTTGTTTGTTTTAGTTGTAGTCTAATATGGTGAACTCTTGTTTGTTTTAGTTGTAGTCTAGTATGTAGTCTAGTATGATGAACTCTTGTTTGTTTTAGTTGTAGTCTAGTATGTAGTCTAGTATGATGAACTCTTGTTTGTTTTAGTTGTAGTCTGATATGGTGAACTCTTGTTTGTTTTAGTTGTAGTCTAATATGGTGAACTCTTGTTTGTTTTAGTTGTAGTCTAGTATGTAGTCTAGTATGATGAACTCTTGTTTGTTTTAGTTGTAGTCTAGTATGTAGTCTAGTATGATGAACTCTTGTTTGTTTTAGTTGTAGTCTAATATGGTGAACTCTTGTTTGTTTTAGTTGTAGTCTTGTATGGTGAACTCTTGTTTGTTTTAGTTGTAGTCTAGTATGTAGTCTAGTATGATGAACTCTTGTTTGTTTTAGTTGTAGTCTAGTATGTAGTCTAGTATGATGAACTCTTGTTTGTTTTAGTTGTAGTCTAATATGGTGAACTCTTGTTTGTTTTAGTTGTAGTCTTGTATGGTGAACTCTTGTTTGTTTTAGTTGTAGTCTAATATGGTGAACTCTTGTTTGTTTTAGTTGTAGTCTAATATGGTGAACTCTTGTTTGTTTTAGTTGTAGTCTAGTATGGTGAACTCTTGTTTGTTTTAGTTGTAGTCTTGTATGGTAAACTCTTGTTTGTTTTAGTTGTAGTCTTGTATGGTAAACTCTTGTTTGTTTTAGTTGTAGTCTTGTATGGTAAACTCTTGTTTGTTTTAGTTGTAGTCTTGTATGGTGAACTCTTGTTTGTTTTAGTTGTAGTCTAGTATGGTGAACTCTTGTTTGGTTTAGTTGTAGTCTAATATGGTGAACTCTTGTTTGGTTTAGTTGTAATCTAGTATGGTGAATATATCCAATCATAAACAGATATAACGACTTGGCTCATTCCTTTTCGATACAGACTCAGAGGTTTGGTTTTGATCTGAGCCACACTCTCATTGAAAATAATAAAAACAAAAACAAAAACAAAAAAGAAAAGAAAGAATGGGGTCGAAGAAAGGAGATTGAAGGGTAAGCCCAAACTTCATTATCATCTGTAGAAAGTGGAGACAGACTATCCATTTCTGAAGGGTTGAAAATCTCGCCTGGGGGATCACAAATGTCCCTTCTTACTCTGAAGAGATACTAATCGTGTGATGCCAAAAATTTGTACAGTGGCAATAAGATCACAACAAACCCCCAAGGGTGCTGGATAAGACCCAGAGCAAAATGATTCCCCAATGGCCAAACAATCATCTACAAGTTCCCGACGCCACGCGGTAGCCATGTCACCAAGCAAAGGGAGGCCTGTCCAAACGGTGCATGGCGCATTTGGTAAAGTTTCCATATAAAAAAAAAGAAAACGGTTGGAGGTTACAGTGTGGATGTATGCTTCATGACACATGGTCCAAGAGCATTATTCAAGATACTACTGGGGCTGTTGCTGAGATCGACAGAGAAAGAGTTAAATGACGGATACCAGAGACTGGACCAATTTCGACATGCCTGAATTGCTTTCTGCTGGATACTACAGACAGCTGGAGGATCCAGTCAGCTTCAGTGCCTCATCAGTTCCCCAAACAAGCACACTGGTTACGAAATTACATAATCTTACGAGGTCTTATGAGATCTAATAGAAGTCCACTTTACTTTGATGTTGTTCATAATCTTTCTTTTTTTTGTAGTTTGCTTTCATTCAGTATTCTTGAACGTGCTTTTGGCAAACATGCTGGTCTCGTAACAGAACCATTCCACTGCAATTACCGGTTGTGTTTATGTACTGATTTGTTGGTTGGTGTTGTTTTTCTTTCTTATGTATTTGCTTTTTTTCTTCTTCCTTTTCTTTATTTCTTTTCAGCGATGTTTTTTTTTCTTTCGTATTTTTCAACTTCATGTGAAATCATATGATTTACAGACTTTGCAAAGAATAAGCTGGTTGATGGAGTTTGCATTTTAGTTTTTAGTATGGTCTTTGTAGGAAACACCAATAATTGTTTAGTGCAGTGCAGTGCAGTGCAATACGATATGATACGATACGATACGATACAATACAGTATGACACGATACGACACAACACGACACGACACAACACAATACAACTACAACACAACTATAAAGACAACTAAAACTACAAGCAGAACCACACCGCACCACACCATACCACACCACACCACACCACACCACACCACACCATACCACACCACACCACACACACCACACCACAAACACACCACACCACACCACACCACATCACACTACACTCCACCACACAAACATCACACGACACGACACAACACCACACCATACCGCACCGCACCACACCACATCACACTACACTACACATGACACGACACGACACGACACCATACGACACCACACCACACCATACCACACCACACCACACCACACCACACCACACCACACCACCAATTCCAGCTCCAGCTCCTCCAACGCAACGCAACGCAACGCAACATAATCGAACCCAAAGCAAAGCAACCCGACCCAACCTAACCCAACCCAACCCAACAACAATAACAACAACAACAACAACATAACAACACAACAACCCAACCCAACCCAATCCAACCCAACAACAACAACACAAAACAACAACAACAACAACACAACAACACAACCCAACCCAACCCAACCCAACATAACAACAACACACAACAACAACAACAACACAACAACCCAACCCAAACCAACAACAACAACAACACAACAACCCAACCCAAACCAACCCAATCGAACAACAACAACAACAGCACACCGCAAACAACCACAACAACACAACACAACACCACACCAACACCACACCACACCACACTACACAACAACAACAACAACAACCCAACCCAACACAACCCAACTACAACCCAACCACATCCAACCAACCAACCAACCCAACCCAACCCAACCCAACCAACCCAACAACGTTGTATCTGACCCAACACACGTAAGAAGATCAGTATCAGTTCAGTGACAGGAAGAAAAGGTCAGGTCAGTGCTAGACGTCACTGCTTTCCCCCCAGCGATGATAGATAGATATCAGCTGGCTTCATGTTTCCTGAAGGACTGAACATAAACTCTGTGTGTTTTGTTACAAAGCGATTTATCTTGCTCCGCTCCGCCAAACCCCCGATGTGTCTGACCTAGAACTGTACACTCCATCACACTCACTCCGCTTATCATCTCAGCACAGTTGTTCTATGTCCATAGACGCAGTAATACGTTTCTTTTTTAACCCTTTGACTCCCGCATCCTATCAGAATCGGCCAAACCAAAACAGCATTCAAAACGACGAAAAGCATTCTTACCAACAAATGCCCATCAGTTAACATAAGGAAGAGAGTTCTTGAATTATGTAGAACGATAATGTTATACGGTTGTGAGGCTTGGACAGATCAACAAGCAAAGCCAGAACAAGATTGAGGCAGCCGAGATGTGGTTTCTAAGAAGAATGTTGAGAGTTCCATGGACAGCAAAGAATACAAACGAGACAGTCTAAATGGAGGCAGACACAAGAAGATCATTCATAATGAAGATAAGGAAAAGACAGGCAACATTTTATGAGGAAAGGGAATTAGAGCACCTGGTCACAACAGGAAAGCTGGAGGGAAAGAGAGCATCAGGTAGACCCAGGGAAAAGATATTGGACGGACTTGCAGAGTGGCTGAAGACAAAGAGGGTGGAAGATGTGCTAGCAGCAGCAAGAGATAAAGACATATGGAGAGCCATGATCGCCAACGCCATGTGGCAAGGCACTTGATGATGATGACCCTATCAGTCAATCGCAGAAACTTACCCCATTTGACTCCCTGACCCTGTCCACCAGCTTCTTGCAGGAAGCTGGTGGATATGGTGTGGGAGTCAAAGGGTTAAGGTTTTGCTTTGCTAGCATAATTGACAATGTAGGGTACTGGTATAGACAGGGTGCGGGATTCAAAGGGTTAAGACTAGCGTGTTTCGTGGAAGCTCGACCAAGAGGCTTAGGACAGCTTTCCTTGCTTTTCTGGAAGGACTGAAAGAATCCGTTACGTGATACAAATGTCTTTTACTCGAGAACAAGAGGCACTATTTCGTTTTAAAATTTCTAAGTTGAATGTAGGTAAATGTATTTCTCATTGTATGGATGCTTGCGTACGTGCGTGCGTGCGTGTGTGTATGTATGTATATATTCGTTCGTTCTTTAATTTAACGTCTGTTCACTATGAGTGATATTAGACGGGGGGAAAAATGGAGGATGAGAGGTGGGCGAGTTGCATTGTGGGGAGAGGGGAGACAGAGTAAAAGTGGGTAAATAGAAAAATGGAACAAGATCTAATAATAATAATTAATAATTACAATATTTATATAGCGCAAAATCTTGATAAAATCAAATCTAAGCGCTGAAACACACACACACACACGCACGCACGCACACACACGCACGCACGCACGTACACACACGCACGCACGCACACACACACACACACGCACACGGCTATAAATGGGGAGAAAGAATAAAAGCAATGTGAAGGAAAAATTTAACGCGAAAATACTAACTTCATAAACTTAAAGCAATACATTAACAGGACTGTGAACCAATGATTCTGAAATTTTAACTGATAAAGACTGATCTGAAGTTACTTCTTTAAAATGAGTTTCAGAATAGTTTTCTTGTGTAAATATTTTTGGTAAAAAAGAACGTAGCATTTTGCAGTAAAATAAACAGTGAAACAGCGTGAATTGTTCTCCGCAAATACACTTGATATTTTTACAATATTTTGTTTTCAACGCGTTTAGCTGAATACGAAAATGAACAGCAACAATCGATCTCGAATGATATATGGAAGAATACTTCAATTTTTTACATACATTTTGTAATGAAAGTTTTATCATTTGTTGTGTCACAAACTTTTCATTGAAATGTTCATGAAATCGAATCCATGAGGCTGATTCTAGCAAGTTGCAAGCTTCTTTTACGAAGTTTTAATACGTAATTCTAAAGTATTATCAGTGTTGTGTGCACCTTGTTTAGCTGCTCTGTCTACTACTTCGTTGCCATGAAGACCAACGTGAGAAGGCACCCAGCATAAACTGATATCTATACCTTTTGTCCTTAAACGATGTATAAGATGATTTGCCTCAGTAATTAAGTCAGGTCTTGTGTCTGTATTAAAAAAACTGTAAGGCATATAATACAGATTTTGAATCAACAAAGAGAACCACTTTGAAAAAGACAGGTTTAAGGTCTACTAAATAATGCAACGCTTGTATAATAGCGACTAATTCCGCTGTAAATATAGATATATTTGGCCCAATGAAAAATGACTTTTGTATTTTAAATTTTGGAACGTAATACGCTGCTCCAGCAGATTTATTTTCTAAGACTGACCCATCGGTAAAAATATGGAGGTGGGTACGGTATTTTTCATCGATGTGTTCTCTTGCTGTGCATATCGAAATGTTAATGTTTTCATATTTCTTAGCATCTGTATAATCAATATCAAAAGTGGCTTTAAGCATTTCCCATGTAGGGATAGGCGTTGTGGATGGTGTTTCAGCTATTTCATCCAAACTTATGTTAGACTGTTTGACTAAGTCAGATACGTAAGTTGCAACAGTCATTTGTGATGAAATGTTGCTTGCTCGTTTTGGAAAGTCAACATCAGATCTTAGTTTAATTTCCTTGCTCACAAAATTGTCCGTTTGTGAAGTAGTTCTGATTGCAAACTTTGCGGTCGCTAGCTCACGATAGCTGTTCAGAGACAGAATTCCCGCAACTTTGTACTTTTCCAGATTTGAAGCATGGGCTGGTACACCTAGTGCAATTTTAAGACTTTTGCAGTCTAAACTTTGAATCTTTTTGAGTAAATATTTGGGTGCACTGAAGAACACTTCTTGTGCGTAAGATAATTTAGATCTTACATATAGATGGAGAAGTATGTTTGTATCCATTCCCCAGGGTAATCTACTTATTATCTTTAAAAAATTTAAGGCTTTTCTTGCTTTTGTTAAAATATAATCAAAATGGACATTCCAGTTTAATTTCGATGTTATAAAGACTCCCAGAAATTTTACAACCTGTTTGTAATGGATCGCTTCACCATGCAGTCTGAAAGTAGGCAAGTTATTTAAAGTACCACCAGGATTAAAGAGCATCATGTTAGTTTTTTCTGCTGACAACGACAGACCATTTTCTAACATGTAGTTTCCAAGACTATCAAGATCAGATTGATACAACTTCCTGATGTAATTCTGCGCTCTCTGGGGAGTTGTCTTTTTTAAAGTAATATTCATCCAGATGCATATATCATCAGCGTACTGTACCAAAACAACACGATCTGAGAGTACTTTAGGAAGATCATATATAAGGATATTAAATAAAATAGGTGCTATCACTGAACCTTGAGGAATTCCCATGTCAAGAGATCGTGAAGAAGAATAACTTGTTCCCACTCTTGCCTGAATTGTTCTATTGGCCAGTTTATGAAGTTAGTATATATATATATATATATATATATATATATATATATATATATATATATATATATATATGTGTGTGTGTGTGTGTGTGTGTGTGTGTGTGCATGTGCGTGTGTGTTATGTGTATATGTTTGAGCGTATGGTGTGTGCTTCGCGCGTTTATGTGTGTGTGTGTGTGTGTATGTGTGTGTGTGTGTGTGTGTGTGTGTGTGTGTGTGTGTGTGTGTGTGTGTGTGTGTGTGTGTGTGTGTGTGTGTGTGTGACACGCGTGCATGTGTTTGTATGTACATGTGCATGGGTTGTTGTTGATTTGATTCACATTACGGATATCAGCGACGTGGAAGATACAATTTACTTTAACTGAATTAGACCATGTCAATGCCGTAACTCTAAATAGTTTTTCACGTCTAACAGAGCAATCTGCACCCTGTCTGTCTGTCTGTCTGTCTCCCTCTCTCTGTGTCTCTGCCTAAGGCACACACACACACACACACACACACACACACACACACACACACACACACACACACACACACACACACACACACACACACATTCACACACATACACAGGCACAGACATACACACAGACGCGCGCGTGCGCCGCATTTTTGTCACTTTTCCCATTTGAGAGCTCGTAATTCAATCAATGGGATGTGTTTGAGAAACTTGGTTATCAGATTGAGTGATAGTAGTCTTTTTCATTGTCAGCATTAGAGACATCTCTCGCTCTGTCTGTCTCTGTCTCTGTCTCTCTCTTTCTCTCTCTCGCTGTCTCTCTTTCTCTCACTTCGTCATTTTCCCCTCATTTTCTCTATCTGATGAACTGCTTTTCACCCAAAATGAAATTAAAACGAAGCTATTTGTTTGATTCTCTCTCTGTCTGTCTGTCTGTCCCTCGTTCGGTCCGTCATTCCTCCCCCCCTCTCTCTCTCTGATGAACTGCTTTTATAATGAAGCTATTCAGTTGATGTTCTCTCTCTCCTCTCTCTCTCTGTATGTCTCTCTCTCTCTCCTCTTTCTCTCTGTATGTCTCTCTCTCTCCTCTCTCTCTCTGCCTCTGTGTCTCTGTCTGTCTATTTCTCTGTCTCTGTCCCTGTCTCCTCTCTCTCTCTCTCTCCTCTCTCTGTCTCTCTGAGCCCCCCTCCCGTCCTCTCTTTCTGAATAGCTGTTTGTCACAAAGAACAATTATGACGAATCGATTTGGCTGAATCAACGCCAGGGGCATGTCATTAGATTATGTGCTCGTATGCATTGATATGTGTACTTAATTTTCTTTTCCAGTTTTTTTCCCAATCAGATTCTTGTGTACGTTTTGAAATGGTAACAGCCTTGATAAGGCTCTGTACAGTTGGTTGGGCCTTAAATTAAACAATAAGAATAAGAACAAGAATAAGAACAAGTATAAGAATAAGAATAAGAATTAGAATAAGAACAAGAACAAGAATAAGAATAAGATCAAGAATAAGAATAGGAATAAGAACAAGAATAGGAATAAGAATAAGAATAAGAATAAGAACAAGTATAAGAATAAAAATAAGAATTAGAATAAGAACAAAAATAAGAATAAGAATAAGAAGTAGAATTAGAATAAGATCAAGAATAAGAATAAGAATAAGAACAAGAATAGGAATAAGAACAAGAACAAGAACAAGAACAAGAAAGATAAGAATAAGAATAAGAATAAGAATAAGAATAAGAACAAGAACAAGAACAAGAATAAGAATAAGAATAAGAATGAATTAGAATAAGATCAAGAATAAGAATAAGAATAAGAACAAGAATAGGAATAAGAATAGGAATAAGAATAAGAATAAGAACAAGAACAAGAACAAGAACAAGAACAAGAATAAGAATAAGAACAAGAATAGGAATAAGAATAAGAACAAGAATAGGAATAAGAATAAGAATAAGAATAAGAAAATAAGATAAGAATAAGAATAAGAATAAGAACAAGAACAAGAACAAGAATAAGAATAAGAATAAGAATAAGAACAAGAACAAGAATAAGAATAAGAATAAGAATAAGAATAAGAATAAGAATAAGAATCTTTTTCTATGTCTCTCTGATTACCCCCCCCCCCGCGCACCCACACACACACACACACACACACATGCTCACACACACACACAGACAGACAGACAGACACACACACACAACACACACACACACACACACACACACACACACACACAACACACACACACACACACACACACACACACACACAGAGATTTATAACGAAGCCGTCAGATTGAAACTCTCTCTGTCTGTCTGTCTGTCTGTCTGTTTCTCTCTGTGTGTCTGTCTGATGAAATTTTTCCCTGCAAAATGACATTATAATCAAATGATGTGGTTGAAACTAACTGTTCCTGCTTTCTCTTTCTCTCATTAACATTTTTGTAACGAAGCAGGTCGGTTGATAATTTCTCTCTCTCTCTCTCTCTCTCTCTCTCTCTTTTCTCTCTCTCTCTCACTCTCTCTCTCTCTATCTCATTCTTTTGCATCTCTCTATCTCTGTGTCTATCTCTGTGTCTCTGTCTCTCTCTCTGTCTCTGTCTGTCGTCTGCCTCTCTCTCTCTCTCACTCACTCAGTCTCTCTCTCTGTCTCTGTCTCTGTCTCTCTCTGGGTATGTCTCTTTCAAAGATGTCTTTGTCGAAACATTAAATTATTTCTAACCAATTTGGGTGAAACTCTCTCTCTCTCTCTCTCTCTCTCTCTCCTCTCTCTCTCTCTCTCTCTCTCTCTCTCTCTGTCTCTCTCTATTTGATAACGTTTTTCTTGCAAAATGAAATTTTGTAACAAATCGAGTTGGTGAAAGCTCTCTTTCCTTCCCTCTTTCCCTTTGATTTACTTTTTCCTTTCAAAAACGAAATCGTGATGAAGCAGTTTGGTTAAAACTCTCTTTTGTCTCTCACCCTCCCCCCCCCCATGCACGCACACACACACACACACACGCACACACATACACGCACGCACACACACACACGCACGCACGCACACATACAAACACACACACACACAAACACACGTGCACGCACATACGCACGCACGCACGCATAGAGTGAGAGCGAGAGAGAGAGGGAGAGAGCAAGAGGGAGAGAGAGAGAGAGGGAGAGAGAGAGAGGGAGAGAGAGAGAGAGAGAGGGAAAGAAAGCAAGAAAGAAAGAGAGAGAGAGGAGATAGCGAGAGAGAGATGATAGAGAGAGATGATAGAGATAGATAGATAGATAGACAGATAGATAGATAGATAGATAGACAGATAGATAGACAGACAGATAGATAGACAGACAGATAGATAGATAGATAATAGACAGACAGATAGATAGACAGATAGATAGATAGATAGACAGACAGATAGATAGACAGACAGAGAGATAGATAGATAGACGGATAGCTAGCTAGCTAGATAGACGGACAGACATATATATATATATATATATATATATATATATATATATATATATAGAGAGAGAGAGAGAGAGAGAGACAGAGAGAGACAGAGAGAGGGAAGGATAGAGAAACAACGAGAAAAATAAGAACAACAAAATTTATTGTTTTTCAATGTCGATGATAGTGGCCTAATCAGCTATATTTTTTGTCTTTTATTCAGCCGTGGCCCATAAAAGGACCCTATAATGCCCATGGAGGGTCTGTGCAAATACAATTAAACTTTAATAGCTTATAGAGAACGAAATAATGCAAAACTGGATTACGAGTAGTTTTGAGATAGAAAGAGAAAGGAGAGAGAGAGAGAGAGAGAGAGAGAGAGAGAGAGAGAGAGAGAGAGAGAGAGAGAGGAGAGAGAGAGAGAGGAGAGAGACAGAGACAGAGACAGAGACAGAGATGGGGAATAGATTAAAGGCGAAAAACAGAGACAGATAGGAAGAGACAATACTTGGTAGTAGCCTCTCATCTGACTTTTTTTTTTTTTTAAAGTAGATAGGCAAGCAGAGAAAAGCAAGGAGACAGGGCCCAGGAAATGAGAGAGTGCAAGAAAAATAGAGTGCCAGGTCAAATTTATTTCAGTCTCACAAAGAAGAAGAGAAGTCTTGTGAAGACAAGAAGAGAAGCGCTGACTGAAAAAAGACCAATTCCAATTGAAACGTGGAGCAACAGGATACAGACCAACCTTGCACACACTAACACACACATGCACACACTAACACAAACGCACACACACACACACGTACGCACGCACGCACGCACACACACACACACACACACAGATACAGACAGACATACAGCACAGAGGAAAAGAGAGACAGACAGACAGATAGAGAGAGGAAGAGAGAGAGAGAGAGAGAAAGAAAAAGTGAGAGAGAGAGAGAGAGACAGAGACAGACAGAGACAGAGAGAGATGGAGAAGAGACATACACGCGCGCAACATACACACACACACACACACACACACACAAACCCACACGCGCACACACACACTCACACACACACACACGCATACACTAACACAAACGTACACACACACAGAGCACATACACGTACGCACGCACGCACGCACAGAGAGAGAGAGAGACAGAGACAGAGACACAGACACAGACACAGACAGAGAGAGAGAGAGAGAGATGCAGACAGACATACAGACAGATAGAGGAAGAGAGAGAGAGAGAGAGAGAGAGAGAGAGAGAGAGAGACAGACAGACAGACAGACAGAGGAAGAGAGAGAAAGAGAGAGAGAGAGAAAGAGAGAGAGAAAGAGAAAGAAAAAATCGAGAGAGAGAGACAGAGACAGACAGAGACAGAGAGAGATGGAGAAGAGATTAAAGGATAAATACAGACAGGAAGACACAATATTAGTAGTAGTCTCTGATCTGACTTTTTTTTTTAAAAATGTAGACAGGTGAGCAGAGAAAAGCGAGGAGACAGGGCCCAGGAAATGAGAGAGTGCAAGAAAAAGAGTGCCAGATCAAACTTATTTCAGTCTCACAAAGAAGAAGAGAAGTCTTGTGAAGACAAGAAGAGAAGCGCTGACTGAAAAAAGACCAATTTCAATTGATACGTGGAGCAACAGGATACAGACTAACCTTTTTCTGGAAGGTTCTGTGGCCTTTTCTGGCAGTCATAAGTCTCCCTTCTCTCTGTTCTGAGACAATGAGAGTACAGTTGAGAAGAAACAGAATCAGAAAGTGATGGAAGAGAGAGCGAAGGGGGGTGGGGGTGGGGGGTGGGGTGGGGCACCGAGGAGGATTTTCAAATGAACTTGGAGTAGGGTAGGTACAGGATACAGAGTCTTGCATGAAGTGTTCAGAGTTTTTTTGTGTGTGCGTGTGAGAGTCAGACGTTTCCTTCCTTTCTCGAAACAGAATTTCATTTCAAGAAATTTTAAATCAAAGTGACTGCCAGTGTTCAAGCAGGTAGGAGAAACACACACATACACACACACACACACACACACACACACACTCACACACACACACACACACACCGCGCGCGCGCGCGCACACACACACACACATACACACACACACACGCGCGCGCGCACACACCCCACAACACACACATACACACACACATACACACACACACACATACACACACACACACACATACACACACACACACATACACACACACACACATACACACACACACACACATACACACACACACACATACACATACACACACACACATACACACACACACACACACACACACACACACACATACACTACACACACACACACGCGTGCGCGCGCACACACACACACACATACACACACATACACACGCACACAAACACTCACATACACACACACACACACACACACACACACACACACACACACACACACACACACCACACACACACACACACACACACACACACACACACCCAACATTAACAGAAAAATTAAATCAAAGCGTGTATTTGATATAACAAAACAAGACAGGCGCAAACTTTCCGTCAAATCGCTTTTGGCAAGCGTATGCAAAAGATAACAAAACATAAATGCACAACACTTTGCCGAATAAAAAATGATAAATGGCAGTTACGAATCCTGGTAACTTGGAAACAGGGAAGATAATTGTATTCTACCATGTAAAAGTTGTCAGGCCATATCCTTATTGTTTTAACCTAAAGAGGGCGATAGTCAGAATATTGGAAATTAAGTATTAGTTGTGAAACATTGGAATTTATAATATACTATTTGGGTGTTTTATCTTCTGTACATACAAAAATATACACATACGGTCGAATGAATGTAAAAATACAAATATGAGAGGTAATGCAAATGTAAATGGATTATGTCTGGTGCAATGTGTCCAGGATAACCATGAAAAGGGAAGAACAAATATCTTAATCCAAAAGCCAAGAGACTTAAGGTAAATTTAGAATACCCAGAGAACCCCCCCCCCCCAACACCACCATCACCAAGTCAGGCTGGGCTGGGCCTGTCTAGTCTTATAAAGAATAATCAAAACACATAAAAAGTATACAACATGTACACCACAAAGTTAAAACCTTGTTGAAGGGGACTGGGACAGCCAGAGAAGAATGGAATGGTCAATATCAGTAGGTTAAGATATTAACCCTTTGATTCCAGCATATCAGTAGGATAAGATTTTAACCCTTTGATTCCAGCATTTCAGTAAGACAAGATATTAATCCTTTGATTCCAGCATATCAGTAGGATAAGATATTAACCCTTTGATTCCCACACCTTATCTACCAACTGCAAAAACTTACCCTTTGACTCCGTCACCCTATCCACCAGCTTTCTTGCAGAAAACTAATGGATCTGGTGAGAGATTCAAAAGGTTAAGTTTTTGTTTTGCTAGCATGGTTGACAAATGCAGGACGCTGACGGAAAGGTGCAGGAGTCAAAAACGGTTAAGATCTAGAATGAATGTATTTCACCTGCCAGCATTAATGTGAAGCATGCATGGACACATAACTAAAAAGACTGCATGCACATATTCATGAAAACGCCACGTTATGGATGTTGTCTATTGTTTTTGTTTTCTGCAAAGTGTTATATATTTATTCATTGCTGTCTTTAAAAAATTGTATACGCTTGACAAAAGACTGGAAGGTCAAAAATTTGCGCCTGTCTTGTTTTATCAAATTAGATACGTACTTTGGTTCTATTTTTTTGTGTATTTCTTTTTCATATCATCATGTTAGTTACATTAACTGAGACAGCTCGGTACCTTTTGCACGCTTGAGTTTGAGTTGCATTTGTATATACGTCGTGCATATGCCTATTTTAGATCTCCCTTAAAAGAAAATTTTAGCAAGACAAGAATGTGCCATAACAGCGATCACAGTCTGCAGCCAAGACGTGGTCAAATTCTTTAACATCCTTATTGGGTCAGTTATTGTTCTGTCTTTCAAATCTTCCGTCTGTTTCTGTATAAACGTTCATCCTTATTGTTATTATTTCTTTCTTTTAGCTGTTTGACCCATTTCGTTCCTGTTCTTTTATTGTCATTGTTTTTTTCTTTGTAATCATCATTCCTTCTGTCCATCAGTCTTCTGTCTCTGTGTCTAAATATTTGTTTGACTGCTCATATTTGTTTTGTTGCTCTACTTCTCATCTTCCTCA
>CM060306.1:96332116-96344616 GCA_030674185.1 Monoplex corrugatus | reverse complement strand
AGATCTTGAGTCCGAGTCTTACTAGAGAGGAAGCCAAACCAAGCTTCACGCAAACCAGGAGTCAGAGGTTCAAAACACCATCAGCTTTTGTGAATATCGCACACACGAATAATATGTTTATGGTGTTGTAAAGGCCAGTGTCCTGAATGCTTCCAGTTTCCAGCGAATCATGATTCAGAGTATTTCTTTTTTTTTTTTTTACTGCAAACATTTTCAGCAGATTACAGTCTCACCAGAAATCAGACATCAGAAATAGCCAGCAGAATCGGCCAGGCCAAAACAGCATTCAAGAAGATGAAAAGCATTCTTACCAACAATGCCTATCAATTAACATCAGGAAGAGAGTTCTTGAATGTTATATAGAACCAATACTGTTGTACGGTTGCGAGGCGTGGACAGTCAACAAGCAAAGCCAGAACAAGATTGAGGCAGTTGAGATGTGGTTTCTAAGAAGAATATTGAGAGTTCCATGGACAGCAAAGAAAACAAACGAGACAGTCTTGATGGAGGCAGACACAGGTTGATCATTCAAAAGGAAGATTAGGAAAAGACAGGCAACATCCGTAGGCCATTTTATGAGGAAAGGTGAATTGGAGCACCTTTGTCACAACGGGAAAGCTGGAGGGAAAGAGAGCACCGGGTAGATCCAGGGAGAAGATAGTGGACGGACTTGCAGAGTGGCTGGAGACACGGAGGTGGAAGAGATGCTTGGGGCAACAAGTGATAGAGACAGATGGAAGTTCATAATCGCCAACGCCATGCGGCAAGGCACCTGATGATGATGATGATGACAGTCGCACCGATGGCAGAGTTCATATGGTTAATGTCCCCCGAGAGCAACAAGGGAGATATATGATCTGGCTTTCGTCCATTCTGAAATAGGTAGTCTGTCTCCTGTCTCCATCATTTTTTTTAATGAAGTTTGTTCTTTTGTTTCAATCTCCTTTCTTCTTCTTTCTTCTTTCTTTCGTTCTTTCTTTCTTTTTTTCTTTCTTTCTTTCTTATTTATAATAACATCTGTTATATATGTGCAGCTCAACATCTATTTTCTCTATGCAGCTGTGATCAGAGTGCATACGTTAAAACATTCGGCCGCTTGAAGGAAATGTTTATCTAGTATGGGACACAGATATGAAAGTAATGGAAAATTGATAATGCATGTTCGAATTGGCATCACTACCCTGGTTAGTTGGGTCACAATAAGCATAAATGTTACAGTTCAGCTAGAAAATCTCCGCTGTTAATAGACATTCTGTTTCCAACAATATATGCAGAATAACTTAGACTGAGATGGTATTTTTTTCAGGTAGGACATATCAAGAGGACATGATATCCTCCTCTCCACTTTATTTCTGTGAAGTTTGAGACTATTTTGAATATACTTTGATAAATCTTTATTGGCTTCAGCAGTTTCCGAAGTCTTCATTTCAGCAGAAAGGGATAACATAAGACGTGAGTTTTAACTTCGTTATCATTGATTGACGTGAATATTATACAGAACAGTCTAGTAGATCGTCAGTAGTTACATAATCAGCCTTTGATTAACTCAACATTGTTGGATTTAACTCCCCGTGGAAAGTGAAGAATATATTCTGGACCCGGTGGAAAAAAGATTTCATATAGTAATGATAATAATAATAATAATAATAACAATAATAATATATTAATATATCAACAATGATAATAATATAAGAATAATAATAATAACAATAATAATAATAATAAAATAATAATAAAAATAATAATAATAATAATGAGAGAGACAGAGACAGAGAGAGGGAGACAGAGAGAGATAGTTGGCAGTCAGTTTGCGAGAGAGAGAGAGAGAGAGAGAGAGAGAGAGAGAGAGAGAGAGAGAGAGAGAGAGAGAGAGAGAGAGAGAGACTTCAGACTTCAGACTTCAGAATTTTTATTCAAGAAAGGCCATAGCCCCTACTGAAGGGGTGCTTATAAACATAATGAGATAATCAGATAATATATCATATAGGATTAACAATCAACAACAAAATAAATTGTGTATTACGATAAAGCAATTTCCCTGATTTTAACTGCTTTAAGCAAGAACAAACCAAAATTCTTAATATAATCAAAACGAGTTGAACACATTAACAAACACAGTTTAAACATATTCGGGCATCTGAAATACTTTTGAGGGATAAACCTTGAACGGATTTCATCTAAAGCTGGACAACACAGGACAAAATGTATTTCGTCTTCTTCCACTTGCATACATAAGGGACAGAGTAAATCAGACTCTCTGTGTTGCTTGTATCTCAATTGATGGGTTTTTAAATTTGATAAACCAAGTCTGAATTTTGCTATTATTTTTTTCAAATTAATATCCAGATCAAGGCTTATGTACGGTCTTAACACTGTGAGAATCTATGACAGTTCTGTAAAAATCATATCTTCCACTTGTTTGTATATGGTCATTCCACTTTTGCCATCTACAATCAATCAGTCTCTGTCGAAAATCACGAATAAACTGTCTCTCATCGCCAGCTCCTTGGAAAAACCAAACATTACCAAACCCTATTCATTCAGACATATACTGTATACTAGTTACCCAATTCTTCTTACCTTTACAATCTAGATCAAACAGCATCTTATAGGATTTTTTCGGCAGTCTATTGTCTTCCATGTGCAATAGTTTTAACCAAAATTGAATACATCGTAGAATAACTGAATGAACAAACAATGGGTATCTGTTTGTTTCTCCATACACTAAATCATTAGATGTGCGCTTATCCAGTCCTAAAAATCCTTTCAAAGCAAATAAGTGTATAGCTTCACAATGCATAACTGCCTTATCTAATCCCCAAATTTCTGCTCCATACAGCAAAATTGGGTGTATTTGTGAATCAAATATTTTGACAAATAAATCAAATGAATTATTATTTAACATATTCAATCTTTTCATCAGACATAGCAATGCATTTTTTGCCCTGCTAGCAATATCTTTACAAGTCAGAGTAAAACTCAAACGTGTAGAAAAATAAATTCCTAGGTATTTATATGCATTTACAACAGGCATAACTGTATCATTGTACACCCATCTCTCTCTAGCAGCTAAGTGTCCTCCTTTTCTAAATACGACAACATTACTTTTGTTCAAATTTACCTTAAGACGCAAAGAAGTTGCTGCTCTGTGTAAAGTATTTAACTGCCTCTGTAAACCTACAACCATTTCAGATAACAACAGCACATCATCTGCCAACAAAAGAATAAACAATTCTGATAAATCTTGTGGAAATGTGGCCCCATGACGCCCATTGCTGATAACCTCCAAAGCAAGCTCGTTAATAAACATAGAAAATAACACAGGACTACAAACATCTTCTTGTTTAACTCCAGTTGTACACTGAATATAATCTGTAAAATGAAGCCCACAGCGGATTCGACATTTAACTTTTTGATACACTGCCCTTATACATTGAAACAATTTACCATTTACCATGTTCTTCAACAAAATTGGCCAAAGCAAATTTCTATCAATAGAATCAAATGCTTTTTCAAAATCGATAAAAGCAACATACAATTTCCTATTACAAGAAAACTGTTACTGAATAAAGGAGAGGAGAGTAAACATATGATCTATTGTAGAATATCCCTTCTTAAAGCCAGCTTGGTGATCTCCTGTAATATCATTAATTGTAACTCATTCCTGTAACCTCTTATTGATAATGGTGCTATATAATTTACTACTTATATTACAGAGAGAAATTCCTCTGTAATTATTTGGATTACTGGCGTCCCCTTTCTAAATAATGGCAAAATTATTGATTCTTACCAACTTTCTGGAAATATGCCATCATCAAAAAGTTTATTGAATAGTTTCAGGAAAAACTGAATTGTATCTTCTGTCCCATTTTAAAAAAATTCACCAATAATAAGATCAGGACCTGCAGCTTTATTATTCTTTAGTTTACGCATGGCGGACACAACTTCATCCATAATGACGATTAGATGGTATGTTCTTGTTGACTGATAGTATACTCAGCCTCTTGCACAACATCTTTATCGAACAGAGAACGAAAATGTTCAAACCACGTGTTAACAGTAATGCAACGTTTTGACTGACTTCTTTTAAATGATGCTTTTTTAACGGATTTCCAAAATGCCTGTTGGTCATTCAATGTGACACCAAGCTGTTCAATAATGCTAGATTAAAGAATCTTCTCTTTCTTTTGAGAAGATTTTTATATTCTCTTCTAGCAATAGTATACATACATCTGACCTCGTCGCTTAAAGTTTTTCTAAATCTTTTTAACAATCTTCGGACATTCCGTTTGGCTGTTAAACATTCAAAATCGAACCAATCACTGTTTGCGTTTGTCTTGTTACAATATTGATCAACTCAAGTATCTTTTCATATTTTCAGCATTATCTTTAATACAGTCATTGAACACATTCAAAGCATCATCTACATCTACATCAATCAAATTCATAGCAGATTGAAATTTCAAACGCGTCTCCTCTTTCTGTAATTTGATCTATAAACATGACCATTTTCCTCACTCCACACAAATTTTTCAATCACTGTGTCACTGTCACAAACATCGTTCCAAATGTATTTTCATTTGGGAAAGTAATATGTAACTGAACAGGAAAATGGTCCGAATCAATGCGGTCAGATATATATAAGGTACAATCATTACAAACAGAAGAAAAAAGATCTTTAGAAATAAGAAAATAATCATTCACCTGCATCCGTTCTCAGATATGTAAGTATAGCGACCCTGATGGTCGCCATTACAAACTCCATTCAAAATATACAAACCAAATGCAGCACACAAATTCAACAACATTTTACCGTAATTATTTAAAACTGAATCTTCAGATCTGCGATCTGTACATGACGGTTGACTATTCGTTAACGAGTCAATACTAAAACAGTCGTAAATTTCTGGAGAAAAATTTGACGTTCTGCTGTTCAGATCTCTACAAAGTAATATTTCAGCATCACCTAACGACAGCAAACAATCAACGTGACATTCTTCCAAAACAGAGATTCCGTTATCAATATCAAAATATGTATAGTAAGGTGAACCTTCTAGGGTGAACATAAGCACAAATAAACAAAACATTTTTTGAAGTACCAAAAGTATGTTTATCGATAACAAATGCACATATATTTGTTTGTTTAATATCAATCCATGTTATCCATGTTACAAAAGGAACCAATTGGTTTTTTACTAAACAAACCAATCCCCCAGATCGTCTCCCTTGGGACAAAAGCTTTACCGCTGGTTTGCAAAATACAGAATAGCCAACAAAAACATCTGTGTGACACTTTTCCAAAAATGTTTCTCCAAAGCATATGAAATCAAACTCACACACATACGAAACAAAATCTTTTTCAGTAACTTTGGAAAATAAATCGTTAACGTTCCATGAGAGAAAAGAGATCGTTTTACTCAAGCACGGGTACACATCTGAGTCCTTATTATGCACATGGTGATTATCATACATATGAAAACTTTCATTTATTTTCGATTCTGATTCTACATCCGATTTATATCTGTTGCGTACATCATTCAAAGAACACGTCTGCCAACCATGAAGGTCGGGAGTAACGCTTTCAATCAACCCTTCTCCACGTGAATTTTGCCCTTCACATGAATGACAGTCGCCAATAGGCCTATGTTCGTCGTGCGTGGAGATGTGCACCGGTGTTTGTTTTTGTTCGTTCCCCCTGGAAAAGGACGCATACATTTTATAGCAATGACCTATCTTAATTCCACTAATTGTTCTGTGGCATTAAGCCCGAACTTTTTCCCGTCGATGACGAGATGGTCAAACACCATTGCCACTCTCTTTCCCTCAGACCTGGCCTTTTTCAAATGTGGAGTCAATTTGCGTCTTAACTCACGCACCCTGCCGAGAAATCTTCTCCGACAAAAATCTGACTCCCCTTCAACTTCATTTTGGCTTTGAGGATACGGATCTTGTCCTTATAAAAGGTGCATCTTGCAATGTTAGGAGAGTCACGTTTTGCATTTAACCTGTGAACTCTATCAAAAGCCACCTCCCCTTCCACACCCATCTTTTTGAAACAAGATCTTGCACTAATTTTTCACAGTCTTCATTTGTCTCCTTATCCTTTCGTTCCATTCCATAAAAAATGACTTTCTGTCGTTTTAGATCGTCCTTCCTAATCATCAGACTTTCTTTCCAGATTGTTTAATTTATCCATGATTTCAGAGTTAGTTTTTTTAAGTTCTGCATTCTTGTTACGCAAGTCATGTGTATCTTCTGTAAGTTTTTGAACTTCCTCCTGTAATGAATTAAATTTGTTATTCAGGTCTCTCATCTAATTTTTTACATCATCCAACTTACAGTCCATGGTCTTATCATGTTTTTGCATTTCTTGGAGCATGGCGATGACGTCGGCGGTCGTTGGTTCCCTGGTGGGAGAAGATGCATGTGTTCCAGAAGGAGAAGATGCAGAGGCAGCAGGACTTGCGCTGGAACTCAGTAGTGTTTGCCTTGTGCTGCCTGTCTTGCCGGCAGATCGTGGTCCAGGATTCATCTCGATGTCTCCACAGCGTTGCAATAAATGTCCGTAGTAAAAGAAGGTGAGGATCAACCCAACCACGACACCGACTTGCATGTTGCACATCTTCAATGTCCGTAAAACAGAGCTTTTCTCTTCATAACCCTTTGATGCATAAACGCCAGGTATACACACTGAAAAGCACCACAAACGCGCGGAAGCACAAAGTCACCTCTGGCATGCTACCGTCTGCCCTGTATTTTTGCACAGGTAAAGGCTCTGGAACCAGGAATAAGCGTTGTAAATAGAGGACTCGTCACACGTTGTCAACACTTCACTGCCGGAAATAGGCCCCCCCCCCCCCCGAGAGAGAGAGAGAGAGAGAGAGAGAGAGAGAGAGAGAGAGACAGAGACAGAGAGAGACAGAGACAGAGACAGAGAGAGAAGAGACAGACGAGACAGAGAGAGAGAGAGACAGAGACAGAGGTAGTTGGCAGTTTGAGAGAGAGAGAGACATAGACAGAGACAGAGACAGAAAACATAGACAGAGACAGACAGAGACAGAGACAGAGACAGACAGAGAGACAGAGAGAGAATATGAGAGACAGAGACAGAGAGAGACAGAGACAGAGAAAACAGAGAGAGAATGTGAGAGAGAAACAGAGACAGACAGAGACAGAGACAGAGAGGGAGAGAGAAGAAGGGAGGGTGGGGACAGACAGAGGGAATGGGGGCTGAGGTAGAGATGTAGGGATGTACCCTATTGCTGCCCGATTGAAGGTTGCCTGGGTACATTTCTGTGTTGCAACTTTGATGTAATCAGGAAATGGACAGGGCCATCAGAGTTCTGTGGGAAGGTCTCCATCTCTTCAATTGTTTATGTGCTCACCACCTCATTCATTTTATCGAAAACGTTGACAAGAAGAGAAAGAGAGAGAGAGAGAGAAAGAGAGAGAGAGAGAGAGAGAGAGAGAGAGGGAGAGAGGGAGAGATAGAGAGAAGAAGAAAGAAAGAAAGAAAGAAAGAAAGAGAGAGAGAGAGAGAATCACATAGATACAGAGATGGACACACACACACACACACAAACACACACACACACACGTATGCATACACGTACACCGTGTATATATGTGTGTGTGGGGATAAATGCACGTGTGTGTGTGTGTGTGTGTGTGTGTGTGTGTGTGTGTGTGTGTGCTTAAGAGAGAGAGAGGGAGAGAGAGAGAGAGAGAAACAAAAACAAACAAACAAACAAACAAACAAACAACACAAACAAAAAACAAACAAACAACCAGAAACGCAAAACAAAACACATGCTTGAATTAAAACAAACAGTGGAAGATGATGAAAACGCATACTGTTACTCTATTTTTGTTACTTCTAGACGACAATCTTCATGTACAGATGCTTCTAATGGCAACGGAAAAAGGACAAGTCGGTCTTTTTAGAAAGTAATTTCCTTTTAAGCTATTCTTGGCTTTTCATGATTGGATTTTGATGAAAAGACCTTTTTACAGAAAATCGTTGAGATCATTTTGACAGGCTTTCAGTATTCAGACATTCACTCATCTATCGGTTGTTCCACTTACTTTTAGATTATGAATGTGGACTTGGGTAAGTCTGTAAGAAAAGGGTTGTCGTGTCAACGTTGCTGACTATATGGAATGTATGGGGAGGGTGGGTATAGGAGAAAAGTAAAGGGTTGGAGCTAAATAGCAAGAAGACTGAAGTCATGGTAATAAGTTAAAAAACAACAACAACATGAAATCCCCTCATGCAAAATAACAGCAAACGACACAACCTTGAGACAGGTTGAAAAGTTTAAATATCTGGGAACGATCATCTCACCAGACGGCAGATGCACATCAGAAATAGCCAGCAGCATCAGCCAAGCCAAAACAGCATTCAATAAGATGAAAAGCATTCCAGCCAGCAAATGCATATCAATTAACGTCAGGAAGAGAGTTCTTGAATGTTATATAGAACCGATAAAGTTATACGGTTGTGAGGCGTAGACAGTCAACAAGCAATAGCAGAACAAGATTGAGGCAGCCGAAATGTGGTTTTTAAGAAGAATTTTGGAGCTCCATGGACAGCGAAGAAAACAAACGAGACAGTCTTGATGGAGGCAAACACAAGAAGATCATTCATAAGGAAGATTAGGAAAAGACAGGCAACATTTATAGACCAGAGAAAGGGAATTAGAGCACCTGTTCACAACGGGAAAGCTGGAGGGAAAGAGAGCACCAGGTAGACCCAGGGAAAAAAAATATTGGACGGACTTGCAGAGCGGCTGAGAACATAGAGGGTGGAAGATGTTCTTGCTGCAACAAGGGATAGATGCAAATGGAGGGCCATGATCGCCTACGCCATGCAGCAGGGCACACGATGATGATGATGATGATGGTGTAAGGCAATACAGAAAGTAAACATGTCGTACATTTGGATGGCTTTCTGCCAAGGATATACGACACGCTTCTAGATTAGTAGTCACATGTTTTTTTCTGATTCCCCTGCATATGTTTGTTTTTCGTCTGTGTTCTGTGTAGACTTTGAATACTCTTTGTCATGAGAACGCAAATGGGTCTGCAGACAAAATTTGCATCTAAGATAAGTGAAGTTGATGAATGTTTCCATTACAGCAATTGGAATATGCGTACAGGAGGCATACGTTTGGGTATTTGCATGCATATGCATTTTTCCTCATCGTCTTCTTTCTTTCTGTTCGTGTTCTTCTTTTCGCTTATCTTCTCCTTATGCTTCTCCTCAGAGACATTTGTTTTTTAAGAAGAGTTTGCTTTAAACACTTTAATTACATTGACAGTCTGTCATGAATTCGGCTGAAGCTTTTACTTTTTGTCTCATTTTCTTGCACGCGTGCGCGTGCACTCACACACACATACACACGCACTTTCACACGTACAAACGCACCTTTACACACACACACACATGCGCGTGCTTACACACACATACACACACACACGCGCGCGCGCGCACACACACACACACAGACACGTGCGCCCTGCACGCACACATGGACACACCTTGGTGTTTTACTTCATGTCTCTCTATGTCAGTCTCTTGTTTTGTGCGCATGTGCGCATGTGTGTGTGTGTGTGTGTGTGTGTGTGTGTGTGTGTGTGTGCGTGCGCGAGCGTGTGTGTGTGTATGTGTGTGTACGTGCGTGCGTGTGTGCGCGCGCGTGCATGTGTGTGTGTGTGTGAGTGTGAGTGTGTGTGTGTATGTGTGTGTGTATGTGTGTGTGTGTGTGGTGTGTGTGTGTGTGTGTGTGTGTGTGTGTGTGTGTGTGTGTGTGTGTGTGTGTGTGTGTGTGTGTTTCTCTGTCTCAGGCTTTCACCTTTTTCTGATTTTCAAAAGCCGTTATTTAACACTTGTGGTCCGTCTAGCAGGTAATCCAATTTCTAAAAACGTTTTCGGTGAGTTAACAATTGGATGAAAATGATGTCGCACATCTGCTTCTTCTTCTTTTTTTTTTTCAGTTCCTCTACACGATAGAAATTTTATCGCCGTAGGTTATTCTTTCTTCCTTTTCCTTTTTGTGTTTGACACCTCTGTCTTCTGCATGTATTTCTGGCTGTCTCTTCCTACTCTTCTTTGTAATTCAATCTCAGCCTGATTTCTTTTCTTGTCGCCTTTTCATTCAATTCCTATTGTGCTTTTATTCTCTCTCTGTCTCTGTCTCTGTCTCTCTCTCTTTCTTTCTTTCTCTCTCACTCTCTGTCTTTCTGTCTGTCTGTCTGTCTGTCTCTGTCTCTCTGTCTCTGTCTCACTCTCTCTGTCTCTCTCTATTCATTCTCTTCCTACCGTGCTTTTATTCTCTCTCTCTCTTTCTGTCTGTCTGTCTGTCTGTCTCTGTCTCTCTGTCTCTGCCTCACTCTCTCTGTCTCTCTCTATTCATTCTCTTCCTATCGTGCTTTTATTCTCTCTCTCTCTCTCTCTCTCTCTCTCTCTCTCTCTTTCTGTCTGTCTGTCTGTCTCTGTCTCTCTGTCTCACTCTCTCTCGATCTCTCTCTCTATTCATTCTCTTCCTATCGTGCTTTCATTGTCTCTCTCTCTCTCTTTCTGTCTCTCTCTCCTCCTTTTTTTTCAAACTTGTTTTAATTCATTTTTTGACAAAACACAAATGAAGACAATGATTGCTGAACATAATTTCAATTATCATTCACAAAACTGAACAAGATTTGTGTACAATGGATCGAGCAAAACTCATATACATACATCATATCTACTAGTCTGTTGTGTGTTTTTAAACAATATAAAACATTTTTTAATTTATGCAGTTTTAGATTTTAGTTGTTGTTGTTTCTGTTTGTTAGTTTGTTTGGTTGATTGTTCTATATGAATTTATATTCGTCCTCAACAAAATTTAATGATAACCATATTAGCAAAGGAAGATCATTTGTATCAGAATTAAAGTTTAAAATACATGCAAAACGTCTCTCTCTCTCAATCTCTCTCTCTCTCTCTCTCTCTGCATATCCGTTTTTCTGCTTTCTGTGTCTTCCTTCTTCGCTTTCCCTTGCCATTTCGTTCTCTATTATTCGCTCGTTTCGGATCTCCAACAAACCTTTAAATCCACCAGAACTGAGATCATCATGAGAATAGGGCATTAAGGACGCAGAATGTGGACAATTTTTCTCAATATATTACAATGATGAAAATGTGGGTGATAGTGATGGTGCATTGGGATGCCATTTCGGATTGCGGCTGTGGGAAAGGGCTGTATTCTATGCATACTTTCATAGTGTATTCTGGCTCAACCAGGCCTGAGAGATGCAGACACCTGTGGTGTTGATTAGGAAATTAGAGCAACGCCCCTATTGGCGTAATTGTAAAGTAGATGAGACTCGACTATGTGTGGTCCCAGTCTTCCCAACGAGCCTGTAGCACGCTCAGCTCTAGATAGGAGCTGGTCGAGATCGATTATATCCCATAATAATTGTTTGGACTGATGAGACTGAGAACCCACTACTTCCTTCTCCTTGTTCGTTGCACCAGGCACGTTGATAGGTTCGTCTTAGATCTTCTGTCTGCTTTGATTAATCTGTATATATATATATATATATTATATATATTTAATTTTTTATTATATTATATATATATATATATATTATGTGCGTCTGTATAGTTATCAGTATCCTCTCCCCTTCTCTCTTTTTCTCTTTCTGTGTCTCTGTTTATTTGTCTGCCTGTCTGTCTGTCTCTGTCCTGTCTCTCTTTGTCTCCGTCTGTGTGTGTGTGTGTTTGTGTGTGTGTGCAAGCGTGGTGTGTGTGTGTGTGCGCGCGCGCGCGCGCGCGCGGTGTGTGTGTGTGTGTGTGTGTTGTCTCGCTCTCTTCTCTCTATCTTTATCTCTGTCTCTGTCTGTCTGTTTTCGTCTGTCTGCCTGCCTGTTTCTCTGTATGTGTGTGTGTGTGTCTGTCTTTCTCTTTCTCTGTCTCTCTTTGTCTCTGTCTGTCTGTCCGTCTGTGTGTGTCGTTGTGCGTGCATGCGTGTATGTGTGTATGTGTGTGCGCGCGCGCACGCGCCCGCACGCGCCCGCACGCGTGTGTCTGTGTATGTATGTGACGTGTGATTCTTTGCCTTCTGGCTCGTTATTTCTCATCTCTTTCGGCAATCCCCATGATCTATTTCTCCTTTCTCTGTCTCTGTCTGTCAGTTAGTACCATCTCCGCCACTGGTGCCAAGTATGTGTGATGGATGGCCAGTTCTAAAAGTCAGACACATTAGCGGGGGCAAGCTGGTGAGTTGGGTGGGGGTTGCCAACGATTGCGCTGTAACAAGACACACAGAGTTATATGTTCACCCTCCAGGAAATGACGAAGCATCGTCCTGCTATGTCACTCCCCCCCCCCCCCTTTTTGTGTGTTGTCATTCTGGTATCATAACTAGCACTAATTTGTGCTGAATAGATGGGGTTGGCAAAAACAATGTTATGTTGTAATGCACTGCAGTATACGTATGTTATGCTGAGCTGTGCTGTAT
>CM060306.1:96322116-96327116 GCA_030674185.1 Monoplex corrugatus | reverse complement strand
GTGTGTGTGTGTGTGTGTGTGTGTGTGTGTGTGTGTGAGAGAGAGAGAGAGAGAGAGAGAGAGAGAATAAGAGAAAGAGAGAAAGAGTGAGAGACCTGAGAGGGAGAAGGAGAAAGAGAAAGAAAGAAAGAGAGAGAGAGAAAGAGAGAGAGACAGACAGAGACAGAGAGACAGACAGAGACAGAGACAGAGAAATAGAGACAGAGACAGAGAAACATAGAGACAGGGCGGGGTGGGGGGATGAGGGGGGCGACAGAGGGAAAACATTCGAATTCTTTCACAGAAGACAATATTCTTTAAATTTGAAAGTTATAAAAAAAAAGCAAATGCTTTTTTTAAATGCTGCGTCACCCCAAAACTGGAAAAAAAAGATAAGCGTTAAAGAAAAAATACGTCGTCAATATAAATAATTGAATGACTTATGCAATCTGGCAAAGAAAGAGATAACAAGAGGACTGTACGTAAAGAAAAATAATCTTAATGTAAACAAATTTCATTCAAAAATGACATCTACCCACATATATGCACGCTGTGTATTATTACATAATACTATACATACATACACACACCACTACACACACACACACAACACACAACACAAACACACACATCACCAACACAACACACACACACACAAACACAACACATTGGCTAGGTCATGGATCAATATACAAAGTTGAAAAATCAAAGAGAGGGAGAAGGAGTGGACGAGAGAGCGAGAGCAGAGGAGAGAGAGAGAGAAGAGAGAGAAGAGAGACAGAGCAGACAGAGAAGAGAGACAGAGACAGAGACAGACTGAGAGAGACAGAGACAGAGTCAGACTGAGAGAGACAGAGACAAACAGAGAGAGACAGATGACAGAAAGACAGAGAACAGAGAGACAGAGAGACAGAGACAGAGACGCACAGAGAGACAGAGAGAGAGAGAGGAGACTCTGCACTGGCCATTCACAGTTTTTGCATCAAACATTCAGCTGCCATCGGCAGACTGATTGGCAGAATTCCTTCCCTTTCTTTACATACATCATCCCTGTCAGTAGCGTGGTCAGCAACATCGAAAATAATGCAACTTTTCCAACAGTTTTACTTTAAAAGGTAAAATGCACAATGTTTGTAAATGTCTATACGTTTAAACATTTTGCCTGGCGATTCATTTGTTTAACATTTTGTATGGCAATCCACATGTTTTAACATTTTGCATGGTAATTCACATGTTTAAACATTGCATGATGATTCACATGTTTAAACAGTTTGCTTGTTAAAAGCACGAAATATAATGTTCTTGAATATTTGTGTGTTGTAACATTTCAAGGAGTGAATAAATAAGATGCCTTTCAAACAACTTCTTAAGGCATGACGCAATGTATCCATGAGAGTATGTGACTGAATTTTGGACTGATTAGACACAAGAGGCCTTGTTCACCATTTTACATATTGAACACTAATATTTCTATAAATTTACCTGTTGAATATTTTGAACGTGAAAACAAGAAACACAATGTTGATAAAGTCTCATTTGGAAATTTCTGACATACAAACGCCTTTCATTGCTAAAAGGCTTTGAATGTTAAAGTATGACACAAACGATTGCAGTATTGGTTATCCATCAGACTGACGCAGAATAATGTTTTTTGATTTGCCTAAAAATTTCAAAAAATGGACACACACCAGTCTCCTCAGAAAGCAAAACTCCTTAATTAAGATAGTCCTGACCTTACATCATTGATTGCTGATGGAAAGGCTTTTTTCTAAAAAAAAAATATTTGAGATTATTGTGACAGGTTTTTCGTCTTTAGACGTCCATTCATCCATCATTTCCTTTACTTCATAAATCTTTTGAAAAAAAATCCAGCCATGTCAACATAATGGAATATGAAAAAAACCCGTAGTTGAAGTAGGAAAGTAGATAAAAAGTAGATAAAGTAGATAAAGTAATTGACTGAGAAAGAAAAGAAAACGTATTGTTCATATCACTTATATTTGAATTCCATCCAGAAGTATAGGACATATCTCTAAAAAGTATGACATTACCTGCAACTTCTTGTTTTGACAACTTTGCTTTTGAAATACTTTTGGCTTTGTGTTGATGAATTAGTCTCGGATTTACACGTAATGGAAACCAGTATGAATGCATTTAAAATATGTGCATGACAAACAAAATGTAATCTTCTACAGTTTATAGTTTAGTGATTCCGTGCATCATATCATTACTAGTAAAGAAAATCTTAACACACGAGGAATGCATTTGTCTGCATGCATGTGTCTGCTCCTTCTGCTCTTCATTTTTTTTACCTCTTGAAAAAAACCTTTTTGCCGCAGGTTCTTAAACATGCACAATGAACTAGAAGTGCGTCATGAATTGTGGATGAAACTGTTCTCTTTCTCTCTCTGTGTCTCTCTGTTTCTCTCTGTCTGTCTGTCTGTCTGTCTGTCTTCTCCTTCTCTCTCTCTTTCTCTCTCGTTCTCTGAACACACACACACACACACACACACAAACACACAACACATGCACACACACACACACGCACGCACACACGCACACAACACACACACACATGCACACACACACACACACACACAAAGTCCCTCTCCTCCCCACACACACATGCATGGACGCAAACATTCATTCACATGAACACCTCTTGCAGTCGGCGTTTGTCTTCATTTTTGCTTGTTTCTCTACAATCCCCAGTTCTTCCACCACCACCACCACCATCCCCAACATCGAACTATAACATAAGAAACGCTAGATTTTCTCTCGGTCTCTCTGCCGTTTCTCTGTCTGTCTGTCTGTCTCTCACTCTCTCTGTCTCTCTCTGTTTCTCTCTCTCTTTCTCCTCTGTCTGTCTGTCTGTCTCTCTCTCTGTGTCTCTGTCTCCATTCTCTCCCTCTTTGTCTCTGTGTCTCTGTCTCTCTCTCTTTGATTTTCTGTCTCTGTCTCTCTTGTCTCCGTCTGTCTGTGTGTCTCTGTCTCTCTTTATCTGTCTCTGACTATCTGTCTGTCTGTCTCTCTCCCTCTGTCTCTCTCTGTCTCTCTGTCTCTGTCTCTGTGTTATTCGGAAGCCGTTTTTAACATTTCTGGTCCATCAAGCAAGTAATCCAATCCCTGAAAATGTATTCGGTGAGTTAACAATGTCAGAGAAAAACGATGTCTCAAATTTACTGATTCGTTTTTTCCTCCACGTTAGAAAATTTATTGACTCAGGTTATTTTTCTTTTCTCTTTCCAGCATAGCCAATCTGTTTCTGCCTTCCGTTCATTTGTTTTTGCCAATCTCTGTTAATATTTTTTATCCTTATTCCTGTCTCTACTTTCTGCTTTCTCCTTCACTTTCCTTTCATTGATTGTCGTCTTTCTGTCATAATCCCTCTCTAGGTGGAACTAGATTACCGAAAACAAACAAACAAACAAAAAACAAACAAACAAACAAACAAACAAACAAACAAACAAACAAACAAACAAACAAACAAACCCAACGAACGAACCAAGCAAGCAAGCAAGCAAACAAGCAAGCAACCAGCCAACCAACCAGGCAACCAACCAGCCAACCAACCAACCAACCAACCAACCAACCAACCAACCAACCAACCAACCAACCAACCAACCAACCAACCAACCAACCAGCCTGTCACAATGTAATAGATGTAAGTGACTGGCAGTGTCTTGCAGTTTATGCAGGGTCGTGAAAATCTAGCAGTTGATCATTCTTCTCAGAAACAGAATACTCCAGTCCAGGTTAAACGAAAATAATCCTTTATTCGAAGAACGTAGAAAACACAACTGGAACTGGGTAAATATTTCACACATCCAATGCACCACTCCTAGTTTGCAGAATTATTCTTCTTCAGCCCTCAAATGTACACACACAGCAACTCCACGAATCTACGGCAACTTCTCAATCTCTGACAGCAGACTTATACTTCAACTCTTCCGATCGCTCTCTCTCTCTCTCAGTCACGCTTTATTTATTAACATCACGGAAAGTTCCACAGTATTCTCGGCTTTTCCCTAGATTTTCAACCAATCATAGCCACATTCTCGAACCTTCCCTTTCTAGAATATTCTGTAGTTCTAGCCAATCATCGTACAGATTAAACTTCTAGCCAATCATTGTACAGATTAAATTAGTTTACGATTTCCGGAACATTCTAGAAAGATCTAAGGTATTCTGCGTTTTTCTTGTCATTTCTAGATTGTTCCAAAGGATTCTACATATTTCCATATAACGAAATCGAACTTAAACATATATTTTCAGTGTTAGCATAAACCAAAACAAATATTCTCGATTCATTATCGAGTGAATCACAAAACAGTCTTCAAGAAGGAACAGTGGACAGTAGCTGAATGGACAGACACATTTTGACGTCACACTTCTCTTATCGCATTGGTACTTTCACATTGAGTTTCTCTTTTTTTTGAAATGTAACACAACCAACCAACCAACCAACCAACCAACCAACCAACCAACCAACCAACCAACCAACCAACCAACCAACCAGCCAACCAACCAGCCAACCAACCAACCAAAAACAAAAATAAAAACACCCATTCAAAATACTTTTTAGCCAGCCTCAATAATAAAGATTCGTGTTTTCTTCGTATCATTTCTCTCCCTCCTTTTATCTCTCTTTTTCTCGTCTCTTTTCTGTCTCTTTCTCTACATTTCGTGTGATTTTCCCACCTCTTTAACTTCTTCTCTTTCCTCTTCCATTTCCGATTCATTTATTTTCTTCTTTTGTCTGTCTGTCTCTGTCTGTCTGTCTCTCTGTCTGTCTCTCTCTCTGTGTCTCTATTAATCACTCTCATTTCTGTACAAAATCTCAGCTTTATCCGGCTTATTTCTTTTTGATGTTGACTGAAGTCATGGTGATCAGTAAAAAACATGAAATTCCCTCATGCAAAATAACAGCAAATGGCACAACCTTGACACAGGCTAATAAGTTCAAATACCTGGGAGCGGTCACTTCATCAGACGGCAGATGCACATTGGAAATAGCCGGC
>CM060306.1:96307116-96312116 GCA_030674185.1 Monoplex corrugatus | reverse complement strand
GTTTTTAGGTGATGGGTAGATCGATCAGTAAAGATGGTGACTCTGTTGACAGAACACTGTTGGTCTGTGAAATGTTGTACCTACTCTCCTGTTACTGCGACATACTCTATAAGACCTATCCTTTCTGTAAAGAACAAATGCTCGTAAACAAAATTGACTTTCTAAAAGACTCATGATTTTGATAACTTTAAATGCGACTGTTTAAATTTTAAGGTATGACTTATCTGAAGAACACGAATCCTCTATTTCGTTTTCATATTCCATGTGCAATTTTGTAACTGTTTAGGAACATAATTCATTTTTAATAACTCTCAGAACTTGAGCAGTTTTCACAGTGTCTCAGATCTACAGAAAGAAACTTGATGTTTACATCTTGTCCTAGGTGTTGGCTTAAATATCACGTGTAAACTCGAGTCGATCCTCACCATAGCAAGTGGGTCAATTCTTGTCTTTATTTGAATTAAAATGATTTGAACTGATTTTTTGAAAAATATGGAACGCCAAAACCAGTTTCTGAGACGATCAGAGCTACCAAGTAACTAAAATTAAGAACTTTTAAAACAAATGAATCTGTCTAAAGAATAAAATGTTTATTGCACAAGGTTGCTAGAAAATCTTCTGATATAATCAGAGAGAAAAGGAACATATCAACATGGCTCACATAGTTCTTGCTCTGCCCTTTCATTTCCTTTTTCATTTCAAAATCCAAGTCTGGCTACAGTCTGAGAATCAAGTCGTGACGACTGAGTATAGTCCATTGTTAAGCTTCTGTACTTCCAGAATCACTGAAAGTTTGACCAGAACACACACACGTTCGTCTTTCCTAATTCCTCTTTCTTACCACCTTCCTTTCTGCCTGCAGCCCTGCCCCTACCCTTTCAAAAGTAAAACGTAGTTAGGAAAACTGAAATGAACCGCTAAAAGTCATTAAAAGACTTCGGTAGAAAGCAGACTTATTCCTATTTTTGTGACCATCTCTCCTCTTCCTCCAATCTTTCCCTGCGATCACCACTACCACTACCTATTCCTCCTTGCTAATTTGAGTCCAGCCGGAAGTCAGGGGAAGTGAAAAAAGGAAGCAGAGGGAGAATCGCCTTTTCCTGATGTCCTGCTTATCATGCTACAGCGAAGACAAAGATGAGCATACTTTCCGATGGCCGTCGGGAAGGGCTTTCTTCTGTCGGTTTGCCATTTGTCCTTGTCTCGTGCCGCCTTACCACATTACCACGCGAATGGCTGCTGCTGCCAGACAGTGATTGCACCCCAGAGACTAGAGATCGCCATCACAGGCATTTGCTAGCCAAGTATAAAGCAGAGATAACAAAAATTCAGAATAAATGGGTGCTTGATTTGATTTTCAATCAAAGAAAAATGACGATAAGGAGAGAAACAACGAAAGGAGAAATAAATAAAAAAAACTAATGAGAAGCGAAGAAGAAGGAGAAGAAGGCAGAGGAGGAGGAGAAGAAGAAGAAGAGGCAGAGGAGGAAGAAGGCGAAGATGGAGATGAATATAGTTTTTATAATTAATCTGATTACAATGAGAACCTCATGGATGAGTGAGGAATGAGGGAATGAAACAAATGAAAACATGAATAAATCAATATATGAATGAAAAAGAAACAAGGAGATGAACATTCCCATGAAAAAGAAACGAATGATAATTGTAAAAACAAACAGAAATATAGAGAAGAAGATAAGGAGTAGAACACTCCCACACATACACATACACACACAACACACAATACACATATACACTTACACACACATGCACATACACACACACATACACATACACATACACATACACATACACATACACATACACTTACACATACACATACACATACACACAGAACACACACACATACACATATACACTTACACACACATGCCCACATACACACACACGCATGCACACACACACACTCTTGCATTCACACACACACACACATACACACACACACACACACACACACACACACACACACACACACACACACACACACACCGTCTAATATCACTTATAGTGAAAAGATGTTAAATTAAAGAACGAACGAACACACACACACTCACAGACACACACATACAGACACAGACAAACAGGCAAAGACAGAGACACACACACCCACACACACCCACACACACCCACACAACCACCCACCCACCACACACACCCAACCCACACGCACACCCAACAAACGAATACACACAAATAAAATGACAATAAGCCCCTAACAAGGGGGGGGGGGGGGGAGGGGACAGAAGAAAAGGAACTAAAAAATTATAATTGTCCCAATTAGAGAGAATCTCATTGGTCTGAATGTTGACCACAAGAGTTTCCTGTCGATAAATTGTGTAGATTAAGTTTTCTTTTACCCTGTGCTTGGTTCGTATTATGGCAGAGATGGATATTCAAACTTTTTCTGTGTTTGCTTTACTTGTGCATTTTGTTCGTTATTTTATTCTTTCTTCGTTTCTAGCTTTCTTTTTGACATATCCTTCCATCTTTGGTCGTGTTCCATCCATATTTTCCACTTGCTCTATTTGCTTCATCTGTAAATGTCTATGAACTGATTATTACTCTCTGATCTTCTTGCTTAGCAAACAGACATTCGATCAACCAGCAGCTATGATCACCTCTTACAGCAAATATGAAATATGTCACATGAACAGATCTTTTGTTGACTAGCTTCCGTGCCGCATATGCAGCATTTCTCTCGGTGGAACTGGAATTTTAAAGTGGACAAATGAATGGACAAATGAATGAACAAATGAATGAATTTTAATTTCTTCTAGAAAGGTCTTCGTACTGGTAGAGGAATTGATTATCGATATTAAATCAGAGGATGAGGATTGGAAAACAGAGTATTCGTTTTGTCCTGAGCGTTATAGATTTGATTTTAAAGTAGTGAAACGTCAGATGATGAGATGATGATTTTAACCTATAACGATTATCCTTTCTCATTAGACATATCTAGGGGATCAAATAGTCATAAGTCTCCATATGCGCTCTGAGATACTGAGAATTCCAGGAGAGAGAGAGAGAGAGAGACAGAGAGAGAGAGAAAGAGACAGATAGACAGACAGGCAGACAGACAGACAGACAGACAGAAGACAGACAGACAGACAGACACAGAGAGACAGAGAGAGACAGTCAGACAGACAGACAGACAGACAGACAGACAGACAGACAGACAGAGACAGAAACAGTGGACAAATGAATGGACAAATGAATGAACAAATGAATGAATTTTAATTTCTTCTAGAAAGGTCTTCGTACTGGTAGAGGAATTGATTATCGATATTAAATCAGAGGATGAGGATTGGAAAACAGAGTATTCGTTTTGTCCTGAGCGTTATAGATTTGATTTTAAAGTAGTGAAACGTCAGATGATGAGATGATGATTTTAACCTATAACGATTATCCTTTCTCATTAGACATATCTAGGGGATCAAATAGTCATAAGTCTCCATATGCGCTCTGAGATACTGAGAATTCCAGGAGAGAGAGAGAGAGAGAGACAGAGAGAGAGAGAAAGAGACAGATAGACAGACAGGCAGACAGACAGACAGACAGAAGACAGACAGACAGACAGACACAGAGAGACAGAGAGAGACAGTCAGACAGACAGACAGACAGACAGACAGACAGACAGACAGACAGACAGAGACAGAAACAGAGAGACAGAGCGAGACAGAGAGAGAGAGAGGAAGACAGCAAGAACAAGAACGGTTTTAATTAAGGAGCATATGAAATAAGAAAAGTAAATGCTTTCTTTCTATTCAGCCGTTACCCAAAAGGGTCAACATTACACTACACATAAATCATACATTAGATAACATGGATATCTAACAAGGCAAACATTAAACAATTTTGGTCAAAGGAACAAATTTGATTTTTTTGATAACTACTAAGTAGTTATCCACTATGAAATGTACTAGTAATTGATCCGATTTCTCGGAGAAAAACTAATTAATGTAAGAGATGTGTAAATAATTCTTCTTAAATATTGTCAAATTGACACATTTTTGCATATTTTCTGATAGTGCGTTCCAGAGGGTAGCTCATGAGTATATGAGACTGCTTTTTTAAAGAAGTTAATTCTTAGGAGGAGGACATGAATTTTTTCGCGTTGCGTTTGAGATTTATAGACAAGGTGTTGGGAATTTTGTCTGGAGTATACCCAGTTATTATTTTGTGCATACACAGTCTTTTTAATGCTGAAGTCTAAGTTTTAATGACAAAATATTCAATTCCTTATATTTGGAGTCTATAATGCCAGTTGTTTTCAAGAGAACTAGTTTTAAAGCTAGTTTACGAAGACCGATGACATGTTTGAGAACATTACCGCTGGCTGAACCCCAAAGGGTAGTTTATTATGGATAATAGTTTTATTTATTCTAGGCTCAAGAAGTTTTTTGTTTTGTTTTAGATAATTGAGATTGTTTTAAAACAGCTTGATTATATGATTGGGACAGGAGTATTATTTACTACTGTGACGCCTAAGATTTTTGTGAAAATCAACTTTTTCAACAACCTGATTTTGATACAGACTGTTGTATTATCACAGAAACATCTCTGGTAGAAACAACCCAAACTGTACTTTGTCCTGAAAGAAATGTTGGCAATGTCTGGCAAGACAGATAAACTAGCCTATGGATTAAAGACTTAGGGTTTACAAAGATCTGGCAGTACGGCCAATCAAGTTTATATTAGACTGTAACGAGACATTTGAACAGTAAAGCCATATGTGCATAGACCCTTTAGGGGTGTTTTCGAAGATGGCCATAGTGAAAGGAAAGATCCATTGTGTCAGTGATGTTCTAGCTTGTTTATTCATGTTTAAACTTTTCTTCCATAGCACCCACAGGTACAGTATCACACCTGGACAAGGTAATGGAACCTTCGAAATTACCTTCGACGCTGATCAGTCATCATGTATAGATGATCAACTGATTTAATTTCCATTGGAAAATGGTAACCATACAAAGGCTGTT
>CM060306.1:96299616-96302116 GCA_030674185.1 Monoplex corrugatus | reverse complement strand
GACTTTGGAATTTGTTCCGGAGGGGTTCATTGCGCTTGGAGAATCCCATATACGCTCCACCCAAAAATCTGCTAGCCTTTTATCAGGCAGACTTTAGCCTGCGCAAAACCCTGTGCGCTGGCAAGGTTTTGAAATGGAGATAGATTGGGCGGGAGAGCGGGAGGGGGGGGGGGGGGTGCGGAGAGAAAGGACCTATGAAACACCAAGTTGACACCACCCAGAATAACGGAAGCATTAAGACATGCGAGCAAACATACCAGTTTTAAAGTTGCGGGCTGGGATTGAACTCGAGATATCAGATCTTGAATCTACGGATCCATCAAAAGAATCAATCAGCCGGCGTTAAAAACAAAACAAAAAACAAAACAAAAACGAAACAAAACAAAAGAAAAAAAACAACAAAAACCCCCGAAACAAAAAACAAACAAAACAAAACAAACAAAACGAAACAAATGAAACAAAAAAACAAAACAAAACAAAAAACGAAACAAAACAAAACAAAACGAAACAAAATGAAGCAAAACGAAACATACAAAGAAAGAAAGAAACAAACAAAGAAACAAACCAACAATCAAACAAACAAGCAAGCAAACAAGCAAGCAAACAATTAAGCAAACAAGAAACAAGCAAACAAACAAGCAAACACACAAGCAAACAAGCAAACAAACAAACAAACAAAAAAGCAAACAAGCAAACAAGCAATCAAATAAGCAAGCAAGCAAACAACAAACAAACAAACAAACAAACAAACAAACACAACAACAAACAACCAACAAACAAACAACCAACAAACAAACAAACACAAACAAACAAACAAACAAACAAACAAACAAACAAAACAAAACAAACAAACAAAACGTATACGTGTGCGTGTTTGTACATGCACGTGGGAGACTATCATTTTGTTCTTTGTTATTTGTATGTGTCTATATCTATATCCATATCTATCTATATCTATATCTACATATCTACATATTTCTATCTATGAACTCTCATCTATCTATCTATCTATCTATCTATCTATCTATCTATCTATCTATCTATCTATCTATCTATCTTCTGTCTGTCTATCTATCTATCTATCTATTATTATTATTTGATCTATATGTGAGTGCATATATGTGTGTGTGTGTGTGTGTGTGTGTGTGTGTGTGTGTGTGTGTGTGTGTGTGTGTGTGTGTGTGCGTGGAGGTGATTTTATGACGGCGTGTGTGTCTGTGCCAATGACCGTGAATACCAGTAGGTGTGTGTATGTTACTCTTCATTACTAAAAGTGGAAAATGATTCGAGTTGTGCAAGAATAAATGAACAAATGAAAAATATTAAAAATCAATGATTAATATATGAATCAATAACTCAATCAATGAATCAATGATAAAATCAATCAATCGATGAATCAATGAATCAAAAAAAAAAAAAAGAAAGAAAGAAGAAAAGAAAAGAAGAAAATGAATGAATGAATGAATGAAGAATGAATGAATGAATGGATGGATGAATGAATGAATGAATGAATGAATGAATGAATGAATCTCTGTCTCTGCCCTCTTCTGTTTTCCCCTGACCCCCGACAATGGCATTATAAAAAGTGCTATCCAGGCGAAAAAATTCAGTCTGCAGATTCCATGTTTTCCTTTCAGATTTAATAAAATCATTTCAATCTGGATCTGGTTTTCTGACTTCTGCTCTTTCCGGTAGATTGCTCTGTCTGTCTGTCTGTGTCTGTGTCTGTCTGTCTCATTTCTTTGTCTGCTGTCTGTCTTCTTCTCTCTCTCTCTCTATTATATATAATATGTGTGTACATATATATGCACATATCTGCGCCTGCTTGTCTGTCTGTCTGTCTGTGTGAATTTCTCTCTCTTTATTTCTTTCTTTCCGTCTGTTTCTTTCTCTTTATTTCTATTCTTTTTTTCCCTTTCTTCTTCTCTCTATGTCTGTCTCTCTCTGTCACTCTCTGTTTCTCTCTGTCCTTTTCTGTGTCTGTCTTCTTCTCTCTCTCTCTTATGATTTGTTCTAACTCTGTCTGTGTCTTTGCTTTCTTTCACTTTATTTCTCAACATTTCTCTTTTTCTCTATCTCTCTAATTCTTCCTTTGTATCTGCATCTGTCTTTTTGTCTCTGTCTGTCTGTCTGTCTGTCTGTCTGTCTGTCTCCCTTCCCCTCTCCTCCTCCTCCTCCTCCTCTCTCTCTCTCTTTCATCCTTCTGTTTCGGCACGTTTCGTTTCCTAAGCATCAGAAACTTTAGGATGAAATAAGTAGGGGAGGTAGGATGAAAGGAAGAAAAACATCACGTAACTATGTCTATGCGTGTGTTTGCTTGTGTGTGTGTGTGTGTGTGTGTGTGTGTGTGTGTGTGTGTGTGTGTGTGTGTGTGTGTGGTGTGTGTGTGTGTGTGTGTTTGCTTGCGTGCGTGCGTGTGTATGTGTGCTTACTTAAACAACAACAGCACAAAGAAGTTAGAGAGGGGGTTGTGTGTGTGTGTGTGTGTGTGTGTGTGTGT
>CM060306.1:96282116-96297116 GCA_030674185.1 Monoplex corrugatus | reverse complement strand
GATTAGTACCTTTTCCTTCTTGTGTAATTTCACAGCTAATATTCTTATCTATGTATGCGCGCGCGCGCGCGCGCGTGTGTGTGTATGTGTGTGTTTGTGTGTGTATGTGTGTGTGTTTGTGTGTGTGTTTGTGTGTGTGTTTGTGTATGTTTGTGTGTGTATGTGTGTTTGTGTGTGTGAGTGTTTGTGTGTGTGTGTGTGTGTGTGTGTGTTGTGGTGTGTTTGTGTGTGTTGTGTTGTGTGTGTGTGTGTGTGTGTGTGTGTGTGTGTGTGTGTGTGTGTGTGTGTGTGTGTGTGTGTGTGTGTGTGTGTGTGTGTGTGTGTGTGTGTGTGTTCGTTCTTTGATTTAACGTCTTTTCACTATGAGTGATATTAGACGAAGAAAAAAAAAGTATGTGAAATGAGAGATGGGCGGGTTGGTTTTGGGGCATAGAGGAGACAGAGTTATAGACATAAGTAGGTGGGAAAATGGAAAAATGGAACAAGAACGTAACACTAACATTTAACATCAACAATGTGTATGGAAAATTTAACTCTAAAGTACAAACTTCATAAACTTAAAGTAATGCATTAACAGGACTGTGAACCAACGATTCTGAAATTTTAACTGACAAAAATTGATCGGAAGTTACTTCTTTAAAATGAGTTTTAGAATAATTTTCTTGTGTAAACATTTTTGGTAAAAAAGAACGTAGCATTTTGCAGTAAAATAGACAATGAAACAGTGTGAATTGTTCGCCAAAAATACACTTGACATTTTTACAGTATTTTGTTTTCAATGCGTTTAGCTGATTACGAAAATGAACAGCAACAATCGTTCTCAAATGATAATGGAAGAAAACTGCAATTTTTTTACATATATTTTGAAATGAAAGTTTTATCATTTGTTGTGACACAAACTTTTCATGGAAATGTTCATGAAAACGAATCCATGAGGCTGATTCTAGCAAGTTGCAAGCTTCTTTTACGGAAGTATTAATACGTAATTCTGTAGTATTATCAGAATTGTGTGCACCTTGCTTAGCTGCTCTGTCAACTACTTCGTTGCCGCGAAGACCAACGTGAGAAGGCACCCAGCATAAACTGAGATCTGTATCTTTTATCCTTAAACGATGTATAAGATGAGATGATTTGCCTCAGTAATTATATCAGGTCTTGTATCTGTATCAAAAGACTGCAAGGCATATAATACAGATTTTGAATCAACAAAGAGAACTACTGTGAAAAATACATGTGTAAGGTTTACTAGATAATGCTTGTAAAATAGCGACTAATTCCGCTGTAAAGATAGATATATTTGCCCCAATGAAAAATGACTTTATTATTTTATATTTTGGAACATAAAATGCTGCTCCAGCACATTTATTTTCTAAGACTGATCCATCGGTAAAAATATGGAGGTGGGTACGGTATTTTTCATCGACGTGTTCTCTTGCTCTGCAAATCGAAATGTTAACGTTTTCATATTTCTTAGCATCTGTATAATCAATATCAAAAGTAGCTTTTAGCATTTCCCATGTAGGGATGGGCGTTGTAGATGGTGTTTCAGCTGTTTCATCCAGATTTATGTTAGACTGTTTGACCAGGTCAGATACGTAAGTTGCAACAGTCATTTGTGATGAAATGTTCTTTGCTCGTTTCGGAAAGTCAACATCTGACCTGATTTTTATTTCCTTACTCACAAAATTGTCCGTTTATGAAGAAGTTCTAACGGCAAACTTTGCTGTCGCTAACTCACGATAGTTGTTCAGAGGCAGAATTCCAGCAACTTTGTACGTTTCCAGACTAGAAGCATGGACTGGTACACCTAGTGCAATTTTATGACTTTTGCAGTCTAAGCTTTGAATCTTCTTTGTGGATGTGTGTGTGTGTGTGTGTGTGTGTGTGTGTGTGTGTGTGTGTGTGTGTGTGTGTGTGTGTGTGTGTGTGTGTGTGTGTGTGTGTGTGTACGCGTTTATAGGAGGGAATGTTTTCATGTGTGTGTATAAGAAAGACTTATTTCTCAAATGATTTGTACATTCTTTTCTTAATACAATCTTTGTGGAATAGTCGCATCATTACCTATCTCTGATTTTGTTATCAGTTATTATTCTTGATGAACCATTACACTGTACTGTACCACACATACCTACGAGTGATAATCTGGCAAACTCCTAAAGCCTACGCAAAATACTATGAGTTAGATCTATAGAATGGCCATGAAATGGAAGCAGGAAAACGAGGAGGGAGAACAATTAACCCTTTGACTCCGGCACTCCACCAGCAAAACCTGTATTGTCAACCACGCTGGCGAAAGGAAAAACTTAACCATTTGACTTCCTCACCCTATACTGTATTGTCAGCCACGCTAGCAAAGAAAAAAAAGGAAACATCCATTTGACTTCCTGACCCTAATCGTTTGACTTCCTCATGCTATCCACCAGCTTCCTGTAGAAAGCTAGTGGATAGGATGAGAGAGTCAAAAGGTAATTTTTTTTTGCACTTGGCAGAGAGAATGCGGGAGTCAAAGTGTTAAAATCCAAAGTGACACAACCAGAATAATTGACATATTAAGCTGGGCAGGGAACAGGCCAGAACTGTGTGCTATGGGATGGGATGGGTGGGACGGGATGGAATGGGATGGAATGGGATAGGATGGGATGGGTTGGATGGAATGGGATATGATGGGATAGGATGGATGGAATGGAATGGAATGGGATGGATGGAATGGGGTGGGATGGGCTGGGATGGAATGGGCTGGGATGGAATGGAATGGGATGGGATGGGGACGGGACGGGACAGGATGGAATGGGATGGGATGGGGATGGGATGGGATGAATGGGCTGGCATGGGATGGTATGGGTTGGCATGGGATGGTAGGCTGGGCTGGGCTGGGCTGGGCTGAGCTGGAATGGGATGGGATGGGGATGGAATGGGATGGGATGGGATGGGATGGGATGGATGGGATTGAAGTCGAGATATGAGTTGAGAGTCGAAACTCTTCGGCATTATCATTTAACAGACCCAGACAAATGGGTGGTGTGCCCCAGGGTTTGGGTCCCAGATTCGATGGTCCCAGGTTGATGCGTCCCAGATTCGATGCGTCCCAGATTCGATGCGTCCCCGGTTCGATGCGTCCCAGATTCGATGCGTCCCGGTTCGATGCGTCCCAGATTCGACGGTCCCAGGTTCGACACGTCCCAGATTCGATGCGTCCCAGGTTCGATGCATCCCAGGTTCAATACGTCCCAGGTTCGATACGTCCCAGATTCGATGCGTCCCAGGTTCGATACATCCCAGGTTCCATGCGTCCCAGGTTCGATGCGTCTCAGGTTCGATGCGTCCCAGGTTCGATACGTCCCAGGTTCGACACGTCTAGGTTCGATACGTCCCAGGTTCAATACGTCCAGGTTAGAGAGAGAGAGAGAGAGAGAGAGAGAGAGAGAGAGAGAGAGAGAGAGAGAGAGAGAGAGAGAGAGAGAGAGACAGACAGACAGACAGACAGAGAGAGAGAGAAAGAGAGAGTGAAAGAGAAAAAGAGAAAGAAAGAAAGAGAGTGAGAGAGAGAGAGAAAAAGAGAGAGAAAGAGAGAGAGAGAGTAAGTGAGAGAAGGATGAACGCAGAAAGACTACTCATGTTCTTCATCTTTCAGCGTCGACCATCTGTCGTGTGACACCTACCACGGTCTGTGCCCATGTTCCCACCCAATGTTTCCCGAGTCTCTTTTCCCCTGGCTTTGCACCCAGTGACATATCAATCTGTGTGTGTGTGTGTGTGTGTGTGTGTGTGTGTGTGTGTGTGTGTGTGTGTGTGTTGTGTGTGTGTGTGTGGTGTGTGTGTGTGTGTGTGCATGTGTGTTGCACCCAGTGACATATCAATATGTGTGTGTGTGTGTGTGTGCGTGCATTGTGTGTGTGTGTGTGTGTGTGTGTGTGCATGTGTGTGTGTGTGTGCATGTGTGTGTGTATGTGCGCGTGTGTGTGTGTATGTGCGCGTGTGTGTGTGTTTGTGTGTGTGGTGTGAGTGTGGTGTGAGTGAGTGTGTGTGTGTGTTGTGTGTGAGTGTGTGTGTGTGTGTGGTGTGTGTGTGTGTGTGTGTGTGTGTGTGTGTGTGTGTGTGTGTGTTGTGTGTGTGTGTGTGTGTGTGTGTGTGTGTGACGTATCGAACCTGTGACGTATCGAACCTAAAACGCAACGAACTTGCGACGTACCGAACCTGGAACATATCGAACCTGGGACACATCGAATCTTGGACGTATCGAACCTGGGACCTATCGAACCTGGGACCTATCGAGACGTCCTCCTTCCGCTCCCCCCCCCCGCCCCCCCCCCCATGGAACACAGTGACCTCTCATGCTATGCAAGAACAGCACTCTAGCATCAAAGTCTACCGTTTCCAGCCTTTCCTTTCCGTGTTTCTGCTCTTTTCGTCTCAGGCTGACTGTGTGGGTAGAGATGGAGAATGAGAAGCGTGGAGCATTGCTCTCCCTTAGGTCTTCTCCTTTTGCTCTTGACATTTCGTGTGCAGGAAGAGAGGCTGACTTGTCGTAAGACGGCATCCGACCGCCAAGCTATTTGACTAGTTTGCAAGTCTGATCGTCTGTGCTTGGGTATATACCTTTGTTGTTGTGGCTCTTTTTTGGATCGATGTTATCTCCTCACATGTGGGGTGGGGGGTGGGTGGGTGGGTGGGGGGGCCTTGTCTATGTTTCACGTCGTGAGACCATCAATCTTTTATGTGTGCACTCTTCTTAATGCCAGTCATGACACTAGGCTGCAGCGTGCATTCCTTAGGGGAAGGTGGATGGGGAGGGGGAAGGGGGAAGGGGGAAGGGGGAGGGGGGCTGTGGTATAATGGATAAAGCACCCTTCTTAAAAAAAAGTGAGAAGTTCAGAACAGTCAAGTTCAAATCCCGACTGGTCTTCATTAACCACACGCATACACACACGCAAAATAAACAACAAAAAATCCAGTGGACTGAAAAATCAACTCATCAACCAAATAACCAACCAACCAACCAACCAACCAAACCAACCAACCAACCAACCAACCAACCAACCAACCAACCAACCAACCAACCAACCAACCAATAACCAACCAAGCAACCAAGCAACCAAGCAACCAAGCAACCAAGCAACCAAGCAACCAAGCAACCAAGCAACCAAGCAACCAAGCAACCAGCAACCAAACAACCAAACAACCAAACAAGCAAGCAAGCAAGCAACACCTACCCAAACACACCCATCCACCATCCACCCAAGCAAGCAAGCAAGCAAGCAAGCAAGCAAGCAAGCAAGCAACCAACCAACCAACCAACCAACCAACCAACCAACCAACCAACCAACCAACCAACCAACCAACCCAATCAAACCGATCGTATCTCTTTGTTCCTTGTATTGCAGGGTTTGATACTTTTTCTGGGATTGAAATGTGTCCAATGTTACATTGTTAATGACATCGTGAATTGTTACAAGTAAAACAAAAATAAAAGAATTTTAAGGGAAAAACAACAACTGAGAACCCAAGTGTTCAGACCTCTCTCCATGGAACTTTCAGAAGTTGTTCCAGTGCAAATTTTTTTTTCTTTCTCTCTCTCTCTCTCCTCTCTTTCCTCTCTCTCTCTCTCTCTTTTATACAAGACTTGCGAAAGAAAAGTTTGCGTGAAGCAAGCAGAAAGGACAGAGACCAGACCCAGGTAGATGGAGCTCGTTAGCCCCTATCGTGGTGAGTACAATATTACAATACAATACAATATATTATTTGTATAGCGCAAAATCTTGATAAAATCAAACCTAAGCGCTAAAACAGACACACACGCACTCACGCACACACACGCACGCACGCACGCACGCACCACACACACACACCACACACACACACACACACACACGCACACGCACACGCACACGTCTAAAATGGGGAGAAAGAATAAAAGCAATGGAAAATTATAGAGAGCATATTATATACAATTATATATTACAATGTGATTCCCCTCCGAGTGGAGACAGGCTGCAGAGGGGATTGAGTGAGGTCAGGATTTTATGCAGAGGAGAAAAGGTGAGTTTTGAGAGCGGACTTGAAGGAGACAAAAGTAGGTTGCTGACGGACAGAGAGAGGAAGTTTGTTCCAGGAAAGTGGACCAGAAACAGAGAAGGCTCGTGGACCATAGGTATTGAGCTTAGTGCGTGGAAAGCGAAAAGTCAGAGGATCGGAGGCAGAGCGGAGGGTACGTGAGGGAACATAGATCTCAAGTAGGCTTGACAGGTAATCGGGGGCTGCGTTATTGAGGCTTTTGTAGCACATGGTGTCTAGTTTGTACTGTATGCGCTTTGATACAGGGAGCCAGTGAAGTTGTGCCAGGAGAAGAGATATGTGGTCAGCTTTTTTCTTTTTTAGTACAAGGCGTGCAGCATTGTTTTGAATGCGCTGTAGGATGTGAATGGTGGAGGCAGGAAGACCAGACAGGAGTGAATTGCAATAGTCAATGCGAGACATTATGAAGGAGAGAACGAGTTTTGCAGTTGTTTCGACAGAGAGATACTTCCTGATCAGGCTTATACGATGGAGGTGATAGTAGCAAGATCTGGCAGTTTGAGAAACAAAGTTGTTCATGGAGAGGGTAGAGTCAATGCAGACACCAAGGTTTTTAGCTGAATCAGAAATTGGGACTGATGTGTTACATAATGGGAGAGAAAGAGGAGGCAGCTGAGAAAGTTTCTGACGGGTGCCAATGAGGATAGCTTCTGTCTTGTCGTCATTAAGCTGAAGTTTGTTGAACGTCATCCAGTTCTTAATGTCCGAGTAACACTCAGTGGTGCGAGTCAACAGGCGCTGTATATTGTCTGGTGTGTCACTGTCTAGAAGTTGGGTGTCATCAGCATAGAAGTGGTGTTTTATAGAGTGGGAGTTGATGATGGTGGACAGGGGGGAGGTGTAAAGAGTGAAAAGAACAGGGCCAAGGACAGATCCTTGTGGAACACCACAGGTCAGGTATGCAGGTTGAGAGTAAGTGCCATTAATGAGAACAGTTTATTTTCTGTTTGATAGATATGAAGTGAACCAGGAGAGAGCAATGTCAGAGATGTCAAAAGTATGATGAAGTCTAGAAAGAGAATACCATGATCAATGGTATCAAAGACTGCAGACAGATCAAGGAGTGTGAGGAGAGAGACTTTGCCAGTATCAGTTGCAAGGAGGAGATTGTTGAGAATGTGTAGCAGGGCAGTTTCAGTGCTATGGCACTGGCGGTAGGCTGACTGGAAAGGATTGAGGAGATTGTTGGCAGACAGGTGAGAGTTCAGCTGGTTGAGGACAACTTTTTCGATGAGTTTTGACAAGAAAGAGAGATTGGAGATATGCCGGTAATTTTTCAGTTCATTTGGGTCTAAATTGTATTTCTTGAGGAGAGGGTGAACAATAGCAGACTTGAAAGAATCTGGGACAGTTCCAGTTTGAAGAGAAGTGTTGATGATGTCAGTGATGAATGGGAGGAGAATAGGGAGACAGTCAGAGTAGAGAGAACCTGGAAGAGGGACAACTTTAATATATATTTGACCACAGCCCTGAGGTTTTAGACCTTTTCTCACACTTGACGAAGCAGCAGGGAAGTTTCAGTCTTTTTCTCCTCATTTTTGTATTTGGTATTTTGTTCGTTTGTGATCTTACGTCTACACTTGACAAAGGCCAGTTGGCAGAAAATTGCGCCTGTCTTGTCTGGTTGTATCAAATAAGCGTTCTGATTTTTTAATGTTTTTTTTCTGGTTCCTGTTTGCTTGAACGCGGGCAGTCACACTTGTTTTGGATTCCTGAGGTCGCAGGGAAGTGAGATGCTAGAGAGCAGAGCGCTCACTTTTTCCTCACTTGCTGCCTTACCTTCCACAATTCTAGATAAGGTCAGGTACCCGTTCATATCTCTAACTACTTGCGGAAAGAAACGCTTGTCTTGGAGTTGTCTTGGTGAGATCATGTTGCTACCGACTTGTATGTTTTGTGTATGTATAAGTGTATATTTTTACGTAAATGCATGTGTGTATGTCTGTATGTGTATGTGTGTGTATGTGTATGTGCATGTGCATATATATGCTATGTGTAGGCGTGTGTACCTGCGTGCACGCGGGTGCCTGTGGGTATGTTTGTGTGTGTGTGTGTGTGTGTGTGTGAAAGAGAGAGAGAGAGAGAACTCAGAACTCAGAACTCAGAAAATGTTTATTGTACATCGGCCTTAGGCCACAATACATGCATGGGAAAGGGGAGGGGAGGAGATCAGGTTTTCTTATATATTCATAGAAGTTATACTATCAAACTGCAGTGAACTCTGTCACATTGTCCCCTTCTATCGTTTACCGTCACATAAGCTGGGATACATTCATCTTTGCATTTACAGTGGTCCTTTCATTTGTATTCTAGTCCATATTCCTTAACTGGCCAGCTAAGAATATTTGTCATTAACCGCATCTATATCATTCGTCCAATTGTCAATTTTACAATAACTGGCTATCAGACAAACAAACCATTCAATTAGTGCACAGATCTGACATTTCTTGTACCCTTCGGAGATCATACAGTTGATCAATAAATTCAACCACAGGTACTTGACATAAACACTCAATCCATCAATCGATCAACCAACCAACCAATCAATCAATCAGTCAACCAATCAATTAACCAATCAATCAACTGATTTAACAGTTGATCAATCAAATAATCCGCCATTCAGCCCGTGATTCAACTGACAAATCAGCTTTCAATTGACTGGGTCAGATGCATCATCCAACTGTACAATCGATATCACTTCAGTAACAATCACTTCACGTAATCACTCCCGAGAGAGAGAGAGAGAGAGAGAGAGAGAGAGAGAGAGAGAGAGAGAGAGAGAGAGAGAGAGAGAGAGAGAGAGAGAGAGAGAGCTGGCTGAAATGTCATAGTCATGAACCCAAGATAAAACAGCTCACTCCACCTGGCTATAGAACAAAATCCTTTTCAGGTAGTGGTCTTACTGTCCTGTTCAGAAATGTCTTAGAATCATCTCTATCCTTCAGTTGCCTCCTTTTTCCACATCTGTCTTTTGAAGCTCTGGAAGTCATTCTCAACACTGTCATCTTTTCCTGCCTCTATCGCCCATCTCTTAGCAACACTAACAATATGACTGATTGTATGTCTCATACGGAATTCAAATCCCTCCTTGACTTTTATTCCCTTCGCCGAGGTAAATTAATTGTTTTTGGTGACTTTAATTTTCATTTTGACAACCGAACTTCTTCTCACACCAAGCGCCTATGCCTTTCACTGTCCAACCGCCCTCGTTCTCAGCTTGTAACCGAACCCATGCACAAGAAAGACTACATCACTGACTTGGGTAATCGTGTATGATTCCGATGAACTGATTGCTTCAGTATCAGTGACTATAGAACTTTCTTCTGATCATTTGGCTGTCCTTGCCTCTCGAAATCTAATCCAAACTCCCTGAAATAAGTGTCTAGTCATTCGCCGCAATCTTAAGTGTATCGACTTAAACGTCTTCACTTCTGAAGCGACTGAACTCCTCTCTCAAGTCAGTGATTCCGCTGATCTTGCTACTTTGTATACGTCGATTCTCCTGCCGTTTGCTCGACAAATACGCCCCTCCCTCCACCCGTGTTCTCCCTGATCGTCCTCAATTACGCAAAACAAGGCGAGAATGTCGGAGGGCCGAGCGCCAGTGGCGGTCTTCATACTAGACGTACATTATCAGATCTATCAGTCCATGCGCAACAAGCTAACCGAGTTGCTCTCTAAAGCGAAATCTGATTACTTTTCCTAACAAATTCTTGAAGCCAAAAATACAAAAATTCTGTACTCCACCATGTCTGATTTACTTGACACTGAGAAATCAACTCCCCTGCCATCAAATATTAGTCCAGATGATCTTTCTTCCTCCTTTTCTACATTTTTCTCCACCAAGATTTTTAATTTCAAACTTGACTCATCTTCCTTTCACCCAACACTCCCAGACCCTCCATTTATTGGCACTCCTCTTTTCCCTCCCCACCCAGTATCTGAGAGTGAGATCTTAAAGATCCTAAAAAAGTGTGTTTCAAATCTTGTGGACTTGACCCCTTTCAGACTGATTTCCGTTGACAACTGACTTTTTACTCGTCTACCTGCAGCTTCTTCCATCAGTTACCTCCATCATCAATTCTTCTTCGGTCTCAGGAGTCTTCCCTTCTGCTTTCAATACTGATCTCGTTCGGCCACGTTTCAAGAGAAAAATCATCTATCCTAATAACCTTAAGAATTATAAACCTGTATCAAAGATCCTATTCTCTCCAAGCTCCTTGAAAAAGTGGTAATAAGACAATTGAATGAGCATGTCCCCTTAAATCATCTCCACCATCCTACCAGTCTGCCTGTCGAGCAAACCGCAATACAGAAACAGCTCTTGTTCACGTAGTCAGTGAAATTCTTGTAGCTTCTGATGCTGGTAAATTTCTCTCCCAACACTGCTCGATAATGCCTGCTGCTTTTTGATACTATTGACCACTACATTTTTCTCTGTCATCTTGAACATACTTTTGGAATTCATGGTACTACTCGTATCTCTCAGTTTGTTTTTCAGTCAGTTGTCGTCAACGGAAATCAGTCTGAACCGGTTAAACTTTCTTGCGGAGTTCCTCACGGTTTTGTGCTAAGGCCTGTCCTGTTCACCCTTTATGCCTCATCCCTGGCCAACGTCATCACTCAGCGTGACATGAAACATCATCTTTATTCTGATGATTTACAACTTCAGAATAGGACCATCCCTGAAAACATTGCTTTCCTTATCTCAGAAGCATGCAGCTGCTACGTTGATATCATAAATAGATGACACAAAATATACTACAGTCAAGTGGTGATAAAATTGAAGCCATGCACTGGGCACCGAAAACAAGCCTGCTTCTATTACACTGAATATCTTCGAGCTAGATAACAGGGATCTTCCCTCTCACAGATTCTGTCAAGAACCTGGGTTTGACCTTGACCTGCCAATCGTGCTGTTATCAGATTCGGAGCATTGATTACATTCGAAGATATCTTTCAATTGAGGCTGCATCTAGGCTCATTTCGTCTCGTCTTGATCACCGTTCTTTCCGGATTACCAGCTTCTTCTCTCCTGTATCTGTCAGGCCTAGTTGTCGCCAGGATATACTTCAGTATTATAGTAAGCTACAGTGCAGCCTCGTCATGCAGTCTCAATCCTAGACGGAACTCCATAGCATATCATTATCATCCTCATCGTCATCATCATCATTGTATTTTGAAAAGTGTGCCTGGTTCCGTGGCCATTATTATTATTATCATCATCATTATTATCATTATTATTATTATTATCATTATTATTATTATTATTATTTTTATTATTATTATTATTATATCATTATTATTATTATCATTATTGTTTTATTCGTGTCATTCATATCTTTGTTTCAAGAAACATTTCTAGTGACAAAAACTGAACGATTCCATAAGATAAAGTTACTATATTTGTAAAGAGAAAGAAAATTACAACAGTGTTTTGGCGAGACAAAAGACACCGTAATACTCTGACTCCTGTTCTACATCATGTAGAATAACTGTATTTAGCATTTACCAAATAATCTGCCTGGCATAGCGTGTTTTGGAAAGACAACGGTTTTTCGTGCAGCGTCAGTGCGATGTTTTACATTTTTATGTGTCTAGGGAATAGACTATGATCCCAACTGGCTGAAAGAACCATTACCCACTTCTGTACCTCTGTACATTGTTTCCAGCCTGTCCGTGTTTCTGGGTCTTTTGTGGCAGACTGTGTGTGTCGAATGAAGACTCTGTATCTTTTAGTCTTTCTGTGGCATTTCGTGTGTGGAAACAATGGACGATGGTTCCTGTAAGGCGTTAACGAACTGCCAAGCTTTTTGATCTGTTTGCAAGTCTGATTGCATGTGGTGGATTTCCTCTCTCTCTCTCTCTTCCTTTCGTTCTCTCTCTCTCTCTCTTTCCATCCCTCCCTCTCTCTTTCTCTGTCTCTCCCTGTCTCTCTCTGTCTCTCCTCTCTCTCTCCCTCCCTCCCTCCTTTTCTCCCTCTCTTTCATCCCATTACCGTGAAATCATGGAGTGTGATGCGGTAGAGACGCACAATTTCTTGAGACTTTCACCTTCACTGTTCAACCTGTCTGAAACCTAAACGGAGACACATTCTTATTCATGGTTAAGCAGACTGTACATGCATGCTACAAGCAACTCTTAATTAATTTCCTCGAGCCAGACTCGAACGTATGTCAGACTGGAAGGCCAGGATTTTATCTCCTTGGCCAGGTAAACTTCTTGCTGTTTCTGTGACCTTTGCCACAGATGGTGTGTACTGTACAGACAGGCATGGCCTTCCTTAGGTCTTGTCTTTCTGTGGCATTTCGTGTGTAGGGGCAGTGACTCTTGTAAGACGACAACCAGCTGGCGAGCTATCTGACCTGTTTGCATGTCTTATAGTCTGTGATGGATTCACCCCTAATCTCTTTTGCTGGATCGATGTGTCTTCTTGTACTGTACGTAGGACTTGCCTATTTTACACGCTAAAGGACGATCAGTCTTGACTATGCCTCCTCTCCTGATTGAGTATCATTAAACCACGGATACTAGGCGTTATGAATATTACAATGATAATAAATAATAGTGATAGTTATAAATCAATTTTTGTTGCGCAAACATACATGTCAGAGAATGCTTGTTACACTTTACAAAGAGCGAAACGTTACCATGTAAATTCAGTTACGCTGAACAAACAGTTGGATGATAACCATACATCAGTAAGTATTAACAGTGTCATTATGATGCAATACAAACATATGAGACATGTGTATACACCGTTTCAACAATGCAGCATAAACATAATTTATTAAAAATAGGACAAATATGTTGTTCAGTGTGGCAAACACACACATGAAAATGCACACGCATATAAGCACCTACACACACGTGCACGTACACACATACACACACGCGCTCGCGCACACACGCATATGTATGTATGTATGTATGTATGTATGTATGTACGTATATATTGCAATATCGCTGGATTTAGAAAAACCACAATTTTGGAGATATTTTTGAAAGAGATGTGTTTGATGTGCTTTTTGAAAGTAAGCATACAGCTTCTCTGCCTTAAAGATATTGGGAGGGAGTTTCATGTTATTGGGCAAACACAGAGAAAGATTTCTTTCCGCAAGCTGTAAGCGAGAACTGAGGTACGATTAAAAGAAAAAAAACTGCTTGAGACCTGAAAACTTTAGAGGGTTTGTAAGGCAGGAGCAGTTCTGGTATATATATTGGCATGGTATTCGAACTCAGGCATACGAATACGAAATCGAATAGTTTCATATTTTAAGCTACAAAGCCCATTAACACTGGGGCATGAGGGACGGGGTAGTTTCGTAACATGAGAACCATTTCACGGTAGTACAAGAATGCAAATAGGGTTGTTGATCATCACTACATGTTCGTATTCGTATTCATTTGAACTCAGACATTGGAAGCAGACTGTGGCAATTTTATGTTTAATTCTTGCTTTGGCTGGAATCCAATGCAGTTCTGGCAATAGGAGTTTTACACTGCACCGTTTGTTCTTCCATACGACAAGTCGAGATGCACTGTTGGGATGCGTTAGAGTTTGAATAGAAGCTGCTCATTATCAGAAAGTCCAGCTAAGGGAGAGAAACAGTAGTCTAGTCTGGTTAGAATGAAAGAATACACAATATAAGACCACATAATTTCGTGGAATACAATTAACGCAATGCAACGCAACACAACGCAGCACAATCTAATAAAAATGTTATTGCGATACAATGCAACACTGTGTAATGCACACTAAACAAGATGATCAAATCAATTCTGGCCATTATACAATAAAATATCATAGCACCAATATTAATTTCATCTATCTATCTATCTATCTATCTATCTATCTATCTATCTATCTATCTATCTATCTATCTATCTATCTATTTATCTATCTATCTATCTATCTATCTATCTATCTATCTATCTATCTATCTATCTGTGTGTCTGTGTGTCTGTGTGTCTGTGTGTCTATCTATCTATCTATCTATCTATCTATCTCCTTATCTGTCTGTCTGTCTGTCTGTATATATATACATGTATATATATATATATATGTATGTGGTGTAGGGGGCTCTGGATAGAGGTAGTACCTTTGATGTCTGGCTGCTGCACTCTACCTGGTAGGGTGGACGGGCATCACTGGTCCTCGTCCATCCTCTAAATCTCTCACGTGCTGGCTCCAAGCGCCACACCCCGGGACCTCGCCTCAGCAGGCGTGCCAAACCATGTGAGGGGGTGATGTTAACACTGCATCACTGGGCGAATAACCTCCACGATGCAGGTTACCGGCCAAGGCGGACGAAGTTCCGCAAGGAACTCAACGGCTATGTGTTCAAGACCAAGGCGAACCACCTAGATGGAGGACGTCGGCTGTGGTCTGGCATGGAGAGGGATGGGCTCCGCCATGCGACATTGCCCAAGACACACTAAATGAAGATTACAACCGCAACTCAATCCATACCGGCCCGGTCGTCGCCCGGAACAAGGACCGCGCCTTCCGTCGCTGGCCATCAGGGCGGAGGTGAAAAGTATGTGACTGATGGACCAAAATCCCTACGTACAAGAAAAAAATGTTACTATCGGCACCTGGAATGTGAGATCGCTGAGAGCAGCAGGAAAAGTTGCAGAACTAACGTATGAAATGAAGAGATACCGATGGAACGTCCTTGGGCTCTGTGAGGTACGATGGAAAAACCTCGGAGAAACGTCTACCCCAGAAGGCCACAAACTCTACTTCAGTGGCAGTGAAGACAAACATGAACATGGAGTTGGATTCCTCATTCACAAAGACACTGTGAATGCCATCATGGGATGCCGACCAGTCTCTAGCAGACTCATTACTATTCGGCTTAAGGCTTCACCTTTTAACATCACCGTCATCCAAGCTTATGCCCCAACAACTGACTATGATGACGA